>CM070842.1:75817-83317 GCA_036326025.1 Chrosomus eos
AAACTTACCCTGAAAACTTACCCCTGAAAACTTACCCTGAAAACTTACCCTGAAACTACCCCTGAAAACTTACCCCTGAAAACTACTACCTGAAAACTTACCCCTGAAAACTAACCCTGAAAACTACCTGAAAACTTACCCCTGAAAACTTACCCTGAAAACTTACCCCTGAAAAACGAACTTACCCTGAAAACTTACCCTGAAAACTTACCCCTGAAAACTTACCCTGAAAAAACTTACCCCTGAAAACTTACCCCTGAAAACTTACCCCTGAAAACTTACCTGAAAACTTACCCCTGAAAACTTACCCTGAAAACTTACCCCTGAAAACTTACCCCTGAAAACTTACCCCTGAAAACTTACCCCTGAAAACTTACCCCTGAAAACTTACCCCTGAAAACTTACCCCTGAAAACTTACCCTGAAAACTTACCCCTGAAAACTTACCCCTGAAAACTTACCCCTGAAAACTTATCCCCTGAAAACTTACCCCTGAAAACTTACCCCTGAAAACTTACCCCTGAAAACTTACCCCTGAATAAACTTACCCCTGAAAACTTACCCCTGAAAACTTACCCCTGAAAAACTTACCCCTGAAAACTTACCCCTGAAAATTACCCTGAAAACTTACCCCTGAAAACTTACCCCTGAAAACTTACCCCTGAAAACTTACCCCTGAAAACTTACCCCTGAAAATTCCCCTGAACTACCCTACTACCCTGAAAACTTACCCCTGAAAACTTACCCCTGAAAAACTTACCCTGAAAACTTACCCCTGAAAACTTACCCCTGAAAACTTACCCCTGAAAACTTACCCCTGAAAACTTACCCCTGAAAACTTACCCCTGAAAACTTACCCCTGAAAACTTACCCCTGAAAACTTACCCCTGAAAACTTACCCCTGAAAACTTACCCCTGAAAACTTACCCTGAAACTTACCCCTGAAAACTTACCCTGAAAACTTACCCCTGAAAACTTACCCCTGAAAACTTACCCCTGAATAACCCAACTTAAACTACCCCTGAAAACTTACCCTGATAACTTACTGAACCTGAAAACTTACCCCTGAAACTTACCCTGAAAACTTACCCAAACTTAGGGAAATAGTTAAAAAAAAAAAAAAAACTTTAATACAAAGTCTTACATTACAAATAGAAAGAGACATATAGTAGTATAAAATTGAAAGATATTAATGCAAAGGGGAAAACAAAACAAAAAAAGTACAGAACTTAAGGCTGGGCATAAAAGGCACAAAAGCATAAACTCAAACACATAATAAGAATAAATCAAGATATCCAGCTTTTATGCTTGTGAACTTTATGGTCCCGTCTAAGCTATTCTAAGACATAAAATTATAAAAGGCACTTTTTTTTCTGTTTAAATAGAAGTATGCATAAATACTGTATAAAATGGGGGGGGGAAGATTTAAATAGAGGACAAAAGACAAAAAAAGTGGACAAAGCTGCTTTAAAAAAATTTACCATGTTGAAGACAAAGTACATTTGACTAATAAGCAAATAGGGTGTTACTATAAATACAAGGGGAACTATAGTTCCACAATCATTGAGAATCTCTCAAATTACAAACACTACATGTGATTTCCATCGTCTCTGTGTTTTTCGACTTTTTTCACACACTCGTAAGAAATACAAAAAGGGCAAAACAAAAGCATAAAAATATTAAAAGGCATCATACCATCATTGCAAATGGACAATCAGACAAAAAGGGACATAATAAAAATTGAAAAAAAAGGGACAAATAAGGCTTAAAGGGTTCAAGTGGCCAACCCATAAATACAAAAACAAAATGTTGTCAAATCAATATCACAAGTATGACATTAATAAAAAAATAAAATAAAAGTTCTCCAGACAAAGACAATATAGGCATTAATACAGAAAAATCCAAGGACAAAGCTGCTTTACAAAATATGCATTGAAAAACAACTAAATGTGACTGACAACCATATAGGTCAAAAGACAATGGTATAAAGGGGGGGAAACAAAGCAAATACAAAAGAAATATGGGCAGAGATAAATACAAAGAGGACTGGGACAAAATGAAAATGTCCTATTTGCTAAAATAAAAAGGCAGATGAAACAGGCATAATAACAAAGCTTAGAAGAGCTTAAATTCTGTACCATGAGCCTCAAGGTGGACGGTAGGGTCAACATGTGGACTTCCATTCTGAAGGGTTAGTAATAACTGCACACCCAGCTCACCTAGAGGAAGACACATCACAATTTAGTTAGAATTAGTATACAATTCTAAAGACTGATTGCACAGAAGAGAATTTCCAAGAAGTGTCACACGTTCTCAAACCCCTCCAAGGATTGGTGAAGTTGGTACAGACATGTGATGTCACTTTGTTATTTGATCAAATGTAGGTCTCAGTCAATCCCAAGATGAGCCAGTATGGCTATTGGCTAGAATTCAAGTCAGTTGTGAGAATTTGGAACTGTCAGACAGCTGTCAAACAATGAAGGGATGAAATACAAAGTGTAGGTTAACAGAACATCAATATTACACATGTGGACAAAACAAACTCTAGTCTGCATTCTTCAACACACACACACACACACACACACACACACACACACACACACACTTAAGCATCAGTGCTAATGCTAATTTAGGTGCACGAGTGATCAAATAGAACAGTCAACTAAAACAAAGCACAGCACTTCATCAAATTAATCATGATCAATACTCACCTTGTAATGATTAGTCCTGGAGGCAAGCTAGTTGAGAACCCAAATGCAACTTTAATTCAAAACATAAAACAAAGGCATGAACTCAGAACGAGAACCTGGACAAGAAACATTCAATACTAGACAAAGACACAGGGCAAACATGAGGGCTTAAATACACAATCTAATTACTAGACTAGGGACACCTGTGAACAATGATCAGACTATTAACAAATGACAAGACACATGGCAGGATCACATGACAATCAGGGAATCACATGACAAGACGTAAGGCTTGTTCGACTTCATGCAGCTCTGCGCAGACCGATCGGAGGCTGACTTGAAGCAGTGCATGCCGGTTTGAAATTTTGTCCGACTTGATACAGCGCCGACGCCACGTGACTGTGACGTATGCCATCAAAGTTCCGCGAGAGCGATTCGAGAGTAGCCGGAGAACTCAGCCAGCGCAGCTTCTGAAGAGCGGCTGCAGGAGCTTTGATGACGACACAGCTGTTCCACGATTCGCCAGATTAACTATTCGCGTTTCGTGTTTATTCTCATACATTTAGTTCCACTAAAGCTCACAAATCAGTTTTTTATAACAGTAAACACTTTTTTCATGTAGTCGCGGTGTATTGTGTTATGTTTATCAAAATAAAACTGATTAAAAACGTTGATTCCACTTCATTGATAGTAGCTGTAGGCTTATGTTGAACTTTTTTCTTGTTCAAACAGACGCTGTATGAAGCAGTACATAAAGTATTGAATGAAAATGTCTCTGAAACATCTGTGTATTTTGCAAATATTGCATTTATTTCACTTCAGCTGTGGTAAAGTATACAAACACCACGTGAGCGGTCACTACGGGAACCAGAAAGTGTCCGACTTCACGTCTCCGTTTGCAGCTCCTCCCCGCCTGCACGCGGCTACTCTCGCCGATCGCTTACATCCAGCCGCAGCCGATGTTGAACACACCTACAGAAACATGACATTAGGCTTGTTCGACTTCATGCAGCTCTGCACAGACTGATCGGTGGCTGACTTGAAGCAGTGCATGCTGGTCCGACTTGATAAAGCACCGACGCCATGTGACTGTGACGTATGCCATCAAAGTACTGTGAGAGCGTTTCGAGAGAAGCTGGAGAACTCAGCCAGTGCAGCTTCTCAAGAGCGGCTGCAGAAGCTTTGATGACGACACACAAAGTGTAGGTTAATAAGATATTAAAAGTAGACGTGCGCAAAAAAAAAAAAAAAAAACTCAAGTGCCTGATCTGCATTCTTGCTCAGACGCCTCCACACTCAGTGATCAGAGGACATAACCCTTTTTATGAGTTATGAATGAGTGATCACATAGGACAGTCCAGCACTTTAAACTAAAACAAAAAGCACAGCACTTTAAACAGCAAAGTTACACCAGATCAATACACACCTATGATCCAATGCTTTATTGCACAGTGTCCAAAACAGGCGAGTATAGACAAACAATGAACAATCCGAGTATAATGTTTCAGTTTTTGAGTTAGAGGAGTAGAGGATAGAGGAGAATAGAGGAGATGACATCAAATGGTAAGTATATCCACACACACACACACACACACACACACACACACCTTTTGGTGTGGTCTTGAACATTGGACGTAGAGAACAGACGAAGGAACTAGGATACAGGATCTTGGAGAAATCTCAGAGGGTGAATAACTCAGATAAGTAGAACGGCACATAATCCACAGTTCAAAACCAGTCTTAGACCAGACAAAGTGTGTGACTGAGGTGTGTTTAAATACTGTGGTGATGAGTGTGCTGATCAGGTGCAGGTGAGGATGATGGCTGAGTAAGTGCAGGTGATGAGTAGCAGGAATTCTGGGAATTGTAGTTTTGAGTGATATGGCTGGACCATAGCTGTAGAATGCTGTAGAAAGGCTGGTAGAGTGTCTTGGGGAGATTAAGAAGTGGATGTCTGCTCTGCTAATTTTCTGTCTGATTTATTTGGCCCTTCTAAGTCTGCTGACACGTCCAAAATTGAATTGGGTACACTATCCCCTTTTTGGGAACTGAAATTTGATAAAAAGATAAATGAAGTAGCCAAAATTATTTTTTTCCAGTTGAGACTAATCGCTAAAATTAAGCCCTTTGTAACACGAAAGGACCTGGAAAAGGTAATTCATGCCTTTATTTTCTCAAGATTGGACTATGGTAATGCACTGTGCTATGGTGTTCAACACAAAAGCCTAAACAGATTACAGCTGGTCCAAAATGCGGCTGCAAGACTTCTGACAGGCACTCAGAAAAATTAGCATATTACTCCTGTATTAAGAGAACTAAATTGGCTGCCAGTTTTCTACAGGATTAATTTTAAAATACCTTTATTGATTTTTAAAGCACTAAATAGCACTGGTCCAACATATATAGCTGATCTAATCCAGGTGAAGAAACCGAAGAGAGTATTGCGTTCTGAGTCATTAAATCTCTTGGTGGTCCTGCGGACGTACCGGAAAATGAGAGGAGACCGCTCTTTTGCGGCCGCTGCTCCAAGGCTGTGGAATAGTTTACCTCATTATATCCGGCAATGTTCCTCTCTTAAAGAGTTTAAATGACATTTAAAAGCATATTTTTTCATTTTGCCATTTGATCATTCATGAGTCCTGTGTTAGTGATGTAACAGGTTATTATTAATGCCATATTGATTTTGAGGTTTTATTTTGTGATTATCTGTGGAAATATTATAGAATTTGAACAAGATTTTATGATTATCTTTGTCCCATGTACAGCAATGTGGTCAACTTTCGTTGTATTAATATGTGCTTTATAAATAAATTGAACATTGAACATTGATATCCACCAGCACAACTGAGAAGGCAAAATATCCATCGCTAATTGCCAGCTTTGGTTTCACATAATTTAAATGATAACGGAGTTGTGAGTTATTGATGTAAAGCCTTCATTAGATTGACAGTGAGACTACTAAAAAACATGGCACCTAAAACTAAACTGAACATCTGCACAACTCAGAACCTGGGTGTGCAGTGTGTGTGACGGGACAGCTTCATTAATGAATGCCTGGACAGTCCAGCACACGAGGGCTGTGTGTAAGCTGCCCCTAGTTACTGACACAGGACTGGCCCATTGAAGAAAATGAAGTAAAAATTAGCCCAGGTCTGCTCCTTCTCCTAATGATAGTTTCTACAATCACTAGAACGTGGAAAAATTCACACTGATGAGGTGGAGAGAAGTGATGTGATGGCAGTGCCTTTATGAACAGTGACAGAATGCAGTAACACTCCAAACCTGTTGGTGGTGTTTGTTGTGGAGAAGCTGGAGGCACTATAGTGGAGGTTAACAGGTTTAAATGTGCAGTGAAGAGAAAAAATAATGTAACTATTTACAGACAGAATAAGCACTTTTTCTGATGTGAAAATGTCTTTGCATATATATATATATATATATATATATATATATATAGAGAGAGAGAGAGAGAGATATATAGAGAGAGTGCATATATATATATATATATATATATATATATATATATAGAGAGAGAGAGAGAGATATATAGAGAGAGAGAGATATAGAGAGAGAGAGAGAGAGAGATATAGAGAGAGAGAGAGAGAGAGAGAGAGAGAGAGAGAGAGAGAGAGAGAGAGAGAGAGAGAGAGAGAGAGAGAGAGAGAGAGAGAGAGAGAATTATATTATAAATTGAATACAAATCTAGTTGCTATGCTCTCTCATAAATGATGCCAGTATCAAGGGGAAAATAATACACAAATATTGGTTTTCCCCTGCTCATCCATGATTTGACAGTGATATAAACATACTTTTGTCAATTTGTTCTCTATGAAAAGAGATTAATTGATGAGATAAAAGGTCTCTCCAGTGTGTCCATTAGAGTAATTAACCCCTTAAACCCTAAGCGTCCCGCCGGCGGGACACCACCCCATAAAAAAAAATTCATAATCAAATTACTAAGCAACCACTGAATGTAATAACACAAAATAGGTATCATTTTAAAGCTTAGAATCTCAGCTTTTCAATGCACCTATTTTATTCAACTCCTAACAGGCGCTGAGTTATTCCATTAGAACGGAGTGTACCACCGGGGGGCGCCACCTAGCTATGAAAAAAATTAACTGTCATATTTTTCAAAACTACTGCATTGATCAACACAAAATAGACATCATTTGAAAGCTAAACTTTACAATGAATGTAGCCATTATGATTATCTCCAAAGTAGTGCTGAGTTATTTGCTAATAAAATGAAAAATAAATAAATAATAATTTATGAGGAAGGGAAAATTATTATGTACCGCAATGTGTCAAAAACATCATATAGCTCAGATAGTCATGTGTCATATGTCATTTGAAAGGTCTCATGGAGTAGAACACAACAAGCCCAATTATTTTGTGCTTTGACTAAACTTGAGTGAGTTTTTGTTAGTTGAGCCCTGCAAGACCCATATGTAAATAATATACTGATGTGGCATTCACGTGGCGTTTTTTCACTCGTAACTTCATGAAACATGGAAAATTGCACATCCTTATTTAAAGCAGATTCTCACGATTACAAAGAGCCTAAAGACACCATAATCCATCACTCAGATCTAAATATATTCCTCGTTATGTTATAACACACAAAAAACAGCACAGATGCACATGAGTAAAAAAGTTGCTTAGACTTGGCGTTTTTGCGGGTAACTTCATGAAACATGCTCCGATCATTAAAAATGGCACATCTTTATTTACAACAGACTGTCACGATTAAAAAAAGACCAAAGGTACCAAAATCCGTCACTCAGATCTAAAGATATCCTTCATTGAGT
>CM070842.1:88317-275817 GCA_036326025.1 Chrosomus eos
TTGGAGGCAGAGGCGGTGCTCACGGAATATCACAGAAGATTGAAACTGTTAGGCTTCTTTGAGGAAGAAGAGGGGGAAGGACAGAGGGCACCGTTTACAACAAGCTCGGGATGGGAACCCGAGGGGTGTCAGATCACAAAAGTAGTCCAGGAGATCATAAAAGAGGACCAGAAGACAATGATAGGGATAAAGGAGGTAGTGGAGAACTGGAACCTTTCGAAGGAGGAATGGCAGGCTCTCAAAAGTTTGAGAGGGGATAACACCATAGTGATCAAACCGGTGGATAAGGGGAGCATTGTGGTCCTAATGGATAGAGAGCAGTACATCAGGGACGCAAGGAGACAACTGGAGAACCAGGAATTCTATAAAAAATTGGAAAAGCCCATTTATCCAGAGTCGGTTGAGCAGATCAAGAATGAAATGGAGAAGCTGCTAAGGAAGGGGATTCTTAATAAAAAGGCAAGTTCAGTGTATCAGGGGACTGGAAAAACCTAGGGAGAGAAGGTTTTATCTTTTGCTTAAGGTACACAAAGATAGGAAGACTTGGCCCTTCCCGGATGTCCCTCCTGGGAGACCAATTGTTTCGGACTGCGGGAGAGAGAGCAACGAGGTGGCGGAATTTATCACATTCCACCTAAATCCGCTCTCTACTAGACACTGTAGTTGTATCAAAGACACCTACGATTTCCTGGAAAAGATCAGGGATATTACGATCAGTACCAGGGCCAAACTCTTCTCCATGGACATGAAGAGTTTATACACCAACATGGAGACGAAGAGAGGGCTGGAGGCCGTCGAAAAAACCTTTTGGCGTTACCCGGAGGAGAGAAGACCGGAGGGCAGTTTGTTGAGGCTCCTGGAACTGAACCTGACCCGGAATGATTTTGAATTCAATGGGCAACACTTTCTCCAGATTAAGGGGACAGCAATGGGTAAGAGGTTTGCTCCAGTCTACGCCAACATCTATATGGCCGAATGGAAGGAGTCGGGCCCACTAAATTCTAAATCTAAATTCACATCACCCTTCCATTCAGGGGAAATGGGAGCTGAGATTAGATGGGATCGACTTTCTGGATACAACTACCTATAAGGGACCAGAATTTCCAGACATCGGTAGGTTAAATACCACTTTTTATTTTAACCCACAGGCACCCACGCTCTGTTGCATTATAGCAGTCATCACGATCGTCATGTGTTCAAGGGGATAGTGAAGGCCCAGCTCCTGAGGTTCCGGAGGATCTGCACTAGGGAGGCAGATAGAGTAGAAGCTACCAAAACTCTGATGGAGGCCCTCAGGGGAAGGGGTTACTCACGGTACTTCCTGAGAATGGTGGCAAATGAGGAGAGAGAGTTGAGTGGGAAGATTACCAAGGTACCGCACAAAAGAATACTCCCTGTTGTTTTAAGATTCTCGGACACAGCCAAGGGTTTAGCGGCAGGGCTGAGGAGGAACTTTTTTTTTTATTTTTTTTTTATCTCTTGTGAGAGATTGTCACAAGAGGAGGCACTGGACAGCAGATACGGGATCGTGGCGGCCTATAAGAGGGGAAAGAACCCAACTGGCAAGTTGGGTCCGATTACTAATAGAGCTTATGAGAGTTTGTAAAGGACCAAATTTTACATTCTCTACATACAGCGCCCTACAGAGGGTGCTGTTAACACCTGTGCTGAATACAGAGATGATCTACTCATTAGAGGTGTGAAAGCAACACATCTAAACACACAGTGAATGCACTGATGCAATAGTTGCGCCCTACTCAGGCAAGGAGGGAGAGTGCAGCGGTTTTCTCTTGCAGTGCGAGCTGTATATGGAGATGCACGCTTCACAGTTCCCTTCAGAGAGAGCTAAGGTTGCTTTTATCATCTCCCTTCTCACTGGACAAGCCCTTCTTTGGGCTCGGGCATTATGGGATGTAAATGATACTGTCACTCAAACCCTCGTTAACTTCATCAGCCATTTCCGTGAAGTGTTTTCACAAGCCTCAAACTCTGTCTGTTCATGATTAATTATTTTGTTAACGTCAAGGACAAACATCTATCAACATATGCATTGCAGTTTCGCACTCTGGCAGCTTCCAGCGGATGGAATGAGTCGGCGATTATAACCGCTTTTCGCCAAGGTTTGAACCATGAGATTCGTTTACAGCTCGCCATCTATGATGACGTCATTGTTCTAGAAAGCCTCATCCAACGTTCCATTCGAGTAGACACTGCCTCCTCCTAGTCCCTCATTCTCTACCAGTCATTCTGCACCAGAATCCATGAATCTGAGTTCTGCTCATTTATCTGCAACCGAATGACAACGCCGTATTAACAACAATCTCCGTCTCTACTGTGGAAGTCAAGTCAAGTCACCTTTATTTATGTAGCGCTTTTACAATACAAAATGTTTCAAAGCAGCTTTACAGAGACAACAGGAAAATAATGTTGTAATAGTATTGTTAAATTCAAAATTAAATGTCCCCAACTAAGCAAGCCAAAAGCCAATGGCGAAAAAAGGCGAAAAAGGCAACAGTGGCAAGGAACCAAAACTCCAATAGGAGACAGAAGGGGGAGAAAAAAAACTTGGGAGAACCCAAGCTCAGTCAGGGGGCCAGTCTTCCTTTGGCCAACGAACAAACAGTATATGATTATGATTTAGGCAGGATAATAGGTCAGAAGTCAGATGGGATCAGAACTTTTACAATATTTATCCAGTTCATCTGGTTAGGGGTCGGAGTCATCACGCGGTGTGGAGATGAGGTTGTTGGGGGTCCATGAGGTTGATAAGTGTGATCCTTCACAGTGTTGATGAGGCAGGCACTTCAGGGATGCATTGTCGTGTCCAGGTGCTGGTCCTTCCTCAGATCTGGATATGGCCTGGATCCGACGGTTTACGGTAAACCTCGGGATAAACAGAGAGACTAATATTAGTGTAGACGCCATTCTTCTTATGACGTACAAAGTACATCAGTAATTTAGATACATTTTTAAGATGGAAAAATGCACTTTTACAGATACTACTGATAGTACTGAGTCTTGTGGTACGCCATACTGAACTTTTGACCGATAAGACATATCTTCATTTACTGCTACAAACTGATAACGGTCAGGGGCCGTATTCACAAAGAATTTTATCTTACCACTAGGAGTACTCCTAAATCGCACTAAAATATTTTAGCTAGGAGTTTTCTCTTAAAAGTTATTCACAACGCCTTTCAGACCTACTCTTAGTAAGGAAAAATGACAACTCCTAAATTAAGAGTGAGTCTTCGTTGCTATGGATGACGTCAATTCTCATGCACGAGCTTCCTCGCAATGATCACTGTGATTGGTTGTTAGATGACAGAGCCATCATGCGGGACATAAGACTCAACAAATCATGGAATTACACATCTAAATATGTCTGTGTCATGAAATGCATATCATGTTTGTGCAGGCCCCAGTGAAGTGTAATTCTAAAAAGGCAGAGAGAGAGAAAAAAAGTCGTAAATTAAATTAAATTAAATCAATAATTTACAAAAAAACCTAATACCCTAATGAAAACCGCCACTTGCCTAATAATGAAAAACGACATTTGCATTAACACTTTGCATTAACACATTAATTGACATCATATTAGCCTAAATAGACTACTTAAATCAAGGAAATGTTGCTCCTATTGAAGTAATGTAATAGTGGAATTACGGTGGATTATGAACTCGCCAAAACGGAAAAGAAAGCCCATAATGCAGGATCAGTTATGGTGTGTTCACACCGAACGCGAATAGAGCGTCAAATACGCGTCTATCGCGTCTAGTAGACGCTTGAACATTCGCTCGAGTTCAAATTTTTCAACTTGCGCGGAAGACATTCGCGGCAAACGCGTCGCCCAATTCGCGTCATTCGCAACGCCCGGCGCGAATGATGCGTCTATTCGCGTCTTTGCAGACAGATATTATTGGCTTTGCATTGACTTTGTATGTAATCTACTCGCGCAAATAATTCAATTCGCGTTCGGTGTGAACACATCATTAGGCTACTGCTGCTGGCTCAGTTGGTGCTGGAAAAAAAAATGATAAATGGGAAATTCGGCACTGGGATATCAAGCAAAACACATGGGAGAGGATATTTGTTTGCAGATGCAGCATTGTGTCGCGGACCCCGGACGACTGCGAGAGGCGGTGGTGTGCGCTACAATCCTTTGTGAATAGGTCTTAGTGAGTTAGGAGTCCTCTCGACTTCTTTTAAGCGGTCCCAGACTTAGGTGCTACTTTTAGGGCAAAAATGCTTCGTGAATTACTCTTAGTGAAACAAATTAGGAGTCCTAAAGTTAGGAGTGACACGCCCATTATTTTTAGGAGTTGCTCCTAAATTCGCCAGTTAGGAGCTACTTTTAGCCTTAAAATTCTTTGTGAATACGGCCCCAGATAAGTATGATTTAAACCATGCTAGTGCAATTCCACTAATGCCAACATAGTTGTCTAGTCTATTTAGAGAATGTTGTGGTCAATGGAGAGATACAACCACGATCGGATGATAAGAGCAAATCATTTGTGACTTGGAGAGCAGTCTCATTACTATGGTTCGGTCTAAATCCGGACTGAAAATCCTCGCAGATGTCATTTCTTTCAAGAAAGGAACACAGTTGTGAGGATACTGCTTTTTCTAATATCTTTGACAGAAAAGGCAAATTCGAGATCGGCCTGTAATTGACTAATTCTGTAGGATCAAGTTGCAGGTTTTTAACAAGTGGTTAAATCATAGACAGCCTAAAGGTTTTTGGTATGTATCCTAGAGACAAAGACAGATTAATGATATTAAATAGAGGATCTATGACCTCTGGAAGCATCTCTTTCAATAGCTTAGTCTTTATAGGGTCTAACATTCAAGTTGTCGATTTAGATGAATTAACGATTTTGCAAACTTCTTCCTCTCCTATAGCAACAAATGAATCAAATTTTTCCTCAGTGAGACTACAATGCACTCCCTGATGTGATACTGTAGTAGACAGTTGCATAGTTATAATTTTGTCCCTGATATTATCGATCTTATAAGTGAAGAAGTTCATAAAGTCATTGTTGTGTTTCTTGGAAACTTCTGGGCTTGAAGCTTTCTTTTTCATTAGTTTAGCCACTTTTTCAAATAAATACCTAGGATTATGTTTATTTTCTTCTAATAGGTTTGGAAAAAAGGCAGATCTAGCAGCTTTTAAAGCCTTTCTGTAAGCAGTTGTTTTCTTCCAGTTGCGCTACATTTTTCTGGCTGCTGCAATCTTTAGTGGCAGAAGTGATAGGTCTAACATTTATAACACGGAGTCGGCTTCGCAGCCTTGGCTAAATGTAATTTACACGAGACTAGACAATGATCTGAGATGTCTCCGCTCTGCTGCAGAATTTCAATGGCATCAACATCTATTCCATGTGATAATATTAGATCTAGAGTATGATTACGACAATGAGTAGGTCCTGACACGTGTTGTCTAACTCCAATTGAGTTTACAGTGTCTATAAATGCCAATCCCAATGCATCTTTTTCATTATCTAAATGTATATTAAAATCACCAACAATTAGGACTTTATCTGCAGTCAATACTAATTCTGATAGAAAGTCAGCAAATTCTTTGATAAAGTCTGCTTACAGTAGCCAGCAGAATTCTCAAACGTGATTTATAGTTTACACTATATATAGTTACATTAAGCACCAACACTTCAAAAGAAGTATATTTAAAACTAGATTTCTTAGTGGTTTTGAAAATATTACTATAAATTACAGCAACACCTCCCCCTTTGCCTTTCGGACGAGGCTCATGTTTATAACAGTAATCTTGCGGGGTGGACTCATTTAAAGTAATTTAATCGTTTGGTTTTAGCCAGGTTTCTGTCAAACACAGCACATCTAGGTTATAATTTGAAATCGTATCATTAACTATGAGCGCTTTTGAAGTAAGGGATCGAATATTCAGCAACCTTTATCGTTTGCTCATCTGTATTATATTTGTTTTTTATTTGTTGAACATCAATTAAATTTTTAACCTTAGGTGTGGACGTTTTTTGGATTTCCAAATTCGGGGAACAGACACAGTCTCTATATGATGATATCTAGGTGAAAGAGTCTCTATGTGATGGGATTTATCTGACCTTGGTGACACGGGACCGCTAGCAAACGGTCGGTTTAGCCAGTTTGTCTGCTTCCTGACCTGAGCCCCAGATTGTCATGTTTCATCTCTAAGACTATGAGCCAAATTACTAGAGAGAAGAGCAGCACCATCCAGGAGGGATGAATACCATCTCTTTTCAACAGGTCAGGTCTGCCCCAAAAACTTTTCCAATTGTCTATGAATTCTATATTATTTTGCGGACACCACTTAGACAACCAACCATTGAGTGAACACAATCTACTATCTCATCACTCCTTCGAACAGGAAGGGGGCCAGAGCAAATTACAGTGCCTGACATCATACTTGCGAGTTCAAACACCAAAATACCCCCCAATTGAAGAATCACCCATTAATAGAGAGGTGAGGGGAAGGAAAAGATGTGGTAAAAAAAAAAGTGTACAAGCATTAGGGATAACCGCACCCTGGAGAGGATTGTGAAACAAAACCCATTCAAAAATGTGGGGGAGATTCACAAAGAGTGACTGAGCTGGAGTCAGTGCTTCAAGAACTGCACGCACAGACGTATGCAAGACATGGGTTTCAGCTGTCGCATTCCTGGTGTCACGCCACTCTTGAACAAGACACAGCGTCAGAAGCATCTCGCCTGGGTTAATGACAAAAAGGACTGGACTGCTGCTGAACTGGACTCAAGGTCCCAGAGTCTGGAGGAAGAGAGGAGAAGCACAGAATCCACGTTGCTTGAAGTCCAGTCTAAAGTTTCAACAGTCAGTGATGGAACACAGCCGTCTATCAGGAAGTGTTAGAGCACTTCATGCTTCCTGCTGCTGACCAACTTTATGGAGATGCAGATTTCATTTTCCAACAGGACTTGGCACCTGCACACACACACACACACACACACACATTTTATATACTTTATTTGATTCCACATTACAAGTCAATTTCATTTGGAATCAAAGTTTTTGAATAATCCAACAGATTAAAACAAAACAGCACATTATGGATTACTGGTGTTCTAAGTGTACAGGAAACATCGTCTTTTCCAAATAAACATGCTTCCTATAGTTGCTGAGATTGAACAGTACTTTGCCAACTATTTAGCCCCTGTTTTAGAAATCCCCCCAATACAAAGTCCACGGACCGCCAGCCTGTGTACATGACCCAGACTACCAAACATTAGCACAATGAGTCGGCATCTGTACCCAAGGTTCTCAATGGTCGATATCAATGACTGATATTTTAGAATCTTAGAGCAGTAAGAATCCTCCATAAACAGGTCAAATGCATATGACACCTCAAATAGTGTCAGTTTTTTGCCATTCTGAGAGATGTTAACAATATCGGGCGTATTAGCAATTCCTAAAAAAAGTGTTTGCAGGAGAGTTAAACCATTTGGACTGTACAGTAGTGTGTTTAAAAATCTGCTCATCAGCCACGCAGGGAATCTGAGCATCAATGAGGTACACGAGTCTGTCGTGTCTGGCAATATATAGTCCTTTCAGTGCTGAGCAACTGTTCATAATGTGGGCTACTGACTCCAGGTGTTGAGGGGGGGGGGGTGCAGCATAGGGGCGAGTGTGTGGAGGGAAACCACAGTGATAGGTTGTATTTTGTAGGAAGAACCTGCAGACGTGCTTTCACACAGAAAGTGAGGATCTCCTCACTGATGGTGGTATTACTATAGATAGTGTGTGATACGGAGTGGTCCGCACAGGGCAGTTTTGCCAACTTTCCCTGGAGTTTCAGACTGGACCAGTACTCCATATTTTTGGCTCCGTGAATAAACAAGAGAGTCTGCCTTGATGTTCTAGGCTGGAGCAGGTGAACAGTGTTGTTATGGTGCAGCCTGGCTTCCACGAGGACAGATGGGTCCTCTACGACTGCATCAGAGACCTCTACAGGTCGATCGTGAGGTCCACTTCAGTTCACACACACACAGTGCCAAAGGACCATGGTATCCCTATTTTTAATTGGCCAGCAAACTCGCCTGACCTAAACCCTATAGTCAACATTGGTCAGCATCACGTTGTTTTAATTCTAGTTTATAAATAAAATAAATGAAATGAAATGAAATGAAATAGTAAATCTCTGAGTTATTGTGAAGAGGAAGATTCGATACACCTGACCCAACAATGCAGAAGAGCTGAAGGCCACTATCAGAGACACCTGGGCTCATAACACCTGAGCAGAGGCACAGACTGACCGACTCCACGCCGCATCGCTGCAGTAATTCAGGCAAAAGGAGCAGCAACAGTACTGAGTGCTGTACATGCTCATACTTTTCAGTTGGCCAACATTTCTAAAAATCCTTTTTTTGTATTGGTTGTAATATTCTAATTTTCGGAGATACTGATTTGGGGATTTTCATTAGTTGTCAGTTTTAATCATCACAATTAAATGAAATAAACATTTGACATATATTTGTCTGTGTGTAATGAATTAATATAATATCCAAGTTTCACTTTTTGAATGGAATTACTGAAATAAATCAACTTTTTGATGATATTCTAATTATATGACCAGCACCTGTATATGCAGCA
The DNA here is from genome assembly GCA_036326025.1 of Chrosomus eos. NCBI lineage: Eukaryota > Metazoa > Chordata > Actinopteri > Cypriniformes > Leuciscidae > Chrosomus > Chrosomus eos. Next base: position 96,937 of record CM070842.1, read on the forward strand.
GTATTTATTAATCATAAACTCAAACTTACACAAATACTCAAGATACTCAGGAAATCTCTAACACACGGGACAGAACAACCAGGTTAACATAATGACAGACAACTTGACAGCACAAAACTCAGACTTAAATACACAGGCAACCAGTGTTGGGCAAGGTACTTTTAAAAAGTAATTAGTTACAGTTACTAGTTACTTCTTCCAAAAAGTAACTAAATTAGTTACTCAGTTACAAATTTTAAAAGTAACTAGTTACTTAAGAAAGTACTTTCAAGTAGAATTAAATTTTAAATGTGAAGCCACCTCTACCCCTCTTTAACGGAACTTAAAATGCATGTGCATGTTCAATTATTTATGATAAATCTGAATATTATAATGGACACTTAATACAATACATTATTAACAGAAACATGAAACATTGTACACACATCAAAAAAAATGTTTTGCTGTGGGACAAAGTGAGACTAGCCTCCAATCAAATGCCATGTATGTAGATATTATGTTTATATAGTGGATCAATGCAAATAACACAATAGATGTTTTGGAACTTTTGATATTTATTGCCCCTCAACAGGCCACAACTGGGCAAAACTAAATTAAGCGTATTAAGCAATATACCAAAAAGAAATAACAATATATATACACTCTTGACACTGACGTTGTCAAGTTTTCCACTTTTTTATTCAGCTCTGCCCAAACTTGAAATGGCGTTCAAACAATGAAGGATGCAAGAAGACAACTCATTGACTTGACTATTTATTTTCTTCTGTTTGCAGAGGTATTTGCAGAAGCAATAGTCAGCAATAGCCAACAATAAGTTGATAATCTTTAAAGATAAAATTGGACAAAAGAAACACACATTAATATAATAAAGATGTTATTTAAACTAACATTTAACGTCTCTTTCACCATCACCATATTACTTATAATATAAATCAACTAAATCAAAATGCTTTGACAAGAAATAATAAATGTTAACAAACTTGAACACCTTTAACTCAAATCACACCAAATCATACAAATCTTAGCATCAATCAGTACTGTAGCAAGCAAACTAGCAAAATCCGTCAAATATGCTAAAACACAATACTGATCTCTTACAACTTATAGTTCACATCAAAAAATAAATGAATAAATTAAATTCATGTTCATACCAGTTGCGTCTCCAAGTTTGAATCTTTTGAACTGTGTGTGAAAGTCTTTGCAAGTCCAGCAAGAGATCTTCTCCAAACTTTTCACCTGCATGTGCTCTGAGAGGTGCACCACTTTATTGTTCCCCCTTGGAAACACACTGTCTCAATGGTTCCCGCCCAGTCACCACACTACACTGCCCTCTACAGGAATTTCTGAGTATGACGGAACTTAAAGTAAAACCTCATTATTGTGACGAAACACCTCCCACTTGACCTCCTGGTTCATGAACCTAAGGAGGTCACTCCAATCACCTTCAATACTTTCACTTTTGTTCTTGATTTTGTTCTTCTACAGGAAGCAAAACAATCAGTCGTCGTACATCCCTATGAAGGATTGTAGAAGGGATTTTGGTTGACAGTCTCTTCACTTTATCTCTTTGGACAGGCTTCACAGTTGGGACTGGGTAGCTGGGAAAAGTTCTGACATGCACATCTCTGACGATGCCCTTCTTGTCAATACTGACACTGATGACTCTAGCAAGTTTGTACTGGCCCCTCCAGGCATTTTGGTCAGCAAGCCAGACAACATCTCCAACAGCCACATTCCTATATGTTGTGTGCCATTTACTTCTCACAAATAGATTGGGCCCAGCTAACTGACTCCACTTCCTCCAGAATCGGTCAACTTCTGTTTGGATAGCTCTCAACCTTTTGTATGGGTAGTTTTCAAAATCAAAGCAACCAAAATCTCCTCTGGGTCCAGTCCGTCCAAGCAGAAGGGAATTTGGGCTGATATATTCTACGCAGTCTTCCCGGCTTTGAGTTCTGGCATCTACAGGCCTTTCGTGGCCAGGTTAGCAGCCATATACATAAATGTCTGAAACTCACTCCATGTGAAGACTCCTTCTCCTCCCAGGTTATGCAAAGCCCGCTTCACCGTGTGAACAGCTGCTTCTGCAGCTCCATTTCTGTGAGGGGAGTCTGCTGGGTGGATTTTCCAGCTCCATTCTGTTACATGCACGGAAGCTTCATTTTCAAGCTCAAACTTATTTAGTTGATCCAGGAAGAGATAGAGTTCTTTCAGGGCAGGTCTGGCACCCACAAAGTTCTTTCCAGGATCTGACCACAGTTTCTTTGGGTGCCCTCTCAGTGCCGTGAATCTTTGGTAAGCCATTAGGAAGCCTTCGGTTGACTGGTCACTGACAACATCTGTGTGTATAGCTCTGGATGACATGCAACAGAAGACAATTCCCCACACCTTGAGCTTCGTTTTCTTCTTCACCTCGTCCTTGACTTCATACGGTCCAAACAAGTCCACCGTTGTATACTCAAATGGTCTGGCTGGTGTTATCCGCTCAGATGGAAGGTCACTCATGATCTGTTGCCACTTTCTGGCCCTGACCTTTCTACACACAACACAGTTATCAACTCTCTTTTTAGCCAGCCTTCGGCCTTTCACCACCCAGGCTTTTTTCCTCATCCGGAGGAGTGTGCGGGCTATTTCTTCATGATTTTCACCATGAGCCTCTTGAGCTAGGAGAGTGGATATCCACGCATCATATGGTAGAATGGGTACAGCAGTCTTGTCCTCATCAAAAGTCTGGAACCTTCCTCCACAAACTAAAAGCCCAGTCTCTTTCTCTTTATAAACAGCGAGTCTGTTGAGAGTGGTGTCTTGAAAGGTTATACCTTCTTGAGCTGCAAGAAACAGGTCTCTTAGTGCCTCTTTACACTCCCTGACAGTGAGTACAGCTTGTTTGGCTCTGGACCTCCAGTCTGTTGAAAAAGTTTCCTCCCACTTTGGTTTATCTGAGGCTAAATTCTTGTTCAACACCTCTTTCCATCTTGTTGCAGCTCTCCAAACCCAGGCAATGACCCGGATCAGCCTGGTCAGACTGCTGAATTTCTTGATGTCAATCAGATTGGTTATTGCAGAGACGCTTGGTAATCTTTGCATCTGAGTCTTAGGTTCATCTAGGTTATTTTGCTGTGCATCACTCTTGTCTCTCTTGGTCTGCGCTCTAGTCAGTGCTGCAGAGAAAGCGTTCCTCTGAAGTTTGTTTATGCCTTCTTTTGCATACGTGGCGACTTCTTTGGCTGACTTATTTGGCCACTCTTCCACAGGTTGTCACAGAAACGCTGGTCCATCCTGCCACATGGAATCTTCCTGGAGGTCTTCTGGGGCTGCCCCTCTGGTTATAGCGTCAGCACTGTTCAGGTATCCCGGGATCCACCACCAGTCTTCAACTGATGTGGATTTTTGGATCTCCCCAACTCTATTTGCGATAAAAGTTTGATATCCATAGCTGTCTCTCTGGATTGCTCCCAGCACAGTTTGACTATCCAGCAGATGGAGCCATCGTTCAACTTCTATTCGACTGTGCTTCTCAACATAATTTCTCAGTCGTGCTGCATAGACCGCACCGCAGATTTCAGCTTTTACTGGTTCTCCCTTTTGTTCCAATGGTGTGAGTTTTGCCTTAGACTCAACCAATCTGACTTGGATGCCTTGCTCCGTCTCCCATCTAAAATACATTACGGCTCCATAGCTCTTGTCACTTCCATCAGAGAATGTTATTCCCCAAGGTTTTCCAATCCAGTTGACTGGTGTGAGGCTTCTGTGGAAAGTGATTTGGCCAAGACGTGTATATTCCTCAAAGAATTGGATGGCTTCTTCCCTCAATTTTTCTGACAAAGGTTTGTCCCAAGTGTCTCGGGTCAAAGTTTTGCCTCCAGCTTCCTGAAATGCCTTTCTGACAAGAATGGCGCCCTTTTGTTTGGCAGGTGTGACGAGGCCTATTGGGTCATACAAGCTAGCTACTTGGCTCAGCAGTTCTCTTCTCGTCAGTGGGTTTGGAGTTTTATCTCTCACCTCTTTATCAAGGAGATTTTTGCCGACTCTCATTCTCTTTTTCCTCTTTGAAAAATTGATTGAAGTCATGAGGTACAGTTTATCCTCTTCAACAAGGTATCCAACTCCAAGAGCTTTATTATATCCTTCCCCCATCTGGTTTGGAAGAATAAGTACTGTGCTTGACTCTGCTCTTTGTTCCCCTGGTATGATCTCCTGCCTCCCACTTTGACTTGACCGGACCCAGGGCTTGAGGAAGAACCCGCCTGCCTTCAGGATCTCTTCAACTCCTTCGATGTTCTGGTCCAGCTTTTGCAAGTCATTATGGGAAGTTAGGATGTCATCGACATAGGTATCCTCTTCAAGAATCCTACGTTCCTCCTCCAGGTCAGCGAACATGGGTAATTTGGCTGTTTCTCTCATGGCCAATTGTGCTATGCACCCTGCTGGTCGATCGCCAATGTTGACTCTGGTGATCACATACTCTTCAATCTCTTCCTCCTCAGTGTCTCTCCAGAGAAATCTGTGGAGGTGCATCTCCAGATCTTCCAACTACACAGAATTGTACATTTTCCTAATGTCACCAAGGGCAGCATGGACGCCTCTTCTGAATCTGAGTAGTACTGCTCGAATGGGATTGAGGACATCAGGCCCTTTCAGCAGAAGATCATTCATGCTGATCCCTTTAAACTTCTGGCTGCTGTTCCATACCAGTCGCACAGGTGTTGTGAGAGAGTGCGGATTCGGTGCCACCAAGTGGCTAACATTCCATACTGGCCCTTTCCAGTTGGCAATGATCTCTTTAACGAGTTTCTTCGCTGCTCTTCTCTCCACCATTTCATGGACTTGAGCGGTGTATGCTATTTTCCACTTAGACTCCTTTTTGAGTTGTTTTTCTGTTCTCAAGAAGGTGGCTTCCACCCCACTCCTGTTGTTGGGAAGGGAACTTGGATCTTGAATCCACGGGTATCTTGTGTCCCAATGGGGCTTCTCACTGTGAGCATCTGCTTTGATGTAGGTAAGGCCCTTCTTTATGACTTCTAATTCTCTTTCTTCATTTAGAGTCATCTCCTTACCTCCTGGCTGGCAATTGCCGCACCGGCATCCTCCACACTTGGGTTCGCAGGCTGCTCCAATGCTGTCCCATTTCCACCAGTTTAGAAACTCTTTACCAGCTACTTTGGTTTCAGCTTTGAACTCTTGTGCTTCTGTGATCTCTTGATACCTCACTGCCGCTGCTCTCATGGATTGAGCAAAATGCGTTTCAGATTTGTGCATTGCTAGATCTATCTCTTCAAAAAGATCGGGATGCGCTCCAACAACAGTCTTTCCCAATGGGCTTTGCCATAAGACAAGGTCTCCAATTACCTTCACTCTTTGCGGAGCAAGTCTTCCCTCACGGTGGCTTACCAGTAGCTCAATACTCTCCGGTCTCCTCAGATCTCCTAAATTGACTTCTGGGAAGAACCTCTTGAGTTGCTCAGGCTTGATGACTCTGTGGATGTTGGCAATTTCATTTAAACCATAGCAGATAAGCTCATGAGCTCTCTCCGTGCCCATAGGCGTCTTGACCCTCACTCTAAGAAAGTATCTTCTCGTTTTAACATTCATGTTCATTCCTCCAACTCCATGAATAATTAAAGAAATGTTTTCACTTCGAAGATTTAATCTCCTGGCAGCTTTGTGGGTGATGTAGTTTGTATCTGGCGCTAAGTCGATCAGAGTTCCAACCTTTTCTCCTGCATTAGCAGTTACCTCGAGCAGCATTAGTATAACTGGCAATTCTTCTACAGCACTTGAATCAGTCACTCCAAGCTGACTCTTCCCACCACAGTTTGTCTTCCCAGTGATGTTGGTGAACGCTTTCTTGAATTTCTCTGCCATCTCTGGGGAGAGCTGAGATACAAATTCCTCTTGCTCCTCAGTAAGCTTATGCCTTCTCACATGGGATTGTCTTCTGTCTGAGTCAGTCCTCTTGAAATCTCCCTTCAGGCAAAGAAAGAAATGATGATCTCTTTTACAGTCTCTGTTCCTGCACAGGTAAGTGTCTTTGCATTCATCATCTTCATCATGACAGACTAAACACCTTTTACATGCCCCCAGCTTTTCTACAGCAGCCAACTTTTCCACAGGCTTCAGTTCTTTGAAACGCTTGCAAAAGAAGATCTTTTCTCCATGATTTTCATCTCCACAGACAACACAGCCGCCTTTCCTTGTGGAACGTGTGGACGCATATCTTCTTTCCATACAAGCATATTTCTTTTCACTCACTCCCAACTGCTCTAACTTCTCTAGAATTTCTTCTTGTGTTTTTCAGAAATTTAAGAAGATTCTCAAAGTGATTGTCCGGCGTTACGCCATTTGCTGGGTTAACCATGAAGACAAGACAATCTCTTTTCATGTTGTCAGGTAACTTACTTTCTATTGATTTGATCACCAGAGGGTTGTTAATGGCTCCTGTGTTTCCAAGTTCTGTGAGGTCATTCAGGGCCTTCTCTATATCTTGGATTAAATCAATGACTTTTCTCGGCTGATTTGCTCTTAAAACGGGAATCTTCTCAAGATCTTCAATTATTTCCAAGGCAATTGTGTACTTGTTTCCATATCTGTTCTCAAGCACTCGGAATATGTCTTCAGCAGTGTTGTAGGTAGACAAACGGAGCTCTCTGCACATTCTGTCGTCTATGCTGTCAAAGAGTTGGATCTTTTTTACTTCAACTGAGCCAGTTGGCTCCCCCTGCTTTTGCAGACTTTCCCAGTCTCTCCTCCAACGATGGAAATTCCTTTTACATCCACTGAATTTGGGTAAACTGGTTGGCTTTATTCTCAGCGTTGGTTGTGGTTGTGGAACTGGCATGGAAATCTGGGGAACCCTCGCTCTGTCTCTTTCTTCTTCTGCTATTCTTTGTGCGATGATGAATTCCACCTTCCGTGCTTCAAGGTTGCTACTGCAACCGTTCAGATCCTTCAGTCTAGCTTCCAGACTGGATTTTTCTGCTGCTGGAATCCACATCTCCCAAGCTGCTAGGCTAGTGATTACTCCTTGGATTTTTCCGTTTGCGCCATCCAGCTGGAACTCAAAACCATCTTGGTATACAGCGATAACGGGTGTTGCAGCAGTTCTATCACAGGCTGTTTCTGCTTCCTGGATTGCTGTTTCCATCTCATTTTTACCATATCTTGACCATAAGTTGAACAGGACAATTTTTCTGACCTCTTCCAATCTTACCTCACATTCATGGATTGTCTTTTCGAAATCAGCTTGCTGCTGCTTATCAAGTTCAGCTTCTTCACCACCTGCCATGTCCGCTTCGATGTCTGCCAGTAAACCAGCTCTATACTCATCGTTTGTCTCGCCGACATTCCTTGCCTCAGAAATGAGCTTTTTGAACTCCTCTTGTAGTTCACTTTTTGTTCAAGTGTTTCGCTCCTCTGCTAAGGAAGTTTGCCTGCCTGGTGAATGCACTTTTAGCCAAGGTCCTCTCTTGCTTCAGCTGCTTCACTGCTTTTCCAAAAGCTTCCTCTGCCATTGCGAGACGATTTCAGATGACTCTTCTCTGCGTCGACAACTTTCTGAGACGTTTAGGCCTTTGATCCTTCTGTCTTCATTGCCACGATGATTATCAACTGTCAAGTTTTTTTTATTCAAATTATTTGTGCTATGCACCCTGCTGGTCGATCGCCAATGTTGACTCTGGCGATCACATACTCTTCAATCTCTTCCTCCTCAGTGTCTCTCCAGAGAAATCTGTGGAGGTGCATCTCCAGATCTTCCAACTACACAGAATTGTACATTTTCCTAATGTCACCAAGGGCAGCATGGACGCCTCTTCTGAATCTGAGTAGTACTGCTCGAATGGGATTGAGGACATCAGGCCCAAAAAAGTGAATAAAAAATATAATTATTTATTCACTTTTTTATTCAGCTCTGCCCAAACTTGAAATGGCGTTCAAACAATGAAGGACGCAAGAAGACAACTCAATGACTTGACTATTTATTTTCTTCTGTTTGCAGAGGTATTTGCAGAAGCAATAGTCAGCAATAGCCAACAATAGGTTGATAATCTTTAAAGATAAAATTGGACAAAAGAAACACACATTAATATAATAAAGATGTTATTTAAACTAACATTTAACGTCTCTTTCACCATCACCATATTACTTATAATATAAATCAACTAAATCAAAATGCTTTGACAAGAAATAATAAATGTTAACAAACTTGAACACCTTTAACTCAAATCACACCAAATCATACAAATCTTAGCATCAATCAGTAATGTCTATACTTCCACAGGGTTCTCAAGTCTCACGCATTGGCCCATGAGACACACGCAATTCAACCAGTTCACACGCTCACACGCCACACCGTGTATTTCTCAGGCTGAAAAGGCAATGCAAGCCAAGTTGTCCTGCAAGCTTTATATAACGTTGTATACGAGGCGCAGGCACACAAAGTGAAGTTTCCTGCCGCCAGCACGTCCATATCTTGGCCAGATTGTGTTCGTTACTAGGCAACATAGATGCGCGAACACACGGAAGTTGACGGAACATTCTCGGCCACCGCAACATCGCGCGAACACACGCACACACATTCTCGGCTACCGTACGTTCGTTACCATAGGTAACCAACAATATCGTGCGAACACACGTTGTGATGGAGAAGGTAAGTTGGAAGAAAGCTCGTCTAACATTTTTAGGCTAGAACATTTAATATATAGCCCATCGTATACATTATTATTGATGCAGTCAAAAACTCTACAACTAGGCCTACTTTGCAACCAGGCCAGAAGCTTTGGCTAAGTGAAATGTTAGTGGCTATGGGAAGGAATGAAGATGTATTTCTAAATTGTATTTTAAATTATATACTGTATTAATAGTCTTTCTAGTTATATTGTGCTCCAAACAGTTGGTGGTGATGGGGTGGTGATGGCGCAGTGGATAAGACACATGCCTTTGTCACATATCACTTCTGCCACTAAAGATTGCTTTATTAATAATCTTCCAAATCAGTTTCATAATCTCAGCATCCCAGATAGCTTAGAAGAACTTGATATTGCAACAGAAACTTTTAACTCTCTCTTTTCCAGCACTTTAGACACAGTTGCTCCGCTGCGCTTAAAGAAGATTAAAGAAAATAGTCCAACGCCGTGGTACAATGAGCACACCCGGGCCCTTAAGAGAGCAGCCAGAAAAATGGAGCGAAACTGGAAGAAAACAAAACTAGAGGTATTTCGGATTTCATGGAAGGAGAGCTCGATTGCTTACAGAGAGGCCTTAAAAGATGCTAGAACTAATTATTTTTCAACCCTATTAGAAGAAAATAAACATAATCCTAGGTATTTATTTGAACAAGTGACTAAACTAACGAAAAAGAAAGCTTCAAGCCCAGAAGTTTTCAAGAAACACAGCAGTAATGACTTTATTAACTTCTTCACTTATAAGATCGATAATATCAGGGACAAAATTATAACTATGCAACCGTCTACTACAGTATCGCATCAGGGAGTGCAGTGTAGTCTCCGTGAGGAACATTTTGATTCATTTGTTGCTATAGGACAGGAAGAATTTTGCAAACTTGTTAATTCATCTAAATCGACAACTTGTATGTTAGACCCTGTACCGACTAAACTATTGAAAGAGATGCTTCCAGAGGTCATAGATCCTCTTCTAGATATCATTAATTCATCTTTGTCATTAGGATAAGTACCAAAAAACTTTAAGTTGGCTATGATTAAACCGCTTGTTAAAAAAACGCAACTTGATCCTACAGAATTAGTCAATTACAGGCCAATCTCGAATTTGCCTTTTCTGTCAAAGATACTAGAAAAAGCTGTATCCTCACAACTGTGTTCCTTTTTAGAAAGAAATAATATCTGCGAGGATTTTCAGTCCGGATTTAGACCGTACCATAGTACTGAGACTGCTCTCATTAAAGTCACAAATGATTTGCTCCTATCATCCGATCGTGGTTGTATCTCTCTATTAGTGTTACTTGATCTTAGTGCTGCATTTGATACTATCGACCACAACATTCTTTTAAATAGACTAGAAAACTATGTTGGCATTAGTGGAATTGCACTAGCATGTTTAAATCATACTTATCTGACCGTTTTCAGTTTGTAGCAGTAAATGAAGAGATGTCTTATCGATCACAAGTTAAGTATGGCGTACCACAAGGCTCAGTACTAGGACCGCTGCTCTTCACTCTGTACATGCTACCATTAGGAAATATGGAATTAGCTTTCACTGTTATGCTGATGATACTCAGCTGTATATTTCTTCAAAACCTAACGAAACTTACCAATTCACAAAATTAACGGAATGCATAGCTGATATAAAAAATTGGATGACCAGTAATTTCCTATTACTAAATTCTGAAAAAACAGATTCTAATCATTGGAACAAAAAACTTCCTCACCTAATAACCTAGAATACTGTCTAACACTTGATGGCTGCTCTGTTAAGTCTTTGTCGTCAGTCAGGAACCTGGGTGTGCTCTTTGACACCAATCTTTCATTTGAAAGTCACGTGTCTATTTTCTGTAAAACCTCATTTTTCCATCTTAAAAATATATCTAAATTACGTCATATGCTCTCACTGACAAATGCGGAACAATTAGTTCATGCGTTCATGACCTCAAGGCTAGATTATTGTAATGCTCTACTGGGTGGTTGCCCTGCAGGCTTAATAAACAAACTACAGCTAGTTCAAAACGCAGCCGCTAGAGTTCTTACCAGAACCAGGAAGTATGACCATATTAGCCCGGTTCTGTCAACACTGCATTGGCTGCCTATTAAACATCGTATAAATTTTAAAATATTGCTGATTACTTACAAAGCACTAAATGGTTTAGCTCCCCAGTACTTGAGCGAGCTCTTAACGCATTATAGTCCTTTATAGCTGGTTAAAGCGTAACCTTGTTTATACTTGACGCGTCCGCATGAGCGCGGCAAAAATGATGTAATTGTAACAGCGCGCGCGCCTCCGCATCCCTTTCTCTGATTTTGAAAACTCTTCGCGATCGACTTAAAATGCTTCCAAGATCGACTTGTCGATCGCGATCGACGGGTTGGTGACCACTGCTTTACACTATTGTGATTGGTGCCATAGACTGCACACACGTTCCCATCAAGGCCACAATGAAGGGGATTTTGTGAACAGAACAGAGGATCACAATGTAAATGTGCAGGCAAGTTACTATTGCGATTCATAATATTCCAGATTAGTAATAGGCTATTATATCAAATAAAAAAAAAAGGCAGCTGACTGACTAAAATCTCTTAGATGATGTGTGACTGTTCCATTACAAATATGGAAGCACAGAGATTCACATTTATGCACATTATTTGAACGTGGTAGGGAAATATAAATATCAAGCTCTCTGTATTACATAGCCTACACTCAAAGGAAAACAGGTGTTTTATGACCGCATTCCCTGACCCAAACCCCAGACCAGTTACAATGCAGCTCTAGCCAGGACAAGGGTACACAGTGAAATGAACTTTGGCCATTTAAAGGGAAAATTACAGTGTCTGAAAAGTCTGAGTGTTGCACCTGACAGGGCCTGTGACATTACATGTGCCATATTACACAACATTGCCACCATCAGAAATTTTTTTTTAATTAAATGTTTAATAAAAGACAAGACAATGCTTAGTTCCTTGAGCTTTATTTCAATTGTTCTTTGTAAAGAAAAGCCAGTGTTCAAGTCATCTTTTGCCTGCAATAAGAGATTTGCAAGGTCAGCAATATGTATGAAATAATATTAGCACTTACTCTGAAGTTCCTTTGAAGCATCTCTAATGCCAGTTTTTTTCAAGTTGTCAATTTTTTTTCCAAAATACTCTATTTTCTAGTGGTGGGGCTTGGGGTAAACCTGTCAACACATGCTTTATGCAACAAAAATTAAAAGGAAAAGTACAACACTGCCCACCTCTGTATCACTGCTTTATGCAGACTCTTCTATAGGCCTTTCTGTAGATGTGGACTCCTGCAGCTCATATTGCATTCAAAAATGATAGGCAACTCAAGTGTAAATTTGGCTAAGTAAAGTTATTTAAGCACTTATAGATACTTTCTCCAAAAGACAGTCATCTGAGAGTGTTTCTTCACTGTCCTGTGCATTGGGGGGGAAAATGGGCATTACAAAGTGTTGTACTTTCTTCCCTTTTGATGCAAATTTAGAAAGTCCACTTACTGCACATGCTTCAGCCAACACTTTCTTGGGAACAGATAAAAGTGTTGGTGTATTGTTTAAAACTGGACAAAAGAAGAAAACACAATTTCATTACAATTAAGTACACTGGGGGGGGGGGGGGGGGGTGAAAATCGTGAAATGATATGAATGGACCAGCGATTAGGATTATAGGCCTACTTAATTTAATGCAGCAACTAATTGTTTTACAGTGTACTAAGATCATTTAAAGTTCATTTACCAGTAATGAAGGTGTTGCTGTGACTGGTCACTGCTGTGGGTCTGAGGAAGAGCTGAACCCAGGGATTCCCTTCACAATGGGTTGTTCACATTTAACCCAAGGGCCAGCTCTTCTGCCTGGTATAATGTGGGGGTGCAGGACAACCACCTGTTTGTTTTTATTTTAAAATTTTCTCAGCCTTTTTCTTGGTTGCTTTTATGAACAGGCAAACATTTATTAACAGTGCCTTTTTAAAAGACTAGTATAAGTAGACCTAAGTACAAATTACCATTATGTATTCTAGTACTTTACTTTTACTTGTTCCCATGTTCTAGTAGTGGGTGGTGACTCTGACATTACAATGAACAAAGTTATTAATTATTTAGAAATTATTAAAATACAAAAATATATACTGTAAAAAGTGATAAATCTAACATGGTCACTACAAACTTAATTTGCTACTTTTTGCCAGCCTCCTGGCTTTTGCACATTTGAGGTGAACACTTTTAATTAAGTTTTCAAATTCAGCATATCCTTCAAGCTAGGGATGCACCGATACCACTTTTTCCAGACCGAGTCCGATACCGATACTTTCATTTTTGGTACTCACCGATACCGATACCATAACCGATACCTGTATTTTTAATTTTCAATTAATTTTCAATTCATGCATTTGTAATTTTTAAATGTATTGGTAGAGAAACCAAAATAATATCAATCATATTAGTTGTTTATTAAATTTAAACTTAATTAGTTCAACAAATATATATTTCATGCACTGCATATTCATTACTGTATAAACTAAATATATATGGATCTTTTTGTAAAGTTGATAGAGGTAGCCTATTTAGCCAAGAGCAGAGAGTAATTTATTTGTCCTTTGTTTGATTAACATTAAAACACAGCAGCAGATTTATTAAAGTGCCGCCCCTTTAAGGCTGAACGCACAAACGCACTGACGCTGTTATGGAATTTTTATGTATTACTCTGATTTCAGTGATTTCTAATGATGGCCTCATCTGGTCTCTCGCTTGGAGTGAGAGGGGGGCCTCTGTGTGATAATTTACTGTGGTGGAGGTAAGGAAAAGCAGGTGGTCAAGGGGTCATCTTGAGTGCATTTATACTTTATAGCCTAAAGGGTTAAGAGGGCATTTGCCTCTCAGGGCCAGGGATATCTCTCCTGGGAGGGGAGGGGAGAGTTAAGGCCTTGGATGGGCCTGAGGTATAAGACAGAGAGACACTGCTTCTCCTTATCTCTCCTCACTGACTCGCAGATGTGTATTGGTGACGAGGATCTCTCTTGCAAGAGAATAAATACTTTATAAACCTTTAATTGGACTCAGTGTGTATCTTACTCATTGATGATGTTTGTTTGATATGAAAATAGCCACAACAACGCCATTTTAATTATACTGTCTACGTTCACTTGAGATATATAACAGTCTTTTACTAGGATACTCGCCAAGACAGGTGTTTTTTCATAGTTTTGTGTGAATTCGTCCGTACAAGCGCAATGCGTGAAAGACTTCCATTCAGTATTCGCGCGCTGTCTGGTGGTTTTCGGGGCGCGCGCTGTGGATGTTTGAAGTTTATGGAAATTCTTGACCTGCAAATGTCCAGTAATAATGTAGGCAACCACTCGTTAAACGTAAGTAAGGTAACAGTTCATGTTTTACTTGCATATACGATTTAGTTTTAATCCAAATAACACGTGCTGAGTGAACGATCCGCAACCAACAGCATTCAACAGAAGTGCGCTCTCTCTCTCCTCTCTCTCTCTCTCTCTCTCTCTCTCTCTCTCTCTCTCTCTCTCTCTCTCTCTCTCTCTCGTCAGTTAACGTTATTAATAAGCTACATGCCTCGTTTTACTTGATTTGCCATTGACATCTGACTGAACTACAAACTTTCCACTGACGTCTGTGAAAAAGGGATGCGCTCGACCAGCTCGCGCGTCTGTGTCGTAGCGCGCTCAATCCATTGCACGTTTTTCTCTTATCAGCTTGCGCACCATATAGACGACGCATTAATATATTCTGTTTAATATTCCACTGATAAGATACATTTATTTCATATACAGCCTTCTTTTTTATCCCCATTATAATTTCTGAAACTGTACACATGCTGCCTGGTATCGGTGGTTGGTATCGGGGCATTTTTACGAGTACGAGTACAAGTACATGAGCTCAGTATCGGGCCCGATACCGATACTGGTATCGGTATCGGTGCATCCCTACTTCAAGCAATAACTCTTGCTCTTCTGCGGAGAAAAACTGAGTGCGCTCTTTAGCCATGGTGAGCTGCCAATAGCAGTGTTGCTGATCAATGTTTCTACTATCGATACATACACTCAAAAAAATAATTCATCGGATGAACATGATTTAATCATGCCACCTATATTCCATCTAAACAAACCAAGTTAAGTCAACCAACCTTTATCATGTTATTTGAACACAAAATAGATGCATTGGTTAAACATGATATTAACATTTCCATAAAACTCAATTGCATCTTTTTTGAGTTATGTGTTTTAATCTTAGTTAATTTAGTGAGATTACTTATGAGTGTATAGCTATTATAATAGCTAATATATAATATGTGCTGCTAGCAGCAGCAAAATTAGCATCTTAAATGCTAAGATTTACACGCTCCTTCAACCACAGCAGTTGAAAAACTTGATATCAGTCCACAGCCAAACAAAATGCTCCACTCTTCTCCACCATGGTAAGCCACTGTAATTTAAAAGGTTCTAATAATTCCAATGTTATTGAACATTAAACACAATTACACACTATCAAGTCTTCCCCTTTTCTCATTTTCTCAAAAAATATATAAAATAACACTTAATTTTTACATTTATTCTCTCTTAATTCAACCATATGCAAAGCATGCTGGGAACTAACAAGCACCGCCCAGTTTCAGTCAATGCAACACAAGTCAATCATGTAATCACATGTAATAGATATAGTTAAACAGATTGAACACAATCAAATTAAGTTAGGGCAAAATGGCAGTTGGCGTCGCACTATACTGCCACCATCTGGATGTAAGAATTTTTTACTTCACATAAATAGTTTGTGTTTAGACAACGCATTAGGATTTTGTACTGTTAAGTTGAGACATAATTATGTTGACCTTACTAGAAAAAAACATTTCAAGTCAACAAACACAATTATTATAAGTAAACTAAATATAAATATATTATGTAAAGTGCACAACCTTCCTCGTTCATTTTTTGAGTGTATCCCCTTTTAAACCAGCGCATGAACGCGCAATTATCTCAGATAACTCAATCCAGCTATACTAATCATAACCGGCAGGTGTGTTCGAAGAACCTAATTAGCCGGATCATGATGAGCATGATGATATTATCTTGGATGTCTCGTTTGATCTCGGATGTTTTAAGCAACGTACGCCCCTGGATACGGCCTGGATCCGGCGGTTTGAGGTAAACCTCGGGATAAACAGAGAGACTAATATTAGAGTAGACGCCATCCTTCTTATGATGTACATCAGGATTTATGGGAAGTGTTCCCGGTTGCACCTAAAATGCACTTGAAGGATGGAGCTACATTTATAGGTAATGTGTTTCTATGTACTGTTGGCACCAGCACCAAGATAATATTTTTGTATATCTACTTGTCGAATAAAAGTTATACTTCGCTTACTTTTAAAATACATCAAAACAAAATATTATGTAACTGACCCCTGAATAAGGAGCAGCAGCTATTGCATCAGTGCATTCACTGTGTGTTTAGATGTGTTGCTTTCACACCTTTAATGAATAGATCATCTCTGTATTCAGAACAAGTGTTAACAGCACCCTCAGGTGCACATATACTCAACAACAAACCATAATGGCTATAATTGGTCTTCAGAGTCTACTGTAGCTGTAAGGAATAACCTCAGATAACTTATTATCAGGAGTAAATGAGAAACTTGCCATTGCATGTTGGACAAATCTGGGGGGCTGTGACCAATCCTGAGTGGCGACTTAACTGCATGCATTCTACCAGCACTGCTTCCTACTGTTTCCTTCCTTTTTCTGCTGTGTAACAACAAAATGGATATGCGCCACCCAATGGTCAAAGTTGAGACAATGAACCTTAGATTGCATGAGCAGAAAAAATATATATTGTTACAACCCTGCAACAAAAAATCTGTCTGTGTTAGACCCTATACCGACTCAGCTGAACGCAAATGGCGGAAAACAAATCTCCAAGTCCATTTTGATGCCTATAAAGAGATTTTGCATTTATAATTTGGAACTTAGGAATGCAAGGCGGTCCTTCTTCTCTGATATTATTGCTAAAAACAATAACAATGCACATGCTTTGTTTGCTACAGTCGATAGATCACTACCCCCCCCCCCCCACCCCCCATATCAGTAGCATCTGAACTATTATCCACCAAGGCCTGCAATGACTTTGCCACATTGTTCAGTCAATCAGACAATCACATTCTTCATGGAAAATTTCAGAAAATCAGACAATCACATTCTTCATGGAAAATTTCAGAAAATCAGACAATCAGTTAGTGCCTCCTTATCAGATGCAGAGTATGTACTATCAGACTACTCTGGCAAAATAAATTTTCATATGACAGAATTTCAAACAGTTAACCAAAATAACTTGGAGGATATTATACAACATCTGAAAACCTCCTCCTGTTGCCTTGATATCCTGCCGACAGACCTTTTTAAAAATGTTTCAAACTGTTTGGTCTCTGACCTTTTGCAGATTATAAACATATCTCTTCAAGCAGGTATCTTCCCACATGCCCCAAAAAAAAATGCAATTAAACCACTCTTAAATGATTATTTATTCAAATCAGTTAAATGATTATTAAACCCGATGTTCTTGTTACATCATACGGAGAATGGCATCTAGCCTAATGTTAGTCTTTTTGTTTATTTCAAGGTTTACTGTAATCAGCTGGGTATGGCCTGTATCCAGATTAGATGGAGGACCTGCACCTAGACATGACCACAACGCATCCCTGAAGTGTCAGCAGAGATTGTCAACTAGACTCTCCCCTGTGAAGGCCTCATCGACATGACAGCCGTCTCCATATGCACATGATGACTTCGATCTTCAATCAGATGGAACTGAATAATATTCTGAATGTTGCAATCCAATCTGACTACTGACCTGTAATGCTGCCTGAATCATAATCATACACTGGTCGTTTGTTGGCCAGAGGAGAACTGGCCCCCTGACTGAGCCTGGGTTCTCCCAAGTTTTTTTCTCCATTCTGTCACTAATGGAGTTTTGGTTCTTTGCCAATGTCGCCTTTTTCGCCTTTGGCTTTTGGCTTGCTTAGTTGGCAACATTTAATTTAATATTCAACAATATTATTGGTCTGTGTGCATTGACACCATTTTATGAGAATGGAACTGAACTGGAGGATGACATCACTGTTTTCTCCGGAGCACCTATATATAAATAAATAAATAAATAAATAAATACATATATATATAATATTTATATATATAGAATTATAGAAATCTATAATGTGTTATGTGTATGCTAAGCCAAAGAGATGTGTTTTTAGTCTAGATTTAAACTGACAGACTGTATCTGCTTCCCGGACCGTGTTAGGAAGATTGTTCCAAAGTTTTGGTGCTAAATAGGAAAAGGATCTACCGCCAGCAGTCGATTTTGATATTCTAGGTATTATCAACTGGCCAGAATTTTGAGATCGCAATAGACATGAAGGACTATAATGCTTTAAGAGCTCGCTCAAGTACTGGGGAGCTAAACCATTTAGTGCTTTGTAAGTAATCAGAAATATTTTAATATACGATGTTTAATAGGCAGCCAATGCAGTGTTGACAGAACCGGGCTAATATGGTCATACTTCCTGGTTCTGGTAAGAACTCTAGCGGCTGCGTTTTGAACTAGCTATAGTTTGTTTAATAAGCGTGCAGGGCAACCACCCAGTAGAGCATTACAATAATCTAGCCTTGAGGTCATGAAAGCTTGAACTAATTGTTCCGCATTTGTCAGTGAGAGCATATGACGTAATTTAGATATATTTTTAAGATGGAAAAATGCGGTTTTACAGATACTAGACAGGTGACTTTCAAATGAAAGATTGGTATCAAAGAGCACACCCAGGTTCCTAACTGACGTCGAAGACTTAACAGAGCAGCCATCAAGTGTTAGACAGTATTCTAGGTTATTAGGTGAGGAAGTTTTTTGTCCAATGATTAGAATCTCTGGTTTTTCAGAATTTAGTAATAGGAAATTACTGGTCATCCAATTTTTTATATCAGCTATGCATTCCGTTAATTTTGTGAATTGTTAAGTTTCGTTAGGTTTTGAAGAAATATACAGCTGAGTATCAGCAGCATAACAGTGAAAGCTAATTCCATATTTCCTAATTATATCTCCTAATGTGTCCTAAGCGGTCCTAGTACTGAGCCTTGTGGTACGCCATACTGAAATTGTGATCGATAAGACATCTCTTCACTTACTGCGACAAACTGAAAACGGTCAGATAAGTATGATTTAAACCATGCTAGTGCAATTCCTTTTAACTTGAAATTTAATTTCTTGGTTGCCTTAACATTTATTCTAGTTGAAATTGTGCAAATAGCTGAAACATATTTGCATTTGCTAATTTTCAAAACTGATAGAAGTGTGTAAATTGTTAAATAATTTACATTGTGCAATTTCCACATGGTATTACAGCTTGTCATCAGTGTTTAACCCCCTGGGGTCGAAAAACGCACCCCCGCGTTTTGCTGGATTTTTTCCTTATCAGTGCAAAAGAGAATCAAATTACTCTGTTGATTTTGATCTTACATATAAGTGTTGTACATCACTAGATCCTGTTAAGTGTCTATTTTTTTGTGGGTACTCACAATAAAAACAAAGTGTTGTGCTTTTCATCAAATAAAGAAAAAATAAACATGATGCGCGTTTTGCCTTCTCTCTGTCAGTGAAGTCATTCTGAAAAAATGACTGTAATTCAGTCAATACTTGTCACAGAGATATGAGAGATTTCTCTTTATGAAGCTGAAATTCTCTTCTTTTAAATGAAGTAATTTATTTAAAAAAAACAATATTTCCAGTTTATGTAATCCGTTTGAAACCAAGGAGAGGTACAGTTTTTTCATTCTCCCTTCATTATCTTTAATTAGCTAAGGCCGCCACACCCCCAGCGCTTTTCACATGGTAAATAGGCGATCTATGCATAGCATACGTGGCACGCCCCTGATCAATGCCAAACAACACGAAGTTTCTTCATCAGAGATTCACTGATAGTTCATCGCGTATTGAGGATGGCAGCACGCTACTCCTTCAGATGATTATAGACAGCGGGGACGAATTCACATTTTCCTCAGAGGAATTTGAAACTTGGACGTCGAACGGCTGCATTTTGAAGAACGAATTGACCCCGCAGAGGACACAAGTTCGGAGTAAGTTGTTTAGTGTTATAATTCCTTTTCTGATTATAGAGCTCAAATCCATTTTCAGACTATCCGCAAATTTTGTTTGAGTACTTCTGTGGTCTAGTGGCAGATCGTTTGGCAAGCGTGTCAAGAGGTTATGGGTTCGAATCCGCCCTCGGTATAGTTTTTTTTCTCTCATCAAAACCGAATATGTTCATCAGTGGTTACAGTCTATATCAAGCACACACGTATACAGGACACACGTTTGTGTGCATTTTATTTTGTGATTTCACCTGAATGAATAGTGTCCGCAATGGTTATAGATTGAAGTGTGCGTCCGAGTGAAGACTGCGCGCGCGCCGCCACAAGAGAACACTGTATCCATGACTGATAGCAGCGGACACGAGCACTCAGCTTGAGTTCAAAAACAAAACATTTTTGCGCTAGATCTCTTATTTAAGAGCGGACTAAATGAATGCTCTGCTAGTTAACTGGAGATGTTTTATTTGTATTAAGTACAGCCGTTCATTGAGTGTATCAGTAAATGCGTGCGGTCTATATGGGACATAAACAGATACTTGCAGTGACGCGGTCTACCCATCAATAGATGTTTCTCCGTCCATCAACAGATACATTGTGCATCTATAATCATAATTGTCCATCAGTTTACTTTGGATAATGTGCTAAGAGTTTTTTGCTTTTGTTTTGTTGTGTTTACATCGTCACCATCAGCCTTCAGAAATCATTCTGATTATATTTTTTTTTTAAATCAATGTTGGTAACAGCTGTGCTGCTTAATTTTTTTTAACTTGTGATAGTTTTTTTAGGATTCTTTGAATGCACTTTTTTTATATAAAAAAAAACAAGTTTGGTCTTTTTATGTTTTCCATTAGCCATTGGGGGAGTGTCTTTAGTCTTCCCAGGTGTAAATCACATTAATATTCATGGCCATTCACACATACCCCGCATACAGCACTGCTGGCCCAAAAACTGATGTAAGAAATTCAAATCGTTATATTGATGTTTGTGAAAGAGTGGTCAGAATGATTTTCACTTCATTTTGACTATTCAGTACGTGTTAAATGGCCTTATTGCGGTGACATTTTTTTCCCCAAAACGTACTAACCACGCATATTTTTTTTTCTATAAAATGCAAACATGTACATCCATTTTGCTCACATATTATTGTAGCAGAGGTTGTGCTGAATACAGCAAATTTATATGTTGGCAAATGGCATGTTTTAAGTAGCTGAAATAAGCACAAATGTCAGGGCATGTCAAAACACCTCAAGTGCCACAAAAACACCTCAGACCCAGAGGGTTAAAGCAGGTGCACCATTCAGTAAACTTGAGTGGGTCACCTGTAAACGTGAATGGCTCTGGAGCTGGAAGTTTAGTCATTGCCAGGGATTCTTTTAGTGCTTTCACTAACAAGACCTCATCTACTCTTTTCTCTAGCTCATTTTCAGAGCAAGGTTGAGCTAAAGTTTCTTGGGAAACCTTGATGCATGAAGGGTTTTTGTGGTGCAGTGGAAGCTGACTTGGAGGCATAGTGCTTCTTTCTTTAGCATCTCCTATTTCAGCATTCAATCTTGATTCCTCTTCTGCATACACAATGTATTCAGCTTCCATTACTTCAAGATCCCTTTGCTCCTCCAGCATTTTTAACCTCTCTTGTTGGGCTAGTACCTCTTTTCTTTGAGCTGAGATTTCTTTTTCTCTCTTTAGTTCAGCACGTTTCGCAGCTAAGCGTGCCGCTGCTTCTGCCCTTTTTGCTGACATATGACTTCCCTGCTGACTATCTCTTTCACCTCTCGACACAGTTGATCCATAAACTGACCTGGCGTCATCTCTTTGCAGTAACTGAAGGAGTGTTTCTTTTACAGCTTCAGCATCAAACTTCTTTGTGCCAACTTCTGTGAAACGTCCTTTCAGTAGTGCAGTTATTTCACTAGTAACTGAAGTGCAGCTATCCATTCTCCTTCTTATATCTTGAAATGGGACGTTCAGTGCACGAATACTCTCATATATTTGTTTTAACTCTGCTTCGCGTTTCTCTGCCGTCACCATCATATCATCTAACTCGGTTTTAGAGCACTCTTCGTTCAGTTTAGATCTGATAAATTGAGCTTCAGCTTTAAAGTTTAAGTATGTGAACATAAACTTCCGTTCTCTTTTTGCCAACTCGTCACGTCTAAACTCAAGGCAAGGCAAGGCAAGGCAAGGCAAGTTTATTTATATAGCACATTTCATACACAATGGTAATTCAAAGTGCTTTACATAGGAGAAAATAAAATAATCACAACAAATAAGAATAATTAAAACAGTTTAGAATAAAAAATAAAATAAAGTACAGTAAAAACAGTCGGACGAACAGTGGCACAGTGCTCATTCAGTAAATGCACAGCTAAACAGAAGTGTTTTGAGTCTGGATTTGAATGTGACTACTGTAGGAGCACATCTGATCTCTTCTGGAAGCTGGTTCCAGCTGCGGCTGGCATAATAGCTAAAAGCAGACTTTCCTTGCTTAGAGTGAACCCTTGGTATTTCTAACTGATGTGATCCTAATGATCTGAGTGATCTGTTGGGTTTATATTCAGTGAGCATATCTGCAATGTATTGAGGTCCTAGCCCATTGAATGATTTATATACCAGTAATAATACTTTAAAATCAATCCTAAATGTAAATGGGAGCCAGTGTAAAGACCTGAGGACTGGTGTGATATGTTCAAATTTTCTGGTTCTGCTCAGAATCCTGGCAGCAGCGTTCTGTATGAGCTGCAACTGTCCTATGGTCTTTTTAGGAAGGCCAGTGAGGAGTCCATTGCAATAATCCACCCTGCTGGTGATGAAAGCATGCACAAGTTTCTCTAAGTCTTGACTGGAAACAAAGCATCTAATTCTTGCAATATTTTTCAGAAGATAGTATGCTGATTTAGAGTGAAGGTATGCATTCACTTTGAGAACTTCATCTTTGTTTCCAAACGCAATGACTTCAGTTTTGTCTTTGTTTAACTGAAGAAAGTTTTGGCACATCCAACCGTTTACTTCATCAATGCATTGGCACAGGGAGTCAATGAGGCTTTAATCGTTAGGCGATATGGCTAAGTAGAGCTGTGTGTCGTCTGCATAGCTGTGGTAAGAGATTCGGTTCTTTCTCATTATTTGGCTCATTGGGAGCATATACAGGTTGAATAGGAGTGGTGCAAGAATTGAGCCTTGAGGGACTCCGCATGTCATGGATGTCCACTCAGACTTATGGTCTCCTATACTCACATAATAACCTCTCCTCCTAAGTATGACCTGAACCATTTTAGGACTATCCCAGAAAGCCCCACCCAGTTTTCCAGCCTGTCTAGAAGTATGTTGTGATCGGCAGTGTCAAATGCAGCACTGAGGTCGAGTAGTACCAGCACTGATAATTTGCCTGTATCAGTATTTAAGTGAATATCATTTATTATCTTAATGAGAGCTGTCTCTGTGCTGTGATGCAATCGGAAACCAGATTGAAAATTGTCAAAGTATCCATTCAAGCTTAAGAATTTGTTCAGCTGATTGAAGACAACTTTTTCAATGATCTTGCCTATGAAAGGAAGATTTGAGATCGGTCTATAATTGCTTAAGATGGTCTTATCCAGATTGCTCTTTTTCAGAAGGGGCTTGACAACTGCAGTTTTCAGGGAGTTTGGAAAACTCCCAGAGAGAAGTGAGGCATTTACCACTTCTAGGAGATCTGCTTCTAAGCTGTTTAACACACTTTTTAAAAAAGATGTGGGAAGTGCGTCAAGGGCGCAGGTTGATGTTTTAAGGTGCTGTACGGTTTCTTCCAAAATTTTGCCATCAATTTCTTCGAAATCAGAAATAGTAACTACTTCCTCAGGTAGTGGTCTGACCTGTTTGACCCCAGCGCAACTCAAGGATGAGCTGATCACCTTTCTGATATTATTGATTTTCTCAGAGAAGAAAGAAGCAAACTCACTGCACTTGCTGTCTGAGAGCATTTCACTGGGAATCTGGCTTGGGGGGTTTGTCAGTTTCTCTACAGTAGCAAAAAGAGTGCGTGTGTTGTTCAAGTTGTTGTTTATTATATTCGAGAAGAAAGTCTGTCTAGCTTTGCCTAGTTCCATATTAAAAGCATGGATGCTGTCTTTGTAGATGTTATAATTGACTACAAGTTTTGTCTTCCGCCACATGCGCTCTGCTCTTCTGCATTGTCTTTTCATGTTTTGCACTGCTGTTGAGTTTCTCCAAGGTGCTTTTTGTCTACCACTATTCTTCCTGACTTTCACCGGAGCAATATCATCAATTACACTTTTAATTTTTGAGTTAAAAGATTCAAGGAGAAAATCAACAGAGTCAGCAGATATGCTTGGTTTTAAAGGGTACCTATTATGGCATTTAAAATGTTCCTAATAATGTTCTGGGATTCCCCAACAACAGTTTTACATGCATGCAATGACAAAAAACACTTTTGTTGTCTTATAATATGCATTTATTTTTACCTGATTTGCTCACCGACTCCCTAATGATTCGTTTGACGACTCATTTGTCCAAACCCCTCCTTTGCGTGACGCTAATCGGCGGTGATTGGTCAGATGACGCAGTCAGTTATATTTTGCGTTAGCCCAAAGCTTAAACATATTGATAAAAGACTGCAGTACTACAATACGCTTCACATAATTTCACATATTTCAAAAAAACAAAAAAAATGACATTGGAGACCTAGAAGCTGCTGAGTAACTCTCACTCTCACACACACACATGCACGCACGCACGCACGCACAAACACACACACACACACACACACACACACACACACACACACACACACACACACACACACACACACACACACACACACACACACACACACACACACACACCTAAAAGCAACAATTATTAATAGTACTTACAGGTTGTGATTCGGAGGAGGAAGCTGATCTAAATAAACTTGGTATTGAACCTTCCTATATCAGCCGACTCGCGAATCCACACTTGAAAGCATTTGTGTTTGTGAAGCGATCGTCATTAAAATAACGCGAACACAGCTCAAGGTGGCTTTACTTGTGTGGTATAGTTGTAAATATAAGCTCTAGCCACTGAGTCTTCACATGCTTGTCCCTGGGCAGTGAAAAAAAAGTTTGCTTTTGATTCGCACTTCAGAACAGAGTCTCGTCGACATGATGTTGTCAGGTTTCTCTGTCTGCTCGGCGCGCGCACTGAGTGGGCGTGTCAAATTCAAATAACTTGTACAAGTGACGTACGAAAGCTAGAGAAAATGCTTCGTTCGTCTATCGATTCATATCAGCGACTCAGAGTCGACTCTTACTTTTGAGAGACAATAACTTTGTATACGGTGAACTTTCATATTTAAAACTTTGCAGGAGTTTTTGTTCACTTAGATCTATGTTACACACTACATGAAAGGTAATTTTCAAAATTCCATGATAGGTACCCTTTAAAGATATAGCCTTCATAAATAGCACATTAATGTTCTCATTTAAGCATCTCTTCTTGACAGACACAGATCTAGCTTCAATGGCAGGAGAGATCAATATATCAAAGAAAATACAGAAATGATCAGACAGTGCTACATCCTTAATAACAATCGGAGAATGGGATAGTTTGGTTCCAGCATACACCAGTTGTTCCATTTTCTCTGAGAAGCACAGAAGTGGAGATGCTGGAGAGAGGGATAACGTGTCTGGGGAGGGGGGCTGTTGCTCTGGTGTGATCGGAGGCTGTAATATGCTGTCCTGGATTTCCTGGCTGTTTTCCAGAAAGTCGGTGCCTTGGGTGCTGAATCTTCTAGCAGTTCTAGTATGTCACAGTCTGTCTGTGGTGAGGTCTGTGGGCAGGGCTCAGCTGAGATTGTGTCCGTGAGCAGAGGTTGTTGTGGCTGAGTGGTGTTATCATTGTCCTTGTGTGATGTGTCAGCCGCATGTCCATTCAGGTGCTGAAGTGAAGTCCTGTGGTCATTCATACTGTGTCCAGGTGTGTGTGTGCCATTCGGGTTGAGTGGATTGGCACACACTGCAGAAGGATGATGGAGGGAGAAGTAGATATTGTCCTTTAGCACTCTTGAACCAAGTTTGTTTGGGTGAAGCCCGTCCTGTTGAAACAGTTGCCTCTGACTCCAGAAAAGATTGAAGTTGTCAATGAAGTTCACTCCTTTTATATTGCAGGTTTTTTGCAGCCATGTGTTAAGCCCAATCAACCGTGAAAACCTGTTTGTTCCTCTTGCTGGGAGTGATCCACTGATGAATGTCTGAACTTTCAGTCTTTTAAGTGTTTCAAAAAGTTAATTGAAATCCTTCTTAAGGAGTTCTGACTGCTCTTTATGAATATCATTCTTCCCCACATGAACAATGAGTCGATTTGCAGTCTTATGTTTCATCAGAATGTTCTGAAGTTCCCTATTTACATCAGAAGTTGTTGCTTGTGGAAGGCAGCATGTAGTTGTGTCCCTGCTACTAATGTTTCTGATTATAGAGTCACCCACTATCAGAGTCCTGGGCTCGGCTGCGCTTTGAGCTGAGTGCCGCTGTCTGCTCGACCTTGAGCGCCAGTTAGCAGTGTTAGCTACTGGCTGATTCAGTCTGTGTTCGATCACATTCATCACATTCAGGGATTCCTCATTCATTAATACTTCAAATCTGTTCTCAAGATGTATAGGCGGTGGTAGGAGACCAGTGTTTGCAATCCTTGTCAGAGCCGTATCTGGGGTAGAGGATGCTATTGCAGCAATATGTGATGCTCGTGACAATCTGATGTCTCGAGTGCCTTTGGGTCTCGCTCCCTGTTTGTGCCATCGATTTGTTAGTCGATCGGCTTGTTTCTCTACACTCAGTATGGCCTGTATTGGAGCACTAGATTCATGGGACTCACCGGCTGTATGCTGAGGGCGCCCATGATGAAGCTCTGTTGTGTGTTCCGTCTGGTTTGGTGGTCCCACAAGTAACTTTGTTTCAAGAACTGCAATCCTTTGTAAAAGTCTCTGGCAGTTAGTGCAGCAAGTAGATTCCAGAAGAGGCATTTTCTCTTAAACTTATGAATCTAGGCAGTTGTGTTTTCTCTTCCCCGGAATGTAAGCTTTCAGTGGCAGGCTGGTCGGAGAAAATAATTCTGCTTTTTTCTAGTAATCAAGCGTTTGAGCACTGTGCTGATTTGCTGAAGTTAAAATTAGGTGATAAAAGGAAATCAAATATAAAAATATAAACACGATAAAGCAATAAAAAATATAAAAGCGATAGAGCAAAGCACGGAGCAGTAAGCAAGAGCGTCCGAACAGTAGCTGAGCAGGAAGTGCAAGCATTTTTTTCTGTTGGACGCCTTTCTCTTTCTGATCGCCTAACTTCTTGCTCAAATCGTGATAATGATTCCTGTAATCTCGTTTTATTAACTTCCAGATCTGCATTAATTTTCAGCTAAGCGTTCTTCATATTTTTCTCTATCAGAGGCATCAATTTCCGTTCTAATTTTGCCTTTTCTTCAAGAGCTTGAACCACTTGGTCTAAGACACAAATGTCTGATCTACTTTGATCCATGTCTGTAACTTGCTGTAAACCACACTATTATTAAGCTTTAAACATTGTATAAATTTTAAAATATTGCTGATTACTTACAAAGCACTAAATGGTTTAGCCTCGCAGTACTTGAGCAAGCTCTTAACGCATTATAGTCCTTCATGGCTTTTGCGATCTCAAAGTTCCGGGCCAGTTGATAATACCTAGAATATCAAAATCTACTGCTGACGGTAGATCCTTTTCCTATTTAGCACCAAAACTTTGGAACAGTCTTCCTAACTATTACGACCCTAAGGGTCATGTGTTTGGTTTGGGGTGTGTTCCTTTTCTCTCTCAGGTAGTGGCCCCTCCCCCACTGTCTCGGGCTGTGTGAATGAGTGTCAGCAGGTGTGCCTGATCAATACTCAGTGCTCAGGATAAGAAGGCTTGGTATCTTTTTCAGCAGCAGCTCTGTTTTTTTTTCTATTTTTCCCTTCCTAACAAACTGCAGACCAACTCCATTCAACCAGTAGGTTGAACGCCGACTTGTTCAGAACAGTGTCCGGTTGTGTTGTGTTTTTTTTGGTGTGTTTGTTAACCTCCTCAGTGGAGGGAGGACTATTTATTCATTTAATGTTGAACCTTGCTTCCTCAGTTACTTGGCCTGTGTTTATTGTTTGCCTCACTTTGTTTGCTCGCTGTCTCAGTTTTGTGTTTTCCTTTGTCAATATTGTAATAAAAACACTTTTCAGTTTGCACATGACCCTGACTTCCTGTCCTCTTTTGCCCTGGTTTTATTTTAAATATTGTTGCTTCTCCTTCCCCTGGACTTACCATCTGGAGGAACGTTTAACCGGGAGGAGTTTTTAGCGAATCCGACGTTACATCAGGTTGACTTGTGTCAGAAAGTTGATTTATATTTTGTTGCTAATCACTTTAGTATTCCTGTAGGTAGTACTCTAGTAAAAAAAGAGCTGAAGGATGCCGTGGTGAGTGGATTAGTGCAGAGGGGAGTTCTTAGCTTGGTTGTAGGTGAGACCTCAGATGGCCAGATAGAGGTAACAGACACGTCAGAGCAGGCTGATGTTGTCACACCCAAAGTGAAGCAGGGTGAGGTTGAACGGGAACATTTTACTTTGCCTTGTTTTGTACCACACTCTGTAGAGTCCTCTTCCTCACCACAAGTTGCCGCCGGACTGAAAGTTCGATTAGCTCGCTTACAGTTGGACCAGAAGGAACGGGAGCGTGAGTTCCAGCTGCGTAGAGAGTTAGAGTTGAAACGCTTGGAGGCGGAAACGGCTTTCAAGATGCGTGAGCTTGAGCTACAAGCTAATGCCGCCGTGCACAGATCAGTTCTCCCTAAGACTCGGTCGTCATCCAACACTACTTTTGATGTAAGTAAAAACATAGCACTGGTGCCTGCGTTCAGAGAATCAGAAGTAGAATGCTACTTTAGCGCGTTCGAGCAAATCGCAGTAGCTCTTCATTGGCCAAAGGACGTTTGGGCCATTTTGCTTCAGTGCAAGTTGACTGGCAAGGCTCAGGAGGCTTGTGCTGCACTGTCAGTGGAAGACAGTTTGTCCTTTGATTAAGGTAAAAGCGCAGTTTTGCGGGTCTATGAGCTAGTGAAGCTAGCAAAGCTACTTTGAAACAATCTACATTGTTAAAAGCACTATATAAATGAGAATGACTTGACAGACAGTTTCGCTTCCTACTGACTTTTATTTTATTTTTTTGTCCATATAATGGATGTCATTGGGAACTGAAACCTTTTTATTACACATGTTCAATTCAATAGTTTTTTCACTGTATTGTAACAATCGGCCTAATCGGTTGTGTTACATGAGATAAAAAAGGGGTCAGATTAAACTGTGAGAGTTTGGGAAGTGTTTTAAAAGACGAGACGACAACAGAAATAAAGTGAATAAATGAAGTGTATTTTCAAATTTCACAAGGAACTTAAAACAACACCTTAAAACAAGAAAACTTAGGCTGTTAAAAGCATAGAGTCCATTGGTTCCATACCCTAAAACAGTCCTTAAGAGTCAGTGCGTGCTGTAAGTCCCAATGTGTGTGTCCACCGGTGTATATACAATCCAACTGTAGTGATAATCCAATGAAAAGTGATGAGGTTTGCTGGAATGGTAAGTCCTTAAAGGGATACTCCACTTTTTTTGGAAATAGGCTCATTTTACAACTCCCCCAGAGGTAAACAGTTGAGTTTTACCGTTTTCGAATCCATTCAGCCGATTTTCTGATATTTAGAAGAATATCAGTACCCAGACAGTTTCTGGTCTCATTGACTTCCATAGTAGGAAATAAATATACTATGGGAGTCAATGAGACCAGAAACTGTCTGCTTACTGATATTCTTCTAAATATCAGAAAATCGGCTGAATGGATTCGAAAACGGTAAAACTCAACTGTTTAACTCTGGGGGAGTTGTAAAATGAGCCTATTTCCAAAAAAAGTGGAGTATCCCTTTAAAAGAAACTCCTCAATCCCGCTTTGGTCGTCTTGACAGAGACCATGATTGTTTGCCATGCTGCCTCTTTTATCCTGGCTACATCCTGTTTCCTGTCAGGTGATCGCTCACCTGACAGTCAGCCTCATAATCTTTTAAAGACATACACACATAAAATAAATAAGAGGAATAAAATGGACTAAAATGACTAAGACAACATGTAAACCTATAAAACCTCTAATATACATAAAATACATAATATATAGAGTGGTTAAAAAATGTGTCATGTGTGACAGTGTCACAGTATAAATAATCTTCCTAATCAGTTTCATCATCTCAGCATCCCGGATAGCTTAGAAGAACTTGAAATTGCAACAGAAACGTTTAACTCTCTCTTTTCCAGCACTTTAGACACAGTTGCTCCGCTGCGCTTAAAGAAGATTAAAGAAAATAGTCCAACGCCGTGGTACAATGAGCACACCCGGGCCCTCAAGAGAGCAGCCAGAAAAATGGAGCGCAACTGTAAGAAAACAAAACATAGAGGTTTTTCGGATTGCATGGAAGGAGAGCTCGATTGCTTACAGAGAGGCTTTAAAAGCTGCTAGATCTGATTATTTTTCAAACCTATTAGAAGAAAATAAACATAATCCTAGGTATTTATTTGAAACAGTGGCTAAACTAACAAAAAAGAAAGCTTCAAGCCCAGAAGTTTCCAAGAAACACAGCAGTAATGACTTTATGAATTTCTTCACTTTAGTAGGGAGGTTAAGCCCAAAAAATAGGCCTTTGACTTCAAGTCATGATGCAAAGGTCTCCTATGGTATGGAAGTACCTTAGGGTCATACAAATAAATTTATCCTAAGACACAAGTGAGATCACACTTTGTATCAGAAATAAACATGTTTTTTCAAAAATGGCCTCCAATGCGCCGAAAATACTCTAGAGCCCATTACTTTGCTTCTGTTATCGCTATAATGATAAATTTAGTGTCAAAGTGTACATTTTTGGGGTCAAGGAATCCAATAAAATTGGTTTCAAGTTTAAAAAAATAATAATTTTCCCCATACCATGACAATTGGGGGTAAATATGCACATTTCACATAAAAATTGTCATCAGAGTGACTTTACTTATCTTTTGGTTCAAAAACTTTAATTTTGTATTTAAGCAGTGCAGCTACTTCTGTACATTACATTTGTCCTAAGTAGCATGAGATTTCGACCAGTCAGGAGTAGCCTATAGCATATCAGTTCCTGCAACAACACATCACATCTGCACCAGGTGCTGTGACAGCTGTTGAAGGTCAGAGGTGACAGGTTAACACTTTGAGGTTCGTATGACTTTCTCATTAAATAGAAAAATGTTTTTAATGTTAGATAACTAATAAATAGCTAGCTAGTTGACTATGGAAAAAAAACCCTTTTTTCTCGAGAATACTGAAGACAAAAATTATCCTTATAATTTGTATTAATTTAAAACACACTTGCTGCAGCTAGCAGACCTAGGCGAGGCAGCTCACGCGCCTATTGGATGCTATGCGGCAACTGCTGCAACCTATCGAGGCACTGCTCGTGACATAAGCACCAATGAGTAGGCGAATGGGCGTGGCTAGATAAGCCAGAGCTCGAAACCAGATGGTAGCATAAGCACGGCAGGGTTACGCAACACTCATTCCCTCTTTTAGAGAGAACCGAGGTTACGTTAGTAACCGTGACGTTCTCTTACGAGAGTACTCTCGTGTTGCGTAAGCTAGCTTACGCTTCGGGAATCCAATTTAAAACGCCGTGCGTGCTAAATCTACCACAACACTGACCCAAGGGCGAGCGCCCTGAGTTCATATGATATGGGGATATAAAAAGCCGACATTGGGAATAGGCTTAATAAGAATCATATAAGGTAAACGTGGTTACCTTAAATGCATAGAGGGTGCTTAACACGGTATAACAGTCAGGGGAGGCAATAGCCTGCCTGAACTGAAAACTTTGCAGTCCGCGGAACCGAGTCTGGCAGAACTGAGCGGATAAACTAAACTGACAACAGTCTAGCTTGGAGCGTGGGAACTTCCAGGTTATAGAACCCTATAAATGTAGACAGAGAGGCCCAGCCTGCCGCCATACAGATATTGTGAAGGGAAACCCCACTGGATCAGGCCCACGAAGAGGCATGCCTCTAGTGGAATGAGCTCTGACGCCCAGAGGGCAACGAAGGCTCTTAGATGTATAAGCCAGTGAGATAGCGTCCACTATCCACCAGATCGGCCACCAAACGAAACAAATAGCTGTCCTGACCGTCTGAAAGCAGCCGAACGTTTCACGTAAATTCTAAGAGCCCTAACCAGGCAAAGAAGATTCACGTCAGACTCACTGTCAAATCCGAAGAGAGAATGTCAGATTGAAGAGGCGGTGATACCAGTACCAGTCGGTCGCCTTCCAAGGTTTCAGAGCTGTGACGCATTTCTGATTGACCCTGAGGCAAAACAGATCGGAGGCCCAAGCTTGAGACGGCACTCGTGCTTTCAGCCACCACTGCAGTGGGCGCATGCGAAGCAGACCCAGCTGGAGTACTGATGATGATGAGGCCATGAGGCCCAGCATTTTCTGAAATCTCTTGAGCGGGACTATAGTGCCGCAATGTTCAGTATGCGCTCTGGCGATAGTCGCGCTGTCATTGACCTCCAGGACCAAGGAAAGGTCCGAGGGGGGAGAGGAGGGTTCATCCTTCTAGCTCCCATGAGGAAGCGGACTACAAGGTCATTCCTACCCAGTGACTGGCCATGCGAATGTTTGACAAACGCAGCAATAGCCGCCACATATACCTTGAGCATGGAAGGGGATCTACCCTTATCCAAGAGCTGCTGTAGGAAGGAGAGAACCTCCGACACCCCACAATCTTGTGGATCCAGGTTGCGAGCTGAGCACCAACCTGAGAACACTGACCACTTGGAAGCATAAAGCCGTCTAGTAGAGGGCGCTCTAGCTTGCGTAATCGTGTTTAACACTCCGTCGGGGAGACTGACGGGTACCCGTTGACGGCCCACACATGCAGAGCCCAAAGCTCGGGTCGTGGGTGCCAAATAGTACCCCCGGCCTGTGAGAGGAGATCTCTCCTCAACGGGACAGGCCACGGAGCCAAGCTCTGAAGCTGCATCAGCTCCGGAAACCAAACTTGGTTCGGCCAGAACGGAGCTACTAGAAGTACACAGGAACAGCATGATCGGAGGGAAAGCATAGAATAGAATAGAATAGAATAGAATAGAATAGAATAGAATAGAATATTTATTTGTTATTGTAACGAGTACAAAGAATTTAAGTACAGTTCTTGTCAGGTACCAACCATATAAAACAACTACATACAAATTAATACTAAAAACACATAGGAGACACACCCATGCAGACATTCAGATATGCAGACATAGAGAGGGCGGCTGGGCCAGTGATGGGCCAGCGCGTCCTTGTTCTTTGTGAAGCATATTGGACACTGAGCGTTGTCTTGAGACGCAAAGAGGTCGACTTCCGCTGTGCCAGAGGTGTCCCACAACACCTGAACTGTCTGAGGGTGGAGGGACCATTCCCCTGGGGGAACATTGTCCCTGGACAGCCTGCCTGGACCCACATTCAGATGGCCTGGCACATGCACCACTCTCAGCGAGAGTAGGTTGCACGGAACCCATACAAGGATGCGTTCTGCCAGTGCATGAAGGTTCTGTGATCTCAGACTGCCCTGGCGATTTATGTAGGAAACCACCGACATGTTGTCCGTGCGGACAAGGACATGGTGGCCCTTTAGAAGTGGAAGGAAGAACCGCAAGGCATTCTCGACCGCCTTCATCTCTAGACAGTTTATGTGCAAGCTCTTTTCTTGGCTTGACCACAGGCCAAATGTCGGTCTGCCCTCATAGAGGGCGCCCCAGCCCGAATTGGAGGCGTCTGTCAAAACCACTATCAGTTTAGAGATTACTCCCAGGTTTACACCTGTCTGATACCGGTCGACCGCCTTCCAGGGCTCCAGAGCAGTGACACAGTTCTGAGTTACCTTGAGACGTAAACGACCGGATGCCCATGCTCGACGCAGGACCCACGTCTTCAGCCAGTGCTGTAAAGGGCGCATGCGAAGCAGACCTAAATGAAGAAATTATTAAGTTGTGAATGGACTGTGTGTTTGGCATGCGTTTTTTAATAAAAAATTGTATACTTCACCTCCAATTGTCATGTTAAGGACAACATTATTGTTTTTTAGTCTTGGAACCTATTTTATTGGACTCCTTGACCACAAAAATGTACCCGTTGATACCAAATTTGTCATTATAGCTATAACAGAAGCAAAGATATGGGCCTCTCAAGTATGGTCGGCGGCCATTTTTAAAAAATGTGCGTATATAAGACACAAAATGTGATCTCACTTGTGTCTTAGGATAAATTTATTTCTATGGCCCTAAGGTACTTCCATACCAAAGGGGATCTTTGCATCATGACTTGAAGTCAAAAGTCACTTAACCTCCCTACTACTTATAAGATCGATAATATCAGGGACAAAACTATGCAAATGTCTACTACAGTATCACATCAGGGAGTGCAGTGTAGTCTCCATGATGAAAAACTTGATTTATTTGTTGCTATAGGAGAGGAAGAATTTTGCAAACTCGTTTAATCATCCAAATCAACAACATGTATGTTAGACCCTATACCGACTAAGCTACTGAAAGAGATGCTTCCAGAGGTCATAGATCCTCTTCTCAATATCATTAATTCATCTTTGTCTCTAGGATACGTACCAAAAACCTTTAAGCTGGCTATGATTAAAGCACTTGTTAAAAAAACGCAACTTGATCATACAGAATTAGTCAATTACAGGCCGATCTCGAATCTACCTTTTCTGTCAAAGATATTAGAAAAAGCAGTATCCTCACAACTGTGTTCCTTTTTAGGAAGAAATAATATCTGCGAGGATTTTCAATCAGGATTTAGACTGTACCATAGTACTGAGACTGCTCTCATTAAAGTCACAAATGATTTGCTCTTATCATCCGATCGTGGTTGTATCTCTCTATTAGTGTTACTCGATCTTAGTGCTGCATTTGATACTATCGACCACAACATTCTTTTAAATAGACTAGAAAACTATGTTGGCATTAGTGGAATTGCACTAGCATGGTTTAAATCATACTTATCTGACCGTTTTCAGTCTGTAGCAGTAAATGAAGAGATGTCTTATCGATCACAAGTTCAGTATGGCGTACCACAAGGCTCAGTACTAGGACTGCTGCTGTTCACTCGGTACATGCTACCATTAGGAGATATCATTAGGAAACATGGAATTAGCTTTCACTGCTATGCTGATGATACTCAGCTGTATATTTCTTCAAAACCTAACGAAACTTACCAATTCACAAAATTAACGGAATGCATAGCTGATATAAAAAAATGGATGACTAGTAATTTCCTACTACTAAATTCTGAAAAAACAGAGATTCTAATTATTGGACAAAAAACTTCCTCACCTAATAACCTAGAATACTGTCTAACACTTGATGGCTGCTCTGTTAAGTCTTCGTCGTCAGTTAGGAACCTGGGTGTGCTCTTTGATACCAATTTTTCATTTGAAAGTCACGTGTCTAGTATCTGTAAAACGTCTCTGGTTACTGGTGTAACCTATGTTCTCTGAATAGGGAACGAGACGCTGCGTAGCTTATGACGCAGTGGGAACGCCCTCTGGGTGTGCCGATTGTCTGAAGCCCTTATAGAATCACGCCAATTCCATTGGCTGATGGCGCGGCCGCGCCCCTGACGCCTCTGCGTCATCATACTATAACAGCGCGCGCGCGCCATCTGCTCCTCAGATTTCTCTGCCGAAAAGGATTCCTGTCGGCAGCGCAAGGAGCTTGGCAGCAAACGCAGCGTCTCGTTCCCTATTCAGAGAACATAGGTTACACCAGTAACCAGAGACGTTCTCTTTCATAGGTTCACTCAACGCTGCGTAGCTTATGACGCAGTGGGAACGATATACCAAACTCGCCAAGCTACAGTGCTGCCAAAACTAGAACAAAATCAGATCACGCGTACTGCTGGTTCAAGCAGACAAAACCTGGGAACCTGGAGTCGTATCAAGATCCAAATTGTAGAATTTGACAAAAGTGTGTGGAGAGGACCATCCTGCCGCCACACAAATGTCTTCCAGGAGAGCACCTCTAAAAAGAGCTTGAGAGGCAGCCACGCCCCTGGTGGAATGCGCCCTGACGTTAAGAGGTGAAGGCAGACCACGCACCTCGTAAGCCAATGAGATAGCGTCCGTGACCCAGTGGGAAATTCTTTGTTTGGATGCAGCAAGCCCGCGGCGGCCAGCACCAAAACATACCAAGAGCTGGTTAGATATCCTCCAGCCACTGGAACGATCCACATACATCTTTAATGCCCGGACCGGGCAAATCAAGTTAAGCTTACTGTCTTCCTCAGACTCAAAAGGAGGAGGGTGGAAAGAGCGAAGGTTAACAACTTGGGACCGGAATGCTGTGGATAAAACTTTAGGCACATAACCAGGCCTTGGTCTCAAAGAAACCTTGACCAAGCCGGGAGCAAAATCAAGACATGACTCGCTAACGGAAAAGGCCTGCAGATCCCCAACCCGCTTCAAAGAAGTCAAGGCTAACAAGAGGGCAACCTTGAGAGTCAGAATCCGATCCGGAGCTGACTCCAAGGGCTCAAAGGGGGCCTCCGTTAAGCCTCCAGGACGATCGAGAGGTCCCAAGAGGGAATACCAGGGGAGCGTACTGGTTTCAGGCGTCTAACCCCACGCATAAAAGCAGAAACTAGCCTCACTTTACCTAGGGGAATCTCATCCGATTCCCTGTGAGCAGCAATGGCAGCAACATAAACCCTTAAGGTAGTGGCTGCCGCCCCCGAAGCAAACTTATCCTGTAAGAATTCCAGTACTGAACCAACTGGGCAGTCGACTGGGTCTAAAGCGTGTGCTGAGCACCATGATACAAAGACCCCCCACTTAGAGGAGTACAACTTTCTTGTGGAGGGAGCTCTAGCATTGGCAATGGTCTCCTGGACATCAGCGGGAAGCCCAACGTCCAACGCTAACGACCCCTGATGGGCCACACGTACAGCTTCCAAATCTCGGGGCGAGGATGCCATATCCTGCCCTGAAGTTGGAGCAACAGATCCTCCCTGACCGGAATCTCCCAAGGGGGGAGTTCCAAGAGGGGAATTAGTTCTGAAAACCATGGTTGGGACGGCCAGAATGGAGCTACCAGGAGGAGACGAACTCCGCTCTCCCTCACCCTGGAAAGAACTGCCTGGATAAGCTTGACAGGAGGGAAAGCATAAAGCCTCTTCCTCGGCCAAGGGTGGGCGAATGCATCTATCCCCAGAGGAGCTGGGGGGCTCAAGGAGAACCAAAGAGGGCACTGGGACGATTCCTGGGATGCAAAAAGGTCCACTTCCGCCTCTCCGAACACTTCCCAAATTAGAGCTACCGTCTGACGGTTCAACGTCCATTCCCCTGCCCTGAGTTTCTGCCTCGACAGAAAATCTGCTGCGAGGTTGAGGGCTCCTGGAACATGGACTGCCCTTAGCGACAAGAATTTGTCCTGAGACCAAAGGAGTAAGCGGCGCGCATGCCTGTCCAGGGTGCGCGACCGCGAGCCCCCCTGTCGATTTATATGAGACACCACTGCCATATTGTCCGTTCTGACAATGACGTGATGACCTCTGAGAAATGGGAGAAAGTGAAGGAGGGCCAGGGAAACAGCTCTCAGCTCCAAGCTGTTTATGTGCCAATCGAGAGTCTCTCCAGTCCAAACCCCGCTTGCTGGTCTCCCTTCGAAAACCGCACCCCATCCGGTTAGAGAGGCATCCGTCGTAATCATCTGGCGACGGAAGACTGCACCCATGCTGACCCCCCTTTGAAGGAAAAGAGGGTCCCGCCAAATTGAAAGTGCGTGGAGGCAGCCACTGCTTAGAGCTGGGGCAAGAACACTCTTCTCCGTGTTCAACCTCAGGCCGAGAGACTGAATGTGACGAAGGACAATGTCCCTGTGGTGAGTCACTAATTCTTTGGAGTTGGCTAAAAGGAGCCAATCGTCCAGGTAATTGAGTATCCGGATGCCCTGGAGCCGCAAAGGGGCCAGAGCAGCATCCATACACTTCGTGAAAGTTCTTGGTGCTAGGGCAAGACCAAAGGGGAGGACCTTGTACTGGTATGCCTTTGCCCCGAAGGAGAACCTGAGGAACCTTCTGTGTCGTTTCACTACCTGAATATGAAAATATGCATCCTTCAGGTCTATTGTTATGAACCAGTCCCCTGCTCGAATTTGAGAGATGATGGCCTTGAGCGTCAACATCTTGAATTTCCCTTTGTAGAGACAAAAATTCAGCCGGCGCAGGTCTAGTATTGGGCGCAGACCTCCGCCCTTTTTGGGGACCAGGAAGTAACGACTGAAGAGGCCCTGCTCGATCTCCTCCGGGGGAACCTCCTCGATGGCCCCTTTGAATAAAAGGGAGGAAATTTCCTGCTGTAGAACAGAAGCCTCTGAGGCGCTGTTGACTACAGTTGGGCAGACCCCGTTGAAGCAAGGGGGCGGGCGACAGAACTGGAGTGTGTAGCCGAGCCGGACTGTGCGGAGGACCCAGGGCGACACCCCTGGCAGACGCTCCCAAGCTGGAAAGGATTGAGAGAGAGGGGGTAGAGTGGTGCAAGGCGGCGGACATACCTGAAATAGGTTGATGTGTTGGCTTCCGTGTGGCGGAGCAGTCCAACGTGAAGGAAAGCCGTTGACGTCCTGACACGTAGAGAGGGGCACTACTGCCTGGTTGGCTAGGACCAATGGTTCCGCCTGTTGCTGAGAGAAAACGAGAGTGTCTCCTACGCGAGCGATAGGAATCGGGTGTGCCGAAAGGGAGGGGAGAAAGCAGAGCGCGTCTCCTTCCTCCTGCTCCAAACGGTTTGGACATCGTTGAGGGGTGGCTGCACTTCGAAACACGCTGGGTGGCGAAAGTGGCCGGTATAGAAAAGGAGAGCGAGTGGGAGGTGGACAGAAACGCTTGCGCGGTCTGATCCAACCTCGCAGATCGAGAGAAGCTCTCCTTTTTCTGACCTGCAGGTCAGGAGCGATTCGAGGAGGCCGGAGCGAAGGGCTTGTTAGACCGCTTCAGCTCGAGGCGCTTATGGGGCCGTTGGCGAGGGAACGGGCGACCACGGGCTCCCCAGACCGTAGCGGGTGGGGGATGAGCCGAGTCACTTCTCCTAGCAGGAAACTCCGATCTATGAGAAGAGCGTTCTCTGGGCAGGGCAGGGGCGGGTTTGGAGGATTCCCTAGCCCTCCTGGGCATAAACTGCCTGAGGGCAGCTGACTGGGACTTAGCAGCCCGAAATTTTTCCACCACTGTGTTGACTGCCTCTCCAAATAACCCTGATTGAGATACTGGAGCGTCCAAGAGGAAGACCTTCTCCTTGTCGCGGATTTCAGTGAGGTTCAACCAAAGGTGGCGCTCTGCAGCAATCGCCCCCGCCATAGAACGCCCTACGGCGCGCGCCGTATGCTTGGTGGCCCTCAAGGCCAGATCGGTAGCCATGCGCAGCTCCTTGACGGCCTCCGGAGTGATACCGTCACCCTCGTCCATCTCCTTCAACACATCTGCTTGGTAGGCCTGGAGAATGGCCATGGTGTGGAGGGCCATGCCAGCCTGACCGGCTGCCATGTAGGACTTCCCGATAAGAGCGGAAGTAGTCCTGCATGGTTTAGAAGGGAGGAGGGGACGAGACTTCCAAGATGGAGCTGACGACGGGGAGAGATGAGAAGCCAGCGTGTCCTCGACCGCTGGAATGGCGGAATAACCCTGCTCCACAGAACCAACGAGGTTGGTGAAGTCAGCGGCTGCCGCGTTAGTAAGGCGAGCGGAGAATGGCTGTTTCCAGGATCTGGAGATCTCAAGATGCAGATCAGTGAAAAAGGGGAGCTTTCTCCGTTCAGGCCTAGAATTAGGGCCGCTTAAAAACCTCTCGTCGAGTTTAGAGGACTGTGACTCGCGGGGCTCGTCTGGCCAGTCAATAGAGAGTTTCTCTGTAGCGCGCGAAAGTACGTCAACAAGCTCCGTGTAGGCCGCAGTAGGCCGCGCTTCCTGGCCGCTAGGCGGGAGAGCATCCGAAGCTAAAACAGGCCCGAAATCCTCGGAGTCGGAAGCCGTGGTGTAAATAATATCCTCCAGTCCGAAAGAAACCGATTCGCGTGCTCTCGGGCTGGGACACAAATAATCGTGAGAGAACTCGACTGGTTCGGCACCGCGTGCGTGCTCAGAAGACGGAGGGAGAGAAAGGGCATGGCCCGTCTGCTCAAACTCCATATCCTCGAGCTCTACATCCGAGCCCCAGGTCGCGGACTCAAACGAGGCCTCAGCGGCCTCGGGAGCGCGACGGGGGGGAACGAATGACTCCTTCTCAAACACCGCGAGCCGCGAACGGAGGGTTTTGAGAAGGAGGTTGTCACAAAATTTACATTTTGAAGAACCTAAAATAGCCTCACGCGCATGCGAAAACCCCAAACACTTAACACACTTACTGTGCGGGTCGTCGTTCGCGATAAAGCGAGCGCATGGCGGCGGGCAACGACGATACTCCATGGCACTTCACCGCAAGGAGAACAGGGTTCCACTGAAAGCAGTCGCTGAAGTGCAGATGAAGAAAGTAGAAGAAATCCGTCGAGATAATTCGAAATACGGGCTTAGAAAAACCGAAACCGAAGGGCGAAATGGCCGCTTCGTGAAGGCAGAGAAATCTGAGGAGCAGATGGCGCGCGCGCGCTGTTATAGTATGATGACGCAGAGGCGTCAGGGGCGCGGCCGCGCCATCAGCCAATGGAATTGGCGTGATTCTATAAGGGCTTCAGACAATCGGCACACCCAGAGGGTGTTCCCACTGCGTCATAAGCTACGCAGCGTTGAGTGAACCTATGAAAGAGAACAGCCTTTTTCCATCTTAAAAATATATCTAAATTACGTCATATGCTCGCACGGACAAATGCGTAACAATAAGTTCATGCGTTCATGACCTCAAGGCTAGATTATCTTAATGCCTTAATGACCTTAATGCTCTACTGGGTGGTTGCCCTGCACGCTTATTAAACAAACTACAGCTGGTCCAAAACGCAGCCGCTAGAGTTCTTACCAGAACTAGGAAGTATGACCATATTAGCCCGGTTCTGTCAACACTGCATTGGCTGCCTATTAAACATCGTATACATTTTAAAATATTGCTCATTACTTACAAAGCACTAAATGGTTTAGCTCCCCAGTACTTGAGCGAGCTCTTAACGCATTATAGTCCTGCACGTCTATTGCGATCTCAAAGTTCCGGTCAGTTGATAATACCTAGAATATCTAAATCGACTGCTGGTGGTAGATCCTTTTCCTATTTAGCACCAAAACTTTGGAACAATCTTCCTACCATTGTCCGGGAAGCAGACACAGTCTGTCAGTTTAAAACTAGACTAAAAACACATCTCTTTGACCTAGCATTCACATAATACATTATAGACTTCGATAATTAATTGTTAGGCTGCATAGATTAGGCCAGCCGGAACCGGGAACACTTCCCTCAAATCCTGATGTACTTGTTACATCATAAGAAGAATGGCATCTACGCTAATTTAGTGTCTTTGTTTATCCCGAGGTTTTCCTGCT
Source organism: Chrosomus eos (assembly GCA_036326025.1). Lineage (NCBI taxonomy): Eukaryota > Metazoa > Chordata > Actinopteri > Cypriniformes > Leuciscidae > Chrosomus > Chrosomus eos. Next base: position 138,376 of record CM070842.1, read on the forward strand.
GCCTGCCGGATCCAGGCCGTTACCAGATTTGACGAAGGACCTTCGCCTGGACCCGATGACAACGCAGTGCTGAAGTGCCAACTAGCCTCTCCCTATGGAGGATCCCTAATCAACTCTACAGATAAAGCGCTATGAAATTACGGTTTCGCGTCCCTACGCCGAATTGATAAAATTAAATTCTGTGTCAAAATTTATAGGCAAGACAAGTAGTTTGTTTAGGCATGGTTTGTAGCGAATTACGAACCTGCGCACACATATATTCAAACGCACATAACTATAGAATCAATTCTTAACGCGCATGTAAACGCCATCAGCGTTTATCACAGGTTCGCGTTTAAAGTCTATTTAGAGAGAACGGTGTCGTCTTAGCGGCCCCTAATTTAATAACAAATGGTCATTTCGGCGGAAGTGAATCAATCAAAACTAACTTTAGCTGGAAACAACATATTCAAGAACCGCTATAAAACCAAACCATTCTTTGTTACCTTAAATTATATGTTTGTCTCTGTAAAGCTGCTTTGAAACAATCTACATTGTTAAAAGCGCTATATAAATGAGGATGACTTGACTTGACTGTACAGTATAAAGATAATTTCACCATTTTTGATAATGTGTTCTGTATACAAGACAGTTGTTCCCCACCTATCACATTGCAATAGTTATTTTACAGTTTAAACTGGGAGGATTATAGACAGCTCAAGCATTTTTGAGTTCCAATGGATGACATAACCCCTCTATTTCTGGACCCCTTTCCTAATTCACAGAAATCACCTTAACCACACCAAGGGACCCGTCAGATGAGTTCCAGAGCCGCTCAAAGGAAGGGTGATCTACAGTGGCTGATTACTGATTAAAGCAAAAACCACCACACCTGTGTTCCATTCAGGGGCCCGTTCTTCGTACGTTGCTTAAAACATCCGAGATCAAATCGGAACACCTCAAAGTGTGCAAAAGCCAGGAGAGAGGGCTGGCAAATAGTTGCAGACAAATTAAATGCGTAAGTGCTCCATGTTATGGTTCTATCTCGTATTACAGTATATATTCTTGTATTTTAATAATTTCATAATTGCTTAATGTCAGAGCCACCTCAGGACCCACTAGAACATGGGAACAAGTAAAAGTGAAGAACAAGAATATTCTTCAAAATGGTAATCTTTTCTACTTCTACTGTTAAGTCTCTTTTACCAAAATAAATGTTAAATTATGTGTTTGTATGTTTATAACAGCAACCAAGAAAAAGGCAGAGCAGAAAAAAAACAGGTGGTGGTCCTGCACCCCCACGTTATACCCCGGCAGAAGAGCTGGCCCTTGGTTTAAATGTGAACCGACCCATTGTGAAGGGCATCCCTGGGGGCAGCTCTTCCTTAAACCAAAAGCCACTACCAGTAGCAACACCTTCATTACTGGTAAATGAGTTTTAAATTAACTTGCTACACTGTAAATAATTTGTTGCTGCAATAAATTAAGTAGGCCTATAATCCAAATGGCTGGTACAGTCATATCGACTGATAAATATTGAGTAGTGATGAATTGCTTTGACTTGTGAAGGTGAAAACTGCATAACTTAATGTAAAAATATTTTACAATATGTTGTTGATCACATTTTTTCCTAGTGTAGTTCATTGTAATGCCATTGTGTTCTCCTCTTTTGTGCAGTTTTACATAATACACCAACACTTTTACCTGTTCCCAAGCAAGTGGTGGCTGAAGCATGTGCTGTAAGTGGACTTTTTCTAACTTTACATCAAAAGGAAAGAAAGTGCAACATTTTGTAATACCCATTTGTTTCTTTTGCACAGGACAGTGAAGAAACCCTCTCAGATGACTGTCCTTTGGAGGAAGTACTTGTAAGTGCAGAAATAACTACTTAATTTATACTTGTGTACATATAATTTCTGACTGCAATATGAGTTACAGGAGGAAAGGCCAGACAGGCCTACAGACAGGCCTACAGCACAAAGTGATACAGAGGTGGGCAGTGTAGTATATTTCCTTTTTGTTTTTGTTGCATGAGGCTTGTGTTTTTTTGTTGTTGTTTTTTTGTTAATTCTTTTTATCCAAAAATGGCACAGGGTGATATCCGTACCCTATATAAACGGAATCTACAACAGAAAATTGAGTATTTTGACCTGAAAAAAAAAACAAAAATTAAGGGGACAATTACATTTTTTTGTAAAAAATTACATTTTTTAAATTATTTTATATAGTACTAATCTGGAATATTAAGAATTGTAATAGTAATTTACCTGCACATTTACACTGTGAAATCCCTTTCTGTTCACAAAATCACCTTCAGTGGGGCCTGGTGGGGTCTTGATGGGGACGTGTGTGCAGTCAACGGCACCAATCACGTTAGGGAAGCCTGAGAAACAAACACTGTAAGTCCTACTTTTTGGCATGATCATGGTTGCATGAACTTCATTAACAATTGTAATGTACCTGCAATGGCAAAAACATTCTGCTTCACAAGCTGTGGTCTGAAGTGGCTTGGAAATACCACAAAACCCCCTAAAAACTACTTGAGTGCAAGATACACTTTGCGAATGGCACGACAGACAGCACATTTCCCCAAGTTTTCCGCATCTACAATAGTGTAAAGGAACGTGCCACTCACAAAGAATCTCAGGGCAATGCACACAGTTTGTGCCGTTGTTAAAGCCCGACTCCGACGAGTCGAACTTTTAACGTGTGGTTCCAACAAATTAATGATGTATATGACACCCTCACGAGAAAAACGTATCTCTCAATAAGTGTATTATCGCGCTGCGCTAAAGGATCCTGTCTATCTCGCAATACGCGATTAATTCGAAAAGCTCTTTGAATTATTCTGCCACCTTCAGCAACAGGTTCTTCTCGTAAAAACGGACAAGACATGGCTGCGAACGACTTCCCGTATCAGCTCCGCTTATAAAGCCGGGATCTAATCCTGTTAAGATGAAATAAGCCTGCTCGCGAGCAGGTTCAAGCTAGCGCACCTGTTGCTATGACAGCAAGTCCAGGATGAGCGTCGAAGAACCAAACAATCCAAGATCATGCCAAATCGCCAACAATCAAATTCAGCTAAGTGAGTTAGCGACGTACGAAGAACGGGCCCCAGTTCCACCTGTGCATTGCTTTCATGTGGAAATACTAAATAATAACAAGACAGTGACGCAAAAAAAATAATGCATTAACTTTTGAACAGTGTAAGATAATTCTAATCTGGTCTAATGAAATTAATTGCATTTCAAAGCTAATGTAAAAAAAAAAAAGTATAATAAAAAAAACTTTTGTATGTTACATCATCAGTGGGCAGTAGATGGGTGGGGCGTCTGATCCAGACACTGTATAAAAATGAAAGGACAGTAAGACGAGTAGAACAAACTCCTAACAGGAGGAGACTCGTTCATGGCCTATGAGACAGAGGACCATGAGACTCAATACTGCTTTCCTGCCATCAACTCTTCATGTGTCAAGGGAAAACGCTCTGAATATGAATACAAGATCATGTATGTGTTTGTATCATTGCTGTCAGTATGGACTGTGTTTCTGAACCTGCTGGTGATCATCTCTATCTCTCACTTCAAGAAGCTTCACACTCCAACAAACCTGATTATTCTCTCTCTGGCTGTGGCTGACCTGCTTATGGGACTTTTGATACCCATAGAGGCCACTAGGCAGATTGAGACGTGTTGGTACTTTGGAGACACTTTCTGTAGACTGTTTATGATAATACTTGGATTGCCCTTCTCAGGATCTCTCAGTAATTTAGTTTTAGTTGCTGTGGATCGTTATGTGGCTGTGTGTCACCCTTTACTGTACCCACAGAAAATAACCACAACTAAAACTTTAGTGAGCATATGTCTGTGCTGGATTTGTTTTTCAACTTATACCACTATCCTTGTAATAATTAATAATGGATATTTTGACACTTCACACAGAACAGACATGTGTTATGGAAAGTGTTCTGCTAAGATGAATTTTGCCTGGGGAGTTACTGATCTGTTTGTGTCTTTTATTTTTCCTTGTACTATAATCATAATATTATATTTGAGGATTTTTTATGTAGTACATCAGCAAGTGAAAGTTATAAACTCTCTGATGAAGGGTGGTAAATGTGGTATGGAAGGTTCATTGAGGAGGAAATCTGAGAATAAAGCTGCTCTGACATTAGGAATCATTGTTGTAGGTTATATGCTTTGCTTTATTCCATACTATATCTGTTCTTTATCAGTAATCTCTTCCACAACCATAAATGTTTTGACATGGGTCTTGTACACAAATTCAGGTCTAAATCCTCTGGTCTATGCTTTATTTTATCCCTGGTTCAAAAAGACAGTTAAACACATCTTAACTCTGAACATTTTTCAGCCAGCATCCTCTCTGGTTGATATTTTTACAGAGCATCAATTGTAATTAAAATGGTGAAGCTGTAACTCATAAAGGATATATAATGATCTTTGTAGAATTTATATTTGTAATTTACACTAGATGTATCTTAGTATGTAGCTTATTTCAGAGAGTATGTTTTCTGCATTTGATGTTCAATTAGAACAATTAGTTAAACTTCTTTCCACACTCATTGAAATAAATCAACACAATGTTCATAAATTGTATTAAATTAGCTCATTAAATAAACTGAGCAAGCAGCATAAATCCTCAATGTACTGGAATAAATGGTAAATGTAGATATGTGCTTTATGCTTAATCACTTTCATCAGTCATGTTGCATTTGTGTTATCAAAAACATAATGACAAAAAAAGTGACGTCCTCTAACTTTCAACTGCTATTATTTCCAGAAAATGTCTTAATGTATAAATATTGGTATGAACATAAAAAGATTCCACAACTGGAATATAAACTAAACAAGTTCCGCAGACATTTGACGAAAAGATATGGAACAATGAGTCCCTGAACAATATCAAAATAAGCAGTCATATCTGGTGTAGCCAGTAGCTGCTTTAAGTTCCACAGAGCATCACCTCCTCATGGACTGTAGCAGACTGGCCATTTCCTGCTGTGAGATGTTACTCTGGCACCAAGGCTCTCAAACTTCTCAAACATGGTTCACGGATTAGAAATCACAGTTTGTGTGTCCTGATAAACCCAAACATCCCCACAAATATAGTAATATCAGAAATGTCTTACCTTGTGGAAACATTTTTTTATGGTCCCCACGAAGAAGATATGTTATAAATTATACCAAATTATGCTTTTTGAAAATATAAAAATGGATCAAGTTTTCTGTGAGGGTTGTGTTCAGAGGTTAGGTTAGGTTCAAGGGATATAGTCTGTACAATATAGAAATCATTATATGTCCACATAAAACATTGACACCCAACATGTGATGTGCGTGTGTATACAGTATTCATTCATTTACTTCACACATTCATTTACATTTTTGGTTACATTTTATTTTAAGGTGTCATTGTTACATTGTAATTATATATTTAAGTAGTGAGCAATATTCATTAACAACATGTACTTTAAGGTTAGGGTAAGGTTTGGTTTAGGGTTAGTTGCATGTAATTATGCATTATTACCATGGTAAATACATTTTTCAGATATGTATTCATAGACAAAGATAAAACTATAGAATTATGTGAGACAATGACAAATTTCATTAGGTCAACTAATGATCTATTAAAAACATTATGCAAACAATAAAAATATTTAATTTATTTTAGCTATGCTTATCTGTTTATGTTGCTCTCAGAAGGAGGCATCTCCATCATACTTCCAATGTAGGAGTGAAATATAACATCAGATCTATCATTTCTCTCATTATTACAACAGAGGAAATAAATATTCTCTCAGTTTATGACATAAGCTACAAAGTGTTTGTTATTTACCAACCGAAATATAAATTGAATACAAAAAATGAGTGACAAAATGACAATCAGTCAAGATTATGACCAGAATGGTTGCTTTGCTGAAATATCGCACAGTGGGAAATCAGGAAAGCAGATAAACTGTCACAATGAGTCCTAACATCAGATTTCTTCCTTACTAAACCTTTATTTGCACATTTACTATTCATCAGAGAGTTAATAACTTGCTGATGTACTACATTGAAAATTCTCAAATATAAAGTTATTTTCATTTTTAGATCCTTTCTAAACTCATAATAAAGGGACATTGATCTGTATGACATGTCATCATGTCTGCTGCTAAGACCAGCACCATTGTAAGCAAAACTAGCAGAGACAGATGCTCATTAAAATTTAATTTGAAAGAAAATGTGCAATTGTATTCCAAATCTTTTTCTGTTTACCACTCATCCAAAGTGACCCCTAAAGTGTCACGACAATACTAATGCTGCTAGATTTTCTAGCCAAACTGTTTATTATACACCACATTTTCATACTTTACTACAAGAATTTGTCTTAAGGCCTGTTCACATCAAGGACGATAAAGGTCCCTATTTTAATGATCTAAGCACATGGTCTAAAGCACAAGGCGCAAGTGCAGTTAGGACATGTCCGAATCCACTTTTGCTAGTTTAACGATGGGAAAAATGGTCCCATCAGCGGTGCTTGGTCTAAAAGGGTGTCCCAATTCTCTTAAACCATGCTAATGCAATTCCACTAATGCCAACATAATTTTCGAGTCTATTTAACCCTCTGGGGTCTGAGCTGTTTTCGGGCTCTTTCTGTGTTTTGGTATGCCCTGACATTTGTGCTTATTTCAGCTACTTAAAACATACCATTTGCCAACATATAAATTTGCTGTATTCAGCACAAACTCTGCTACAATAATATGTGAGCAAAATGGATGTACATGTTTGCATTTTATAGAAAAAAAATAATATGCGTGGTTAGTACGTTTTGGGAAAAAAAATGTCACCGCAATAAGGCCATTTAACACATACTGAATAGTTGTAAATAATACTTTTGAGTTACTATTCTTGTAGGCTAGAACTTTTACTTCAAAATGAAGTGAAAATCATTCTGACCACTCTTTCAGAAAGATCAATATAACGATTTGAATTTCTTACATCAGTTTTTGGGTCATTACTGCTGTATGCGTGGGAGTGTTAATGTCCATGAATATTAATGTGATTTACACCTGGGGAGACTAAAGACACTCCCCCAATGTGCTAATGCCCCATCAAGGTGCTGTAAGGCAGCCTGAACTAAGAATGATTCGATGTATAAAAAGTTAAAAAGAACAGCATTTATTCAAAATAGAAATCTTTCCTAAGAACATAAAGACTTAAAGTCATTCATATCACTTAACACTTCCTTTCAAAAAAAAAAAAAAACATAAAAAGACCAAACTTGTTTTTTTTTATATAAAAAAATATATAAAATATTGCTTATATAGTGCTTATATAAATAAAAAAAAGTGCATTCAAAGAATCCTAAAAAAACTATCACAGGTTAAAAAAAATTAAGCAGCATAACTGTTTACAACATTGATTTAAAAAAAAAATTATATCAGAATGATTTCTGAAGGCTGATGGTGACGATGTAAACACAACAAAACAAAAGCAAAAAACTGTTAGCACATTATCCAAAGTAAACTGATGGACTATTATGATTATAGATGCACAATGATGGACAGAGAAACATCTATTGATTGGTAGACTGCGTAACCGCGAGTATCTGTTTATGGCTCATCGACCGCACGCACTTACTGATACACTCAATGAACGGCTGTACCTAATACAAATAAAACATCTCTAGTTAACTAGTAGATCATTCATTTAGTCCGCTCTTAAATAAGAGATCTAGAGCTAAAATGTTTTGTTTCTGAACTCAAGCTGAGCGCTCGTGTCCTGCTATCAGTGTCATGGATACAGTGAGTCTCTTGTGGCGGCGCGCGCACAGAACGTGCTTTTCAATCTATTGCCATTGCGGACACTATTCATTCCGGTGAAATCACAAAATAAAATGCACACAAACGTGTGTCCTATATACGTGTGTGTTTGATATAGACTGTAACCACTGATGAACATATTCGGTTTTGATGAGAGAAAAAAAATATGCTAGTGGTGGATTCGAACCTGTAACCTCTAACACGCTTGGCAATTGATCTAACCACTAGACCACAAGAGAACTCAAACAAAACTTGCAGATCAATATATTTCACTAAATCATTACAAACTAAGCAGTTATTTAAAAAGTTTACACGAGCGTATAGGCCTACACGAACGTTGTGAGTTAATATTTACTATAGTCTGAAAATGCATTGAGCATTGATCAGAAAAGGAATTATAAAACACTAAACTTACTCCGAACTTGTATCCTCGGGGTCAATCCGTTCTTCAAAATGCAACCGCTCGTCTGAGTTTCAAATTCCACTGAGGAAAAGGTTAATTATTCCCAGCTGTCCATAATCCTCTGAAGGAGTAACGTTAGCGTGCTTCCATCCCTAAAACGCGATGAACTATCAGTGAATCTCTGATGAAGAATCTTCATGTTGTTATGCAGTGATCGGGGGCGTGCCGCGTGTGGGATGCATATCGCCTATTTACCATGTCAAAAGCGCTGGGGGTGTGGCGGGCTCACCTAATTATCTTTAATGAAGGGAGAGCGAAAAAACTGTAACTCTCCTTGGTTTCAAACGGATTACATAAACTGGAAATATTTAAAAAAAAAAAAATTACTTCATTTGAAAGAAGAGAATCTCAGCTTCATAAAGAGACATCTCTCGTATCTCTGTGACAAGTATTGACAGAGTTAAAGTGAATGTTTCGGACGCGTTTCAGAACGGACCTCAAAGACAGAGAGAAGGGAAAACGCGCATCATGTTTATTTTTCTTTGTTTGACGAAAAGCACAACACTTTGTTTTTATTGTGAGTATCCACAAAAAAAATAGAAACTTAACAGGATCTAATGATGTACAACACTTATATTTAAGATCAAAATTAACAGAGTAATTTGATTCTCTTTTGCACTGATAAGGAAAAAATCCAGCAAAACGCGGGCACGCGGTTTTCGACCCCTAAGGGTTAAAAGAATGTTGTGGTTGATAGTGTCAAATGCAGCACTAAGATCGAGTAACACTAATAGAGAGATACAACCACGATCGGATGATCAGAGCAAATCATTTGTGACTCTAATGAGAGCAGTCTCAGTAATATGGTACGGTCTACATCTGGATTTAAAATCATCACAGATATCATTTCTTTCAAGAAAGGATATCTGTGATGATTTTAAGATCGGATGATCAGAGCAAATCATTTGTGACTCTAATGAGAGCAGTCATAGTACTATGGTACGGTCTACATCCGGATTTAAAATCATCACAGATATCAATTCTTTCAAGAAAGGAACACAGTTGTGAGGATACTGCTTTTTCTAATATTTTTGACAGAAAAGGTAGATTCGAGATCGGCCTATAATTGACTAATTCTGTAGGATCAAGTCGCGTTTTTTTAACAAGCGGGTTAATCATAGCCAGCTTAAAGGTTTTTGGTACGTATCCTAATGACAAAGATAAATTAATGATATTAAGAAGAGGATCTATGACTTCTGGAAGCATCTCTTTCAGTAGCTTAGTTGGTATACGGTCTAACATACATGTTGTCGATTTAGATGATTTAACGAGTTTATAAAATTCTTCCTTTTCTATATCAATGAATTTGTCCTTGGGGAGACTACACTGCACTCCCTGATGCAATGCTATAGTAGACAGTCCCCTAGTTATAGTTTTCTACCTGATATTATCAATCTTGTAAGTGAAGAAGGTCATAAATGCTGATCCCGTCGTCACTTCCGGTGTGAGAACGCTAGGCGCGCTTGTGCTGCCACTTCACGCTGGTACCTGTTTGTCTGCTGTTACGTTTTTGCTTTCTTGATGTTTTCTCGGATTCAACCTTCTCGGCTTATTCACTGGACAATTTTCACACCCTCAAAAGTTTTTGGATAACTGACCTGGCTGTCTCCGTGATCCTGTCACACAGACCGGCTGCGAGCCCTCTCTATTCCTATCCTTACATCCCTCTCGACATCTGATACTGTGAGTCTTTGCTCTCTTTGTCATTTTGTCTTTTGTGGTGTCAATCCTTGTTATGGTTGGGTAGCCTTCCCTTCTGTGGATTGTGTGGATTGTGGTTTACGACACGGTTCTGGCTAACGCAGTGAAACTGATAAGCTGTTGAGTAGGTCGAACTGGTCATCACTAGTCATGTCGTCGCGTATCCACTTGCAGGTTTTGTTTTTTGGTCTTTTTTGGTTTTTGCTGTTTTTTGATGAGAATATTCAAAGTACTTTTCCTGAGATGGCTTTGCAATTTTTTGCTGCTCATCTCAGAACATTAAAAGGATCTTTCCGTTTGGCTCCCGACACTTAAAAATGTGTGAACAACTTGGGGTTTTACGCCGGCCTCGTTACATACACCGGTCGCGGGAAGAAACGTCTCAGGTTACGTATGTAACCCTTGTTCCCTGAGAAAGGGAACGAGACACTGCATCGGTTACGACACTAGGGGAACGCCCTTCAGCTTAGCGCGTCTGAATTTATGAATGAAACCGAATCCAATCCTATTGATGACGTAGCGTGTGACGGCATAAGCGGATGTATACCAATGCACGCCGGCACACAGAAATGTCAGCTTTTGCTATGAAGCAAGTTCTCCAGGTGGGGTGAGGTGTGGCGAACCGACGCAGTGTCAAGTCAAGTCAAGTCAAGTCATCCTCATTTAAATAGCACTTTTAACAATGTAGATTGTTTCAAAGCAGCTTTACAGAGATAAACAAAATTTAAGGTAACAAAGAATTGTTTGGTTTATTTGCGGTTCTTGAATATGTTGTTTCCAGCTAAAGTTAGTTTTGATTGATTCACTTCCCTCGAAATGATCATTTTTTATTAAATTAGGGGCCGCTAAGATGACGCCGTTCTCTCTAAATAGACTTTAAACACGAACCTGTGATAAATGCTGATGGCGTTCACATGCGCATTAAGAATTGATTCTATAGTTATGTGCGTTTGAATATATGTGCACAGGTTCGTAATTCGCTACAAACCATGCCTAAACAAACTACTTGTCTTGCCTATAAATTTTGATGCAGAATTTTATTTGATCAATTCGGAATAGGGACGCGAAACCGGAATTTCATAGCGCTTTATCTGTAGAGTGGAATAGGGATCCTCCATAGGGAGAGGCTAGTTGGCACTTCAGCACTGCTTTGTCATCATGTCCCGGCGAAGGTCCTTCGTCAGATCTGGAAACGGCCTGGATCCGGCAGGCTGCAGGAAAACCTTGGGATAAACAAAGACACTAATATTAGCATAGATACCATTCTTCTTATGATGTAACGAGTACATCAGGATTTAAGGGAAGTGTTCCCGGTTCAAGCTGGCCTAATCTATGCAGCCTAACATTTAATTATAGAAGTCGATAATGTATTATGTGAATGCTAGGTCAAAGAGATGTGTTTTTAGTCTAGCTTTAAACTGACAGACTGTATCTTCTTCCCGGACAATGGTAGGAAGATTGTTCCAGTGTCTTGTTCCCTTTCTCAGGGAACAAGGGCTACATACGTAACCCGAGATGTTCCCTTTCGAGGGAACTCGAACTGCGTCGGTTACGACACTAGGGGAACGAGATACCCACTATACCACAACGAACCCCGCTCATCCTAGTATGAAGCTGTCTTCAGGCACAACCTAGGATGAAAGCACTCATGCACCGGGTGTAGAGGGAAGGTCCAGACTGTAAAACCTCATGAATGTGTGCGGAGTGGCCCAGCCAGGTGCCTCACATATGTCATGTATAGAAACCCCTGAAAGGAGGGCTCTAGAGGATGCTATGCCTCTGGTGGAGTGAGCCCTCACGGCCATAGGTGAAGGCAAATTGCGCACCTGATAGGCCAGGGAAATAGTCTGAATGATCCAGTTAGAGGCCCCTTCTTGGGTGGCCCAAAACACACCAGCAACTGGTCCGACTTCCGCCATGAGGAGGACCTCTGGATATAACACCGCAGTGCTCTGACAGGGCAGAGCAGATGAAGTCTCTCCTAATCTGCCGTCACATGAGGTGGAGGATGAAATGCCTGCAGAACCATAGGCCGTGCCACATTAGATGGCACCTTGGGCAGATAGCCGGGCCTAGGATGTAGGATGGCCTTAATGTTGCCTGGAGCAAACTCTTAGCACCCAATGGAAATAGAGAGCGCCTGGAGATCTCCTACCCTCCTCAGAGAAGTAATGGCCAACAAAAAGACCACCTTAAACGAAAGGTTCTTGGCCTCAGCCGACTCAGAACCACTGCCAGATCCCAAGAGGCAACCCTGGTGCGAGTCGCAGGTCTCACCCTCCAGGCTCCACGGAGGATACGTACGACCAGGTGATGCCTCCCCAGAGGACCATCACTCAGAGGAGCGTGGAATGCCGCAATGGCAACCACATAAACCTTGAGTGTGGACGGGGTAAGCCCGGCAGAAAAGCGGTCTTAGAGAAACTCCAGTACTGAAGCCACTGGGCAGTGAACTGGGTCCAATTCATGCTCTCTCCACCAAATGGAAAAAACGTTCCACTTAAGGCCGTATAACTTCCTTGTGGAGGGAGATGATGTCCGAAAACCATACTCGGGCCGGCCAAAACAGGGCTACTAATATTAGGCTGACCCCGTCTCGACGGACCCTTTCCAGAACTGCTGAGAGCAGAGCGATCGGGAAAAAGCCTCGGCCATGTCTGCACGATGGCATCCAACCCCAGCAGGGCTGGATGTGTGAGGGAGAACCACAGTGGACAGTGTGTCGTCTCTCGAGACACAAAGAGGTCCACGTCCACTGGGCCGAACCTCTCGCATATCAACTCCACTATTTCGGGTTGGAGTCTCCATTCCCCGGGCCTCAGCCCCTGCCTCGACAGTACGTCTGCTCCCTCATTCTCGGCCCCCGGGACATACATCGTCCTGAGAGACGATAGTCTCTGCTGGGACCACAGGAGGATCTGATGCGCCAATCTGCACAGAGGGCGCGACCTCAGACCCCCCTGGTGCTTCAAATAAGACACCACTGACATGTTGTCGGTTCTCACGAGGACATAGCGACCATGGAGGTCTGGCAGGAATCTCCTCAGAGGCCGGAACACCGCCAACATTTCTAGCCAATTTATGTGCCAAGACGAATGATGGTCCTGCCAGGGACCTCTCGAAAAGCGGCCGTCCATGACCGCGGCCCAGCCCGTAAGGGAGGCGTCTGTCGAAATAGATACTCAGCGACATAACGCTCCCAATTTGGGACCCTGGGACAGGAACCAAGGCTTCTTCCAAATTGAAAGGGAATGAAGGCATCTGCGTGCAACCCTTATCAAGCGGAATGGATTTCCCCTCGGGTAAAACCCCTTGGTTCTCAACCACCACTGTAAAGCTCTCATGTGTAGCAGGCCAGAAGGTATCACACTGGACGCTGCTGCCATGAGACCTAACACCTCTCTGAAAGTGTTTGACAGTGACGGCCTGGCCTAGCTTTATCCTGGACATTGTGGTCAGGACAATGGCCCCTTTTTCCAGCAGCGAATGAACTTCCTGTTCCAACACTGGACCCTGCCCTGGGTGCACTGAAGTCCAGACCACCCCGTTGAATTTTGGTGGGCAGACCTGGAACTGCAATCTGTACCAGGTTCTACAGTGCGCAGGACCCATGGAGAAATATTAGCGAGGTTTTGCCATGCCTCTGCAAAATTCACCACGGGAACCAGCCCCTCGGGGCTGGTGTCCAGTGTTTTGTGCAGGTCTTTGACGCCCCCCTTTGAGGTCTCATAAAAGTTAGGACCTCTTTCCCCTAGCCTTCCTGGACTGGAGGACGGTCCTCAGATCCGTCCTCTCAGGAGGCTGTGGGTATGAGCGACGTCTAGAGTCCCAAGTTTTATAAGGGGGAGCTCTAGAGGCGACACTCGCTTTCTGTGCCTGGCGATGAGAGGAACTGGAAGACGGCTGTGGCTGTTCTCTAGCAGACCTTGAACGGCGAGGGAGATACTGTTTAAATGCTTCGCCCAGCTTCTTAGCATCCTGAAACCTGTCAACTACAGTGTTAACAGCTTCGCCAAACAGAACAGAAGCTGAAACGGGTGCATCAAGGAGGAAGGGTTCGATTTTATAGAGCGGGTCATATTGACCCTAATTGGATTCAATACAATTCCTCAAAAATCACACTATGAAAAACAACAAAGATTTAGATACAAACTGTAAACTTTTAATATCAACATTTGTCAAACATTACAAAAACATTATACCTGAAAATATGATTTATGAAAATGTTTTTAAACCATTTTTTAAAACAGTTTTGTTTTGAGAAAATTGAAAAATGAACAGTATACTGACTTTTTTTGCATATAAATTTTTTAACGTTTTTTAAAATATTTTTTTACATTTTATGCTTCGTATGCATCGTAACTAAAAAATAAAATTTTGCTGTATAATGACATTTTTTAATTTTCCTAATTCCCTAGTTTCCTAAGACCTAGTTCCCTAGTTTCATTATTCAATCACAGGGAAGTGAGAAACCAAACATAACAAAAACATACATCAAATACATGTTTTTAATTAATTTTTTGGCTCTGTGAAGCTGTCTTTGAAAATCCTACATAAAAGTTTTGGTTAAAAGCTAGGTATTTTAGATATCTTGAATATTGAAATGAGAGCTTATTTTACTATCTGTGTCTGACAAAGATTTTCATCTGTAATTTGCAAATAATTCTGAACACTATGATTTTAGCTTTTTCAAGTGTGTTTGGATAGGTTTAGATCACTTTGAGATACACTCACACATTACAACTGGAGTTGAAGTGCCATGACATACAGAAAATAAATGTTTATTTTGTGTCTGTACAGTTGCTTTTGAATGGCTGCCTATGAGGGTCAAATGTCCCTCAACAGGTCAGCTTGGTAGGCCTGCAAAATAGCCATTGTGTGCAGGCTCGCACCAGCTCGACCCGCCGCCATGTATGCTCTGCCCACCAAAGCTGATGTGGTGCGGCAAGGCTTAGAAGGCAGCGCCGGTGTTTTCAAAGATGACGCAAGGTCGGGTGAAAGGCAGCTAGCTAGTGCTTTCTCAACCTGAGGCATCATCCCATATCCCTTATCTCTAACCCCCACGATTTTACTGTAATTTAAAATCGGGGGGCTAGACAGGCTGAAATCTGTCCAATCCTGATTGGTGCTGCGTCATGAGGTAGTAGATGACGGCATAACCGGAAGATACAAAGGGACGCCCAGCACACACACACATCAGCTATTTTGCGATGAAGCAAGTGCTCTGACCGTGATAGGTGTGGCGACGAGACGCTGTGTCTCGTTCCCTTCTCGGGGAACAACGGTTACAGTCCTAACCCGAGATGTTCCCCTTCGAGGGAACTCGCACTGCGTCATCGTCGGACATCACTAAGGGGAACGAAATGCCCACTATGCCACACCGTAATCACGCCCGTCCCCGTAACTGTAGCTTGTTTATTGAGGATGCAGGACAACCAGCTAATAAAGCATTACAGTAATCTAGTCTCGAGGTCATGAATGCATGAACTAACTTTTCTGCATCAGAAACAAATAGCATGTTACGTAGCTTAGCAATGTTTCTAAGGTGGAAAAAGGCTGTTCTTGTAACATATGAAATATGATTTTCAAAAGTCAAGTTGCGGTCTAGTATAACACCCAGGTCTTTTACTGTAGTGGATAAAGTAACAGGACATCCTTCTAAATTAAAGTTGTATTGTAAGGAATTTTGTGGGTAGTTTTTTGGACCAATAAGTAATACCTCCATTTTATCTGAATTTAATAGCAGGAAATTACATGTCATCCAGCATCTTTTAGACACTCTGACAAGTTAGATAAGTTAGTGTTTTCATCTGGTCGTGATGAGATATATAATTGAGTGTCATCAGCATAACAGTGGAAATTAATTCCATGTTTTCTTATAATATTACCAAGTGGCAGCATATATATTGAGAATAGCAGAGGGCCTAGGACAGATCCTTGCAGCACTCCATAGTCTACTGATGTTATCTTCGATTTTTCCCCATTTAAACAGACAAAATGGTAGCGGTCAGATAAGTACGATCTAAACCAGCTTAATGCCTGTCCCTGAACACCAGTGTAGTTTTGTAGTCGATCCAAGAGTATTTTATGATCTATAGTGTCAAACGCAGCGCTAAGATCAAGTAGAACTAGTATTGAGATACAGCCATGGTCAGAAGCTAAGAGTAAATCATTTGTAATTTTAACTAGTGCAGTTTCTGCATAGAGGGCGCAACCTCAGACCCCCTTGATGATTTAGATATGCGACTACAGAAGTGTTGTCCGAGCGTACCAGGACATGGTGGCTGCGGAGGTCCGGGAAAATACTCCTCAGAGCTTTGTAGACCGCGAGCATTTCCAGGTAGTTGATGTGCCAGGAAGAATGCCGGGTCTCCCACAGGCCTCTCGAGAAGCGGCCATACATGACCGCGCCCCAACCAGTGAGGGAGGCATCTGTTGAAACGGTTTTCCGGCAACATGATGCTCCCAGCACCGGTCCCTGGGACAGGAACCAAGGTTTCCTCCATATGACAAGAGAACGAAGGCATCTGCGCGTTACCCTGATCATACAGAAGGGATTTCCCCTCGGGGAAAACCCCTTGGCTCTCAACCACCTCTGTAGGAGTCTCATGTGTAGCAGGCAAAAAGGTATAATGTTGGATGCTGCTGCCATGAGCCCCAGCAGTCTCTGAAACCACTTCACAGTGAGGTTGTGGCATAGCTTAACTCCAAACCATTGCCAGTATGGACTCCACGCGCGCAGGAGACATCTGTGCCCGCATCGTCGTTGAGTCCCATACAACTCCCAGGAACGTAGTCCTCTGGGAGGGCATCAACACACTCTTTTTTGTGTTGAGTCTCAGCCCCAGGCTCTGGATGTGGGCGAGGACGACATCTCGATGCTGAATCGCCAGCTCTCGCGACTGGGCCAGTATCAGCCAGTCGTCAATGTAGTTGAGCACCCCGACGCCCTCGAGCTTCAGGGGTGCTAGAGCTGCATCCATGCATTTTGTAAAAGTGCGAGGGGAGAGAGCTAGGCCGAACGGAAGAACCTGGTATTGGTACGCTTCGCCCGAGAAAGCGAAACTCAGAAACTTCCTGTGACTTGGAAGGATGGATATATGGAAGTATGCGTCCTTCAGATCTATCGTGACGAACCAGTCTTCGAACTGGATCTGACTCACGATGGCTGGAATTGTGAGCATCTTGAACCTGAATGTCCTCAGAGAACGATTCAAGTGACTGAGATCTATTATTGGACGCAACCCCCCCATCCTTCTTGGGAACTAAGAAGTACTGGCTGTAGAACCCGGACTCCCTGTCTGGCAGAGGAACAGATTCTATGGCCTCCTTGACCAACAGGGATTGAACTTCCTGTTCCATAACCCGAAGCTGCTCTGGGCCGACCACAGTCCAGACCACCCCGTTGAACTTCGGGGGAGGGGAACTGAACTGTAGTCTGTAACCCAGCTCTACAGTACACAGGGCCCACACAGATATATTCGAAAGGCATGACCATGCGCCGAGATAATCTACTAAGGGAACCAGCCTCTCGAGGCTGGCCTCGGGTGTTAACCGAGACTCGTTCCCGACCCCCTGAAGCGGCTGACCGGCAGGGAGCAGTCGAGAATGATTTTCGTTGTGCGAATGCGTTCGCTGCCCAGCCTTCAGGTAAGGGCCAGCGAGGGAGGTACTGACGGAAAGCCGCCGACTGCTTTTTCACCTCCTGAAACCTCTCGACTACTGAACCAACAGCACCGCCGAAGAGGCCAGAAGGCGCAATCGGGGAGTCGAGAAGAAAATGCTTCTCTTTCTCCCTCATCCCCGACAAATTTAACCAGAGGTGTCTCTCCACACACACCATACCAGCCATGGAGCGGCCGATGGCACGGGCCGTCTCCTTGGTGATGCGGAGAGACAGGTCGTTGGATTTCCTCAGCTCCAAGATATCATTAGGAGAGGGACCCTCGCTCTCATCCAGCTCCTTAAGGAGGTCAGCTTGATAGAGCTGCAAGACCGCCATAGTGTGCAGGCAGCTACCAGCCCTCCCAGCCGGCATATAAGCTCTGCCCACCAGCGAACATATATCGCGGAATGGCTTGGTGGGCAGTACCGGGGCCTTAAGGGAAGATGCAGCCTCGGGGGAAAGATAGCTCGCGAGAGCCTCTTCCACCCGAGGCATTTTCCCATAGCCACGCTCAGCCGCCCCCAGCACATTAGAGAAATCGAGCACTGGGGGGTTGGATAGCCTGGCTGAAAATGGTTTTTCCCACGACTTGCACAACACATTGGCAGAAGGCCCCGGCGTGGAGGTTGAGACCGGTGCCTATAAAACCGTTCATCCAGCTTTCTAGGTGGCTGAATTTCTGGTTCTTCTTGTGGCCAGTCTAATTTTAATTTGGCCACAGCCAAAAAACCTCCACCAGCTCCTCTTGAGCGGGTGCGTGAAGCGGTGAATTAAGCTCTACATCATCCACCCTGATGCTTAACACCTCTGATTCCTCAGAACCAGGTAAATGAAGCATCTGTTCATCCACCTCGTGGGAAGAAACCGCATCGCGGGCTTCCACACAGGGCGGGAGAACATCTGAATCTTCAGCCGAAGATCGGGAAGATGCCGAAGCAGTCCCGTGTACCGCTGAGAGATCCATCTGTGAGCCCCACGATCTGCGGCGTCACGCTGCCTCGGCAACCGCGGGCCCAGAACCGCGAGCCTCGCGACCTTGGCCGCTTGACTCATCAAACACCACCAGCCGTGAGCGCAAACATCTGAGCGGCAGCTTATCACACTCGCTACAAGCGGTTCCCTCGAGAGCTGCTCTAGCGTGCTGCACGCCCAGACAGGGGTCTCATGCAAGCCAAAATTCTGGGGGGGCACTATCTGAGACGTTGCAATTGTTTTCTGACGGGTGATATGGATCATGTTAGAAGGGGTCAGGGGGTTTCTCCCCCTGAAATCTTTTAAATTCTGGCTGCTAAACATACCATTTCAATGCAGTTTGGGAGGGACAGAAATACCTTAACGGAGCTAGCAGCAACCCTCCTCTATCTGAGGAATAAGTTAAAGTATCTATTTAGTAAGTTTATGTAAAAGACAGATTGATGAAAGAACTGTAATCTCAAATTCAAAAGCTTTTGAAGTCTACTTCATTAAAGCATGTTTACACACACACTTAATGTACACTTAGGGCTACTACACATGATTTTAAAAACAGTACCATTGCAGTTTTTATGTTATGATTTTAAATTGGTATGTGACCTAAGAATGATCTTACATTAAAGGTACATAAATGTGCTGAGGTCTGACTTTGTGGTGCTCTGAAATTAAGGTGTTTTAATATTAATATGTGATGAAGGACTTTGAAAGAAGTTTGACAGATTTCAGTGCTGAATAAGGTTAACACTACTTTATTTGAAAATGGTTCATATTTGACAGAAATGTAAAAAGGTAATCAAATCAAATGTAACATTACTTTAGTAAAATCATTAAAATACTGTAGTTACACTGCTCATTATTATATTTTAAATAAGGAACTTGTAAAGAGTAATTTATGAGCTAACATGCCTTGATAACGTTAGGTTGGATTTTGCAGTTAGCCTACAACACCCTCGTTTCTATGAAACTGAAAACAATTGAACCAGCTGGAGACTTTGACACAAGACAAAACAGAACAGATGTTTCAAAACCGATCAGATAACGTTACTATGGCTTATTGGCTTTGTATGGCAGGCAGTAACGTTAGCCAACTAGTTTACGGTAAGACTATAGCTATCGATAACGTTACACTGACACAACTTAAGTTAATGCTCTGAATTCGCAGCTAATATCAAATCCATAACTTTTTGATGAAGTTAAAATTTCCAGGTCAACCACAAATAATCCCACTACCTTTTAATATCACCCGATAACTAATTCAATGCCCATTTGTTGCTTTGCCCACTTACCACTTCAAGACCATCTGTTAAACATTGCCAGCTCAACGTGCGAGACGAGTGAGTTGCTTGAACATACGTAGCGCTCTAGATTTGTTGTACATTACACAGACACCATATTAGGAAAAAGTGGCGGGCTGATGCTGACCGATTTATTACACATCCAGAAGAATACATTTGAGTCGTTATAGACTCTGGTAATTATGGAGCATAATAGGAATAAAGTTGTGACAAAAAAAATATCAGGGAGGAAAAATCTGAGGGGGCACGTGCCCCCTCACATTGAATGGGCATGACGCCACAGCGCCCAGACAAAGCACACACAGCTGGTGTGTGTCCGTGCCCGTAATATAAACGGCTGCTGTGACCCCCATTCTTAAAAAACCAGGCCTTGACCATCTAAACATGGACAATTACAGACCAATATCCGACTTAACATTTTTAAGCAAAATCCTAGAAAAGGTTGTTGCTTCGCAATTGTGATCTTATTTGGATGTAAATGGTCTTTTTGAACTTTTCAGTCAGGTGTTCGCCCATCTCACAGCACTGAAGGAGTCTACTTCCTGCTCAGTTACTGTTCGGACGCTCTTGCTTACTGCTCCGCGCTTTGCTCTATCGCTTTTATATTTTTTATTGCTCTATCGTGTTTATATTTTTATATTTTATTTCCTTTTATCACCTAATTTTAACTTCAGCAAATCAGCACAGTGCTCAAACGCTTGATTACTAGAAAAAAGCAAAATTCTTTTCTCCGACCAGCCTCCCACTGAAAGCTTACATTCCGGGGAAGAGAAAACACAACTGCCTACATTCATAAGGATAAGAGAAAATGCCTCTTCTGGAATCTACTTGCTGCACTAACTGCCAGAGACTTTTACAAAGGATTGCAGTTCTTGAAACAAAGTTACTTGTGGGACCACCAAACCAGACGGAACACACAACAGAGCTTCATCATCAGCATACAGCCGGTGAGTCCCATGAATCTAACTTCAGCAAATCAGCACAGTGCTCAAACGCTTGATTACTAGAAAAAAGCAAAATTCTTTTCTCCGACCAGCCTCCCACTGAAAGTTTACATTCCGGGGAAGAGAAAACACAACTGCCTACATTCATAAGGATAAGAGAAAATGCCTCTTCTGGAATCTACTTGCTGCACTAACTGCCAGAGACTTTTACAAAGGATTGCAGTTCTTGAAACAAAGTTACTTGTGGGACCACCAAACCAGACGGAACACACAACAGAGCTTCATCATCAGCATACAGCCGGTGAGTCCCATGAATCTAGTGCTCCAATACAGGCCATACTAAGTGTAGAGAAACAAGCCGATCGACTTATAAATCGATGGCACAAACAGGAAGCGAGACCCAAAGGCACTCGAGACATCAGATTGTCACGAGCATCACACATTGCCGCAGTAGCATCCTCTACCCCAGATATGGCTCTGACAAGGATTGCAAACATTGGTCTCCTACCACCGCCTATACATCTTGAGAACAGATTCGAAGTATTAATGAATGAGGCATCGCTGAATGTGATGAATGTGATCGAACACAGAATGAATAAGCCAGTAGCTAACACTAATGCTAACTGGCGCTCAAGGTCGAGCAGACAGCGGCACTCAGCTCAGAGCGCAGCTGAGCCCAGGACTCTGATAGTGGGTGACTCTATAATCAGAAACATTATTAGCAGGGACACAACTACATGCTGCCTTCCACAAGCAACGACTTCTGATGTAAACAGGGAACTTCAGAACATTCTGATGAAACATAAGACTGCAAATCGACTCACTGTTCATGTGGGGAAGAATGATATTTATAAAGAGCAATCAGAACTCCTTAAGAAGGATTTCAATGAACTTTTTGAAACACTTAAAAGACTGAAAGTTCAGACATTCATCAGTGGCCACTCTCAGCAAGAGGAACAAATAGGTTTTCACGGTTGCCTGGGCTTAACACATGGCTGCAAAAAACCTGCAATATAAAAGGAGTGAACTTCATTGACAACTTCAATCTTTTCTGGAGTCAGAGGCAACTGTTTTAACAGGATGGGCTCCACCCAAACAAACTTGGTTCAAGAGTGCTAAAGTCAAGTCAAGTCAAGTCAAGTCACCTTTATTTATATAGCGCTTTTTACAATACAAATTGTTTCAAAGCAGCTTTACAGAGATAACAGGAAAACAATGTTGTAATAGTATTGTTCAATTGAAAATTAAATGTCCCCAACTAAGCAAGCCAAAAGGCGAAGGCAACAGTGGCAAGGAACCAAAACTCCATCAGGTGACAGAATGGAGAAAAAAACCTTGGGAGAACCCAGGCTCAGTCGGGGGGGCCAGTCCTCATTTGGCCAACGAATGAACAGTGTATGATTATGAGTTAGGCAGCATAATGTCAGGAGTCAGATGGGATCAGAACTTTCACGATATTATCCAGTTCATCTGGTTGGAGGTTGGGTCATCCCGCCGGTGAGGAGATGAGTGTGGTGAGGTGTCCATGGGCCTTCACAGCCCTGATAATGCGTGTCGTCGTGTCCATGTGATGGTCCTTCATCAGATCTGGATATGCCCTGGATCCGGCGGTCTGCGGTAAACCTCGGGATAAACAGAGAGACTAATATTAGCGTAGACGCCATCCTTCTAATGATGTACAAAGTACATCAGGAATTATGGGAAGTGTTCCCGGTTCCGGCTGATCTAATCTATGCAGCCTAACATTGAATTATAGAAATCTATAATGTGTTATGTGTATGCTAAGCCAAAGAGATGTGTTTTTAGTCTAGATTTAAACTGACAGACTGTATCTGCTTCCCGGACCGTGTTAGGAAGATTGTTCCAAAGTTTTGGTGCTAAATAGGAAAATGATCTACCGCCAGCAGTCGATTTTGATATTCTAGGTATTATCAACTGGCCAGAATTTTGAGATCGCAATAGACGTGAAGGACTATTGTTGCGGCAAACCGCGCGTCACCCTGCATTCCATTAATTAGTACCAGGTGAAGCTAATCTGAAATCAGTTGCGCGTGCTCAGGCTGGATAAGGCAACGCACCATTGATGTTGTTTGTGTGCACCGGGAGCTGGCGCTACAGCAGACAGCAGCGTTGGCTTGAGAATTGGAGCCTGATGTCTGTTTTGAGCACTGTGCGGGATTGGGTACTCACCAAAGAAATCTGAAGTGACAGCCGGTAAGATTGAAGCTCTGCTGAAGCAAGAAACACTGAACTTTATGCTTGCTAGTTGCTATTATTAGTAGTAGTGTAATAGTATGCATTTATTTTGTACTTTAAATGTAGAATAAATTACGGGTGTAATATTATGATTGAGCTGTATGATCCTTGCCACCTTTTAATTGAATGTTTAATGTTTATCAAACTCAAACCCATGTGCAATATATTTATGTTTGGTGGAATATTCATGTTTGAATAGTTAATTAATTTAAGATAATGTATTAGTAGCGCTGTGCAAAAGTCAAATTAAGTTATGTTAAACCTGCCAACTTATGCACTTTGAGTTTTCTTTTGATTTAACACTGTGTGTGCTGTATGTTTATGTCTTTAAAGGTTTTTTACCTACATGAATTCTAATAAATGGATGGAAATAAGTCAAAAGGCCTAATCATTGAGTGGAATCCAGTTGACAAGTTCAGATAGTGAGAACCTATCTCTTTCAAGTGTGGGAAACGCACAGTCAAACAAACGCTTGACAGTAAAAAACCGCAGCCAGGATTGGAGAACCTTGAAACTCACCTGGAGGCCTGGGAGAAGGAAAGGAAACTGCTGTAGCATCATCCCAAAGTGTGCAATATTATTCCGTTGTTCCAACCAAAGGATATGGCGGAGACAAAGTCGTTGGAGCAGCTCAAAGCTGAAAGAACCAGCGCAAAAAGACTATTTTCTCGGCTCGCCAATTCTGTTTCTAGGACATATGTGGACATGAGTGAGGAAGAGCTCAAAGAAAGCTTCAAAAATCTTTCACTACAAGCCACAAAGGTCATGGAAGCAAATGAGGACATAGAGGCTGCTTTGATCGCAGAGGTTGAGGCTGAGCTGGATGGAGAGGATGTGCCAGCATTGAGTTCGCAACAAAAAGCTGAACTAGAGAAGACGGCAAAAGAATGTGATCAGAGACTGAAGGAGGTTAAAGCTCTAATTTTGAAGACGCTCTGGGCTAGTTTTGGGGACCCCCAAATGTCCCTGGCTTTTCAAGTGGCAGAGGCGGAGTGTGACCGGGTCTTTTCTGTTCAACCATGTGCGAACCTGGAAGCATATGACTTCATGCTGAACCACCTGGGAGAATTGGTTAAATCTGCAAGAGAAGCGCAAGTCCAGTGGAATCGTTGGGCACCTTCTGATGAGCAAAAAGACTTTAAAAGCCGTCTGAGAGAGCTTGAGGTTAGTCTCCCAAAGCTGGTTTCCAGAAAGGCTGAATTCATTCAGGCAAAAATCGAGCAGGATTCTGAGAGAGCTGTTACAGCCCATAGTTCTCCAAGGCCAGGCATCAAGTTGAAGCCTACTTCCCTTCCCAGGTTTGCCGGAAGTAGACGTGATTTTCATCGCTGGAGGAAGGAGTGGGAAGCGCTGCAAAAGCAAGGCGAACCAACCGGATCAAAAGAGGTGAAGAAATTTCAGCTGCTGGACAGTCTTGATGATAAAGTGGCCAGAGAGTTTCGACTTACAGCTTACACTACAGCAGAAGAAATATTCCGTGTCCTGGAGAATCGCTTTGGGAATAAAGCTGCTATTGCCTTGGAAATTGTGGAAGAGTTGCAAGCAACGCCACCAGTAAGAGGTCACCAAGCCAGGAGAATAGTGGAATTGATTCAAATGATTGAAAAAGCCCTGTACGACCTAAGTGAGCTTGGAGATACCGGCGCCATGAAGAATCCCTTGGTGACAAGATCCATTGAGAGCAAACTCCCTGAGTCACTGAAGAAGGAATGGCTGGGTTATATTTCTGATGAGAAAAAAGCTTTTTCACCACAAACTCGTTTCGACAAGCTCCTTGAATTCCTCAAAAACCAGGAGGCAATATATGAGCAGCTGGAACAGTTAAGAGAAGATGAGCCCAGCAGGAAGGAGACCAGGTCTGACCCAAGGCATGCCAGGACAAGAGCCACTAACTTGAGCAGTGACCCAGCAGGTTGTATTTTGTGTGGAGATAGCAAACACAAGAAGAAACTGTATTTCTGCAAGAAATTTAGGACCCTGAAACCTTCAGAGAGAGAGAGAATGCGGTGAGGGAGGCTCAGAGCTTGTAAAAGATGTCTGGAAATCCATGAAGGAGGTGCATATTGCAAAACCACTTACTTGTGCTCACAACTGTGTTCCTTTTTAGAAAGAAATAATATCTGCGAGGATTTTCAGTCCGGATTTAGACCGTACCATAGTACTGAGACTGCTCTCATTAAAGTCACAAATGATTTGCTCCTATCATCCGATCGTGGTTGTATCTCTCTATTAGTGTTACTTGATCTTAGTGCTGCATTTGATACTATCGACCACAACATTCTTTTAAATAGACTAGAAAACTATGTTGGCATTAGCGGAATTGCACTAGCATGGTTTAAATCATACTTATCTGACCGATATCAGTTTGTAGCAGTAAATGAAGAGATGTCTTATCGATCACAAGTTCAGTATGGCGTACCACAAGGCTCAGTACTAGGACCGCTGCTCTTCACTCTGTACATGCTACCATTAGGAGATATAATTAGGAAATATGGAATTAGCTTTCACTGTTATGCTGATGATACTCAGCTGTATATTTCTTCAAAACCTAACGAAACTTACCAATTCACAAAATTAACGGAATGCATAGCTGATATAAAAAATTGGATGACCAGTAATTTCCTATTACTAAATTCTGAAAAAACAGAGATTCTAATCATTGGACAAAAAACTTCCTCACCTAATAACCTAGAATACTGTCTAACACTTGATGGCTGCTCTGTTAAGTCTTCGACGTTAGTTAGGAACCTGGGTGTGCTCTTTGATACTAATCTTTCATTTGAAAGTCACGTGTCTAGTATCTGTAAAACCGCATTTTTCCATCTTAAAAATATATCTAAATTACGTCATATGCTCTCACTGACAAATGCGGAACAATTAGTTCATGCGTTCATGACCTCAAGGCTAGATTATTGTAATGCTCTACTGGGTGGTTGCCCTGCACGCTTATTAAACAAACTACAGCTAGTTCAAAATGCAGCCGCTAGAGTTCTTACCAGAACCAGGAAGTATGACCATATTAGCCCGGTTCTGTCAACACTTCATTGGCTGCCTATTAAACATCGTATAAATTTTAAAATATTGCTGATTACTTACAAAGCACTAAATGGTTTAGCTCCCCAGTACTTGAGCGAGCTCTTAACGCATTATAGTCCTTCACGTCTATTGCGATCTCAAAATTCTGGCCAGTTGATAATACCTAGAATATCAAAATCGACTGCTGGCGGTAGATCCTTTTCCTATTTAGCACCAAAACTTTGGAACAATCTTCCTAACACGGTCCGGGAAGCAGATACAGTCTGTCAGTTTAAATCTAGACTAAAAACACATCTCTTTGGCTTAGCATACACATAACACATTATAGATTTCTATAATTCAATGTTAGGCTGCATAGATTAGATCAGCCGGAACCGGGAACACTTCCCATAATTCCTGATGTACTTTGTACATCATAAGAAGGATGGCGTCTACGCTAATATTAGTCTCTCTGTTTATCCCGAGGTTTACCGCAGACCGCCGGATCCAGGGCATATCCAGATCTGATGAAGGACCATCACATGGACACGTCGACACGCATTATCAGGGCTGTGAAGGTCCATGGACACCTCACCACTCATCTCCTCACCGGCCGGATGACCCAACCCAACCAGATGAACTGGATAATATCGTGAAAGTTCTGATCCCATCTGACTCCTGACATTATACTGCCTAACTCATAATCATACACTGTTCATTCGTTGGCCAAAGGAGGACTGGCCCCCTGACTGAGCCTGGGTTCTCCCAAGGTTTTTTTCTCCATTCTGTCACCTGATGGAGTTTTGGTTCCTTGCCACTGTTGCCTTCGCCTTTTGGCTTGCTTAGTTGGGGACATTTAATTTTCAATTGAACAATACTATTACAACATTGTTTTCCTGTTATCTCTGTAAAGCTGCTTTGAAACAATTTGTATTGTAAAAAGCGCTATATAAATAAAGGTGACTTGACTTGACTTGAATGTGGAATGCAAAGACCAACGAACCCCCGAGCATCATTATTACCTGTGTCCATATGCTGAAACCAGAAGTACACCCCAGAGAAGAACAAAAACTAGTTCGGTGGGAGGTGGAAAGTGCACAGAGTCTCAGGAGGAGTTCCTTTCCAAGCTGCTACCGGAGTTGGCTCAGCAGTGTCGAGATGCATTCTGCAATTCAGCATCCAGGACCTTCAACTCTGGGGCGAGTGAGCAGGGGCTACTAGCAGAAAGTGGTTTGCAAGAATTTCCAGTTGTCATGATGCTTCAACAGGTAACGGCAAATGCTGGACAAAAAGTTGGAACCTTGATTGATCTGGCCTCAGATACGAACTACATAACTCATAAAGCTGCAAATGAATTGAACCTTCGAAGCGAAGACGTCACTCTGGTGGTTCATGGAGTCGGCGGGATGAAGGTATCAGTTGAAACCAAGCGGTACCTGTTGAAGATCAGAGTTAGCACCCCCCGAGGCACTCTTAAGTCACACCAGTTAGTGTGTTATGGACTCGACAGTATTGCAGAGATCCATCGGCATGTGACAGCCAAGAAGCTGCAAAGAATATTCCCTGATGTTCCACTGCATGAGCTGGTAAGACCCAGAGAGATCCAACTCCTGATAAGCCATAAGGAAGGACAGCTGGTGCCCCAGAAGATTCGTGCAGTTGGAGACCTTGTCCTCTGGGAGGGCCCACTGGGGAAAACTATTGGAGGTAGTCACCCTGACCTTTTTGAAGAGCTTGCTGTAACTGCACATATGTCAAAAACTCACTTTGCACGCTCAATGAGGACTGCAGCAGTTAAGTACGAAGAATTCACCTGTAAAAGCCCAGCTGCTCATCAGTCTCCCATGCATCCTGCCGCTCAATCTAGCACTGCAGCCCTCAAGCGAGACTTCCTAGAATGGTGGAAGTGGGACAGCATTGGGGCCGCTTGTGAGCCCAAGTGCGGTGGTTGTCGCTGCGGGAATTGCCAGCCAGGGGGCAAAGAGATGACACTCGCTGAAGAAAGAGAGGCAGAAATGGTGAAAGATGGCTTAACATATGTGAATGGAGATGAGCACTGCGAGGAGCCACACTGGCATGTTAAATATCCATGGATAGAGGATCCGGTTTCCCTGCCAAACAACAGAAGGGCTGTTGAAGCAACATTCCTCAGGACAGAAAAACAGCTGGCAAAGGAACCAGAATGGAAAGTTGCCTACGCAGCTCAAGTGCATGAAATGGTCTGTCGCAAAGCTGCAGTAAAGTTGTCAAATGAGGTGATAAAGAGCTGGACCGGGCCAGTGTGGTACATCAGTCACCTAATCGCTCCAAATCCTCATTCAGTCACAACCCCAGTCAGGCTTGTCTGGAATAGCAGCCAAAAGTTTAGAGGTTTGAGTTTGAATGATCTGCTGTTCAAAGGTCCTGACGTGCTCAACCCCATTCGTGCTGTCCTGTTGATGTTCCGAGCTGGAGTCTTTGCCGCCTTGGGCGACATACGGAAAATGTATAACTCTGTCTGGCTGGAAGAACGTGAAGTCCATCTGCACCGATTCCTCTGGCGTGATTCTGCAGAAGATAAAATTGAAGAATATGCTATAACAAGGGTAAATATTGGAGACAAACCAGCAGGCTGCATTGCTCAGCTGGCCATGCGAGAGACCGCAAACTTACCCATATTCAGTCACCTCAAGGAAGAGCGACGTGTGTTGCAAGAAGATGTTTATGTTGATGACATCCTGACTTCCCACAACAGCATGGATCAACTGAAGCTCATCACGTCTAATGTCGAGCAGATCCTAAAAAGTGGCGGATTCCATATAAAGCCCTGGGTATACTCTGATCAAAGTGGGAGGAGAGAGTCCAGAGATAAAGAGACTGAGCCACGGACTATGATCTTACCAAATCAGCTGACAGAAGATGACAATAAAGCCCTTGGCCTGGGATACACGGTACAAGATGACAAGCTCCATGTCATGATTGCTGTAAACTTCTCAAAGAAAAAGAGGAAGATGAGGCTTGGCCAAGATCTGTCAAAGGAGGAGGTGAGATCACAAGCGCCAAATCCACTCACCCGAAGAGAACTTCTAAGTCAAGTCTCAGGGCTGTATGATCCACTAGGCTTGGTGGCTCCTGCTAAGCAAAAAGGTGCAATTCTGGTGCGAAGAGCCTTTCAAGAGGCAAAAGTTAACTATGGCCTAACCGAGAATACTTGGGATGCAGCTTTGTCGGAAGGGCTCCGGGAGGATGCAATCAAGCTTCTGGAAGAGTATTCCGAGCTAGGGCAGGTACGATTTGTCAGATCTCTGACACCCCCAGATGCCGCCACTGAACCCTTTGGCGTCACCTTCTCTGATGGCAGTGAGCATGCATATGGGGCAGTGTTGTATTTGCGCTGGAGCTGCAGTCAAGGCATTACCGTGAGACTCGTTGAATCCAAGGCCAAACTAACCCCCCTCGACCATAAGGGCGATGCCGTAAAAGCGGAGGTGTGCGGAGCTGTCTTTGCTGCCCGGTTTAAAGAAATATTTCCAAAGGCATTGCAGGATTCAAATTGAGAAGTGGTACCATCTTGTTGACAGCCAGACCATCTTAGGAGCAAT
The DNA here is from genome assembly GCA_036326025.1 of Chrosomus eos. NCBI lineage: Eukaryota > Metazoa > Chordata > Actinopteri > Cypriniformes > Leuciscidae > Chrosomus > Chrosomus eos. The sequence continues at coordinate 168,070 of CM070842.1, forward strand.
ACAGCGTGAAAGTTATGGTTACCAAACCTTCTTTGCAAATCGAATTGGAGAAATTCAAGGCAGCACTAACGTGCAGGATTGGTGGTGGGTTCCTGGGCCAATGAATATTGCAGACATCATCACGAGAGGGGCTGGCCCTAAAGATTTGCATGAAGACTCTGAGTGGCAGTCAGGTCCAAAGTTCCTCAGTCTACCAGTAAATGAGTGGCCAATTAGATCTGCTAAAGATGTTGCTGCTGCAGCCAGAGAAAACATCACCAAGATCCAAAAGAAAGTGTTTGTTGCTGCACTTACCAGAGCTCAGCTGAAGAAACAAGAGCCGGAGGAAAACCAGAGTTCAACCCGGATGGAGCCAAGTAGACCACCTGGTGGAATAACAGTTCAAAGGTTAATTGATGTGAAGAGATTCAGCAACCTGACACGGCTGATCAAGACGGTGGCATTGGTCTGGAGAGCTGGAAAGAAGTTCCTTCAAGTCAAGACAAGGGACAAACTAAAGTGGGAGGCGGTATCTTCAGCTGGTATTATCACTCTCCAAGAGAGAGGAGATGCATTCAGGGACCTCTGCCTAGCAGTTCAAGAAGGTGTGACCTTCTCAAACACCACAATAGATCGACTGGTTTTCTACAGAGACATGGCAACTGGACTTTTGGTGTGTGGTGGCAGAGTTCAAGTCTTTCATGAGGACCTCAAAGCTGTTCCTCTTTTGCCTTTTGATGCCTGGATTGCAACATTGTTGGCTCGTGAAGCTCATGATGAGGGCCATGATGGAGTGGCGGGCACCTTGCTGAGGATGAGTAGGAAAGCATGGGTTTTGAGAGGAAGAAGAGTTGCTCAAAGAGTCGTTAACCGATGCGTCTCCTGCAAAAAGGCAAAAGCTAGAGCATGTCAGCAAGTAATGGGCAAACTACCTGAAGAGAGAACGAGACCTTCCGCACCATTTGAGTTCACCGCCATCGATCTCTTTGGACCTTACCAAGTAAAGGACGATGTCAAAAGAAGAGCGTCAATGAAAGTATGGGGAGCTGTCTTCTGCTGTATGGCAAGTAGAGCTATTCACGCAGAGCTGGTTAACACACTATCTACAGAGAGCTTCCTATTGGCATACCAGAGGTTTACAGCACTCAGAGGTCATCCCTGAAAGGTCTGGTCAGATCCAGGAACCAATTTCATTGGTGCAAAACCTGTACTGAAGGATCTGTATGGGTTTCTGGAAAGTCAAGATAAAGCAACCTTGGAAGAGTATGCAGTTAACCCTCTGAGCCCGACGGCATCGTCGACGACGCCACAAATCACCTCCGAGAAATTTTGATATTACTAAATGACAGATGTATCGATTTTCTTACCGTTTTTTCCAGCAGAAAGCTAACGAGCTAGCCATCACGGGGGTGTCTTTGGTGTCTTTCTAGCCTTTACAGAAGGTTTTCTATCCAGCCTGGAACTTGTGCATCCTTTCAGAGTTTTTCAGCAATAAATCCAAACGTTTATATCCAACTTTGATACACTTGAAGTCCATAATCTATAAATATTCCGTCATATTTGCCGCTAGCTCGATGCAAGCTGCCATTGTGGATATCATGTGATGGTTTTTGACCAATTACAGGCTGATCCGTCGTAAACATTGGGTGCGTCACTGGGTCATTGCGCAATGCGCTCTCTCCAAGGGAGGGAGGGAGAGAGAGAGATACGCACGGAGACGCAGGTTTCACAGAGGATCACAGAGACATTGATGTATATCAGCGCTGGCCTTTTTTGCCATGAAGGATGATAGATTTTCAGGAAAACAGAGCTTTTTGACAGATGTGGAACTAGATTACCAGGACAGACCCAGCTGAAGTGCCATTTATTTATTTACTGTAAAAAAGTATTATAGTAGGCTAGTATAAATGTAGTATAAAAAGAATATAATAAATAAAAGAATAAATAAAATAGAAATGCAAAGCCTGTGATGTGGCCCTCTTTGTGATTGCTGATACTAGGAACTGTTTTGAGTCTTGGCACCAGTGAATTTCATGAAAACGCCTGGACTTATTTTGGAAAAATGTAAATAGTTTTGGTTCTGTACAAGTTATAATGTTTATTCCTGTGCTCCAGGACTCCAAAGACATGAACAAACTGTTTTCCAGAGGAAATTTGCTTAGCTTTTATTTATTTGTGTGTGATTTCAATAAATATTTGAGTGATTCAATTTCCGATTTATTTTTTCATTTGTCTTTATGGTCCCATAACTTATTTTACATTCAGGTGACATCAATGTAACACAAATATGCTGAAAGTTCAATTTGTCCTGAAAAAAAAGAGGTGTGTCAATTGTCTGTGCACAAAAGGGTTGATGTTTTACAAGCTTTTTTAGTTAATAACACCAGACGGAAAATTTATTGTAAAAATACCCTTAGGTCTCTGAGGGTTAAGAATGGAACACAGTTTGTCTGGAAAGTGCATCCAGCCGATTCACCACATCGAAATGGAGCTGCGGAAGCTGCAGTACGTATTACAAAGAGAGCGCTCCAGAATCTTGGAAAAGGATCAGACCTCACTTTCAGTGAGTTTTTAACAGCACTTCAACTAGCAGCCAATCTTGCAAACGAACGTCCCATTGATGCAAGAGTTCAGAGCCGGGAGGGCTGCATACAATATGTCACGCCAAACACACTACTTCTTGGTCGAGCCACACAGACAGGGGACTACAAGACATTCGATTTTGCTAGCTACCCATATAAAAGGTTGCGAGAGATACAAACTCAAGTAAATTACTTTTGGAGATCCTGGAGCCAACTTGCTGGTCCAAACTTGTTTGTTAGAAACAAGTGGCATACAGCAGAGAGGAACGTCGCCGTTGGGGACATCATCTGGCTATGCGATCAAAATGCACTAAGGGGACAGTTTAAACTCGGAAGAGTCATTAGTACAAACTCTGATCCAAGGGGCATCGTAAGGGATGTGAATGTTCGAGTTTCTCCAAACCATTGTGTCCCTGTCCAGAAGTCAACGGTCAAAGAATCTGCATCTTCTGATAGGAAGAGGGTCTGTCAAGGTACTGTGCTGCACAGGGACGTTAGACGCCTTGTTGTTCTTCTCCCGGTTGAAGAGCAGATGGAGGAAGAGTAAATGCTACAAACGACACGGTTGCCAAGCTGTGCGATCTTCAGAGAGGACTACAAAAGATCGAGTGGGAGGTGTTGCGGCAAACCGCGCGTCACCCTGCATTCCATTAATTAGTACCAGGTGAAGCTAATCTGAAATCAGTTGCGCGTGCTCAGGCTGGATAAGGCAACGCACCATTGATGTTGTTTGTGTGCACCGGGAGCTGGCGCTACAGCAGACAGCAGTGTTGGCTTGAGAATTGGAGCCTGATGTCTGTTTTGAGCACTGTGCGGGATTGGGTACTCACCAAAGAAATCTGAAGTGACAGCCGGTAAGATTGAAGCTCTGCTGAAGCAAGAAACACTGAACTTTATGCTTGCTAGTTGCTGTTATTAGCGTGTGAAGCTCTGTGAATCGCTCTGTTGTTCTTGAGTAGCGTATTTTTAATATATGGTGTTTATTGGTGTAGTGTGTTTAAAATATGCCTATTCGTGTATATTGAATGAATCTACTTAGTTTCCTAATTTTGCCTGGTTTAATCTAGTAGCTTAGTGTTTGAAATGTTTAATGGCTTTGATCATTTAATATTAAATCATATGGAATACTGCTTAAACCCATTTTGACATAAGTAGAAATAACTTAAGTGATTTGACTATATAGTTACGTGTAGATTGTTTAATTATTAAAATAGTAATTCATTTATGAGAATGGTTAAAAGCATTTATTTCATGATATTAATAAAGCTATTAATGCATTTATTTTGTACTTTAAATGTAGAATAAATTACGGGTGTAATATTATGATTGAGCTGTATGATCCTTGCCACCTTTTAATTGAATGTTTAATGTTTATCAAACTCAAACCCATGTGCAATATATTTATGTTTGGTGGAATATTCATGTTTGAATAGTTAATTAATTTAAGATAATGTATTAGTAGCGCTGTGCAAAAGTCAAATTAAGTTATGTTAAACCTGCCAACTTATGCACTTTGAGTTTTCTTTTGATTTAACACTGTGTGTGCTGTATGTTTATGTCTTTAAAGGTTTTTTACATACATGAATTCTAATAAATGGATGGAAATAAGTCAAAAGGCCTAATCATTGAGTGGAATCCAGTTGACAAGTTCAGATAGTGAGAACCTATCTCTTTCAAGTGTGGGGAAACGCACAGTCAAACAAACGCTTGACAACTATAATGCGTTAAGAGCTCGCTCAAGTACTGGGGAGCTAAACCATTTAGTGCTTTGTAAGTAATCAGCAATATTTTAAAATTTATACGATGTTTAATAGGCAGCCAATGCAGTGTTGACAGAACCGGGCTAATATGGTCATACTTCCTGGTTCTGGTAAGAACTCTAGTGGCTGCGTTTTGAACTAGCTGTAGTTTGTTTAATAAGCGTGCAGGGCAACCACCCAGTAGAGCATTACAATAATCTAGCCTTGAGGTCATGAAAGCATGAACTAATTGTTCCGCATTTGTCAGTGAGAGCATATGACGTAATTTAGATATATTTTTAAAATGGAAAAATGCGGTTTTACAGATACTAGACACGTGACTTTCAAATGAAAGATTGGGATCAAAGAGCACACCCAGGTTCCTAACTGACGTCGAAGACTTAACAGAGCAGCCATCAAGTGTTAGACAGTATTCTAGGTTATTAGGTGAGGAAGTTTTTTGTCCAATGATTAGAATCTCTGTTTTGTCACAGAGATTCATAATCCAAGGTTTTTATTTAACACCGTGGCTAGACTAACAAATAATCATACATCTCCAGAGCAAAATATTCCATTACAATATAGTAGTAATGATTTTATGAATTACTTCAATGAGAAAATAGAAAGCATCCGAAACACTATTGTAAATGTACAATCCTCTAAGGTGTCTTATTAGTAGTCACATTCAAATCCAGACTCAAAACACTTCTGTTTAGCTATGCTTTTACTGAATGAGCACTGTGCCACTGTTCGTCCGACTGTTTTTACTGTACTTTATTTTATTTCTTATTCTAAAATGTTTTAATTATTCTTATTTGTTTTGATTATTTTATTTTCTCCTATGTAAAGCACTTTGAATTACCATTGTGTATGAAATGTGCTATATAAATAAACTTGCCTTGCCTTGCCTGCCTTGCCTTATGACTCAGCCTCAATTATGGCCCCTCTAAGACAACTAAACCGCTTTACAACTATAGGACAGGAAGAACTAAATAAACTTATCATTGCATCTAAACCAAAAACATGTTTATTAGATCCAATACCCACTAAACTACTTAAAGAAGTGTTACCTGTAGTGGAAGAGCCTCTTCTCAATATTATTAACTCGTCTTTATTTTTAGGTCATGTTCCAAAAATATTCAAGCTGGCAGTAATAAAACCTCTCATTAAGAAACCGCAATTAGATCCAAATAACCTAGCAAATTACAGACCCATCTCAAATCTTCCATTTATGTCTAAAATACTAGAAAAAATTGTGTCCGCTCAATTGTGCTCTTTTTTGCAAGAAAATGATATCTATGAAAAATTTCAGTCGGGATTCAGACCGCATCATAGCACAGAAACTGCGCTAGTTAAAATTACAAATGATTTACTCTTAGCCTCTGACCAAGGCTGTATCTCAATACTAGTTCTACTTGATCTTAGTGCTGCGTTCGACACTATAGATCATAAAATACTCTTAGATCGACTACAAAACTACACTGGTGTTCAGGGACAGGCATTAAGCTGGTTTAGATCGTACTTATCAGACCGTTACCATTTCGTCTGTTTAAATACTGACTTATAAAGCTCTAAATGGTTTAGCTCCTGTGTATTTAACAGACCTTCTATCGCCCTACAATCCATCGCGCTCTTTAAGATCACAAAATTTGAGGCTTCTGGTCATTCCTAGGATATCTAAGTCTACTAAAGGAGGGAGGGCGTTCTCACATTTAGCTCCTAAACTCTGGAATAGCCTTCCTGATATTGTTCGAGACTCAGACTCGCTGTCCCAGTTTAAAACTAGATTAAAGACGCATCTCTTTAACCAAGCATTCACTTAATGCTTACCTTTTATACTACTTCTGAATCAGTTCGAATGCATTAATATTATGAACATCAGCTATGCTAATTATTTCCCATATGTCTTTCTGCTGTTATCTCGGGACGCTAGTCCCGAGGTAAATAGCGTTCGTCAGCTCCAGTTTGTATCCAGCCTCTCACAAAGACTTCAGATGTCCCAACACCTGTGATGAGACGACTAAACGCCTGTGGAGAGACGACTCGACGCCTGTGAAGAGACGACTAAACACCAGCGATATGTTATGCCTAAATTTATACATGATTAACTAACTGTATTTTTCTTTGTCCATTTCTGAAATGCACTTTCTGTAAAGCTGCTTTGAGACAATGTGTATTGTGAAAAGCGCTATACAAATAAACTTGAATTGAATTGAATTGAATTTTTTCAGAATTTAGTAATAGGAAATTACTGGTCATCCAATTTATTTTTTCAGCTATGCATTCCGTTAATTTTGTGAATTGGTAAGTTTCGTTAGGTTTTGAAGAAATATACAGCTGAGTATCATCAGCATAACAGTGAAAGCTAATTCCATATTTCCTAATTATATCTCCTAATGGTAGCATGTACAGAGTGAACAGCAGCGGTCCTAGTACTGAGCCTTGTGGTACGCCATACTGAACTTGTGATCGATAAGACATCTCTTCACTTACTGCTACAAACTGAAAACGGTCAGATAAGTATGATTTAAACCATGCTAGTGCAATTCCGATAATGCCAACATAGTTTTCTAGTCTATTTAAAAGAATGTTGTGGTCGATAGTATCAAATGCAGCACTAAGATCAAGTAACACTAATAGAGAGATACAACCAAGATCGGATGATAGGAGCAAATCATTTGTGACTTTAATGAGAGCAGTCTCAGTACTATGGTACGGTCTAAATCCGGACTGAAAATCCTCGCAGATATTATTTCTTTCTAAAAAGGACAGTTGTGAGGATACTGCTTTTTCTAGTATCTTTGACAGAAAAGGCAGATTCGAGATTGGCCTGTAATTGACTAATTCTGTAGGATCAAGTTGCGTTTTTTTAACAAGCGGTTTAATCATAGCCAACTTAAAGGTTTTTGTTACGTATCCTAATGACAAAGATGAATTAATGATATCTAGAAGAGGATCTATGACCTCTGGAAGCATCTCTTTCAGTCGCTTAGTCGGTATAGGGTCTAGCATACAAGTTGTCGATTTAGATGAATTAACAATTTTGCAAAATTCTTCCTCTCCTATAGCAACAAATGAATCAAAATGTTCCTCACGGAGACTACAATATACTCCCTGATGCGATACTGTAGTAGACGGTTGCATAGTTATAATTTTGTCCCTGATATTATCAATCTTATAAGTGAAGAAGTTCATAAAGTCATTACTGCTGTGTTTCTTATAAACTTCTGGGCTTGAAGCTTTCTTTTTCGTTAGTTTAGTCACTTGTTCAAATAAATACCTAGGATTATGTTTATTTTCTTCTAATAGGGTTGAAAAATAATTTGTTCTAGCATCTTTTAAGGCCTCTCTGTAAGCAATCGAGCTCTCCTTCCATGAAATCCGAAATACCTCTAGTAAAGGACAATATCTACTTCTCCCTCCATCATCCTTCTGCAGTGTGTGCCAATCCACTCAACCTGAATGGCACACACACACCTGGACACAGTATGAATGACCACAGGACTCCACTTCTGCACCTGAATGGACATGCGGCTGACACATCACACAAGGACAATGATAACACCACTCAGCCACAACAACCTCGGCTCACGGACACAATCTTAGCTGAGTCCTGCCCACAGAGCTCACCACAGACAGACTGTGACATACTAGAACTGCTAGAAGATTCAGCACCCAAGGACGACTTTCTGGAAAACAGCCAGGAAATCCAGGACTTGTAGTCTATTATAACATCTACAAAGACAGCATCCATGCTTTTAATATGGAACTAGGCAAAGCTAGACAGACTTTCTTCTCGAATATTATAAACAGCAACTTAAACAACACACGCACTCTTTTTGCTACTGTAGAGACTGACAAACCCCCCAAACCAGATTCCCAGTGAAATGCTCTCAGACATCAAGTGCAGTGAGTTTGCTTCTTTCTTCTCTGAGAAAATCAATAATATCAGAAAGGTGATCAGCTCATCCTTGAGTTGTGCTGGGGTCAAACAGATCAGACCAATACCTGAGAAAGTAGATACTATGTCTGTTTTCGAAGGAATTGATGGCAACATTTTGGAAGAAACCGTTCAGCACCTTAAAACATCAACCTGCGCCCTTGACACACTTCCCACATCTTTTTTCAAAAGTGTGTTAAACAGCTTAGAAGCAGATCTCCTAAAAGTGGTAAATGCCTCACTTCTCACTGGGAGTTTTCCAAACAGTTGTCAAGCCCCTCCTGAAAAAGATTATTATGTGAGTATAGGAGACCATAAGTCTGAGTGGACATCCATGACATGCAGAGTCCCCCAAGGCTCAATTCTTGCGCCACTCCTATTTAACCCTTAGGGGTCGAAAACCGCATCCACGCGTTTTGCTGGATTTTTTCCTTATCAGTGCAAAAGAGAATCAAATTACTCTGTTGATTTTGATCTTAAATATAAGTGTTGTACATCATTAGATCCTGTTAAGTTTCTATTTTTTTTGTGGATACTCACAATAAAAACAAAGTGTTGTGCTTTTCGTCAAATAAAGAAAAATAAACATGATGCACGTTTTAACTTGTCTCTGTCAGTGAGGTCCGTTCTGAAACGCGTCCGAAATATTAACTTTAACTCTCTCAATACTTGTCACAGAGATACGAGATATGTCTCTTTATGAAGCTGAGATTCTCTTCTTTTAAATGAAGTAATTTATTTAAAATATATATATTTACAGTTTATGTAATCCGTTTGAAACAAAGGAGAGTTACAGTTTTTTCGCTCACCCTTCATTATAGTTAATCAGGTGAGCCCGCCACACCCCCAGCGCTTTTGACATGGTAAATCTATGCATCACACGCGGCACGCCCCCCGATCAATGCCAAACACAGATTCTTCATCAGAGTTTCACAGATAGTTCATCGCGTTTTAGGGATGGAAGCACGCTAACGTTACTCCTTCAGAGGATTATGGACAAATGGGAATAATTCACCTTTTTCTCAGTGGAATTTGAAACTCAGACGAAGAACGTTCCATTTTGAAGAACGAATTAACCCCGAGGATTCAAGTTCGGAGTAAGTTGTTTATAGTGTTTTATAATTCCTTTTCTGATCATAGAGCTCAAATGCATATTCATATTTTGCATAGTAATTACCTCAACACAACATTCGTGTAGCAGCTAGGCCTATACGCTCGTGTAAACTTTTTAAATAACTGCTTAGGTTATAATGATTTAGTGAAATATATCGATCTGCGAGTGTTGTTTGAGTTCTTCTGTGGTCTAGTGGTTAGATCACTTGCCAACCGTGTCAGAGGGTACGGGTTCGAAACTGCCCCCGGCATATTTTTTTCTCTCATCAAAACCGAATATGTTCATCAGTGGTACAGTCTATATCAAGCACACACGTATATAGGACACCCGTTTGTGTGCGTTTTATTTTGTGATTTCACCGGAATGAATAGTGTCCGCAATGGCAATAGATTGAAGAGCACGTCCTAAGAGCGAGTGAAGACTGCGCGCGCGTCGCCACAAGAGACTGTATCCATGACACTGATAGCAGGACACGAGCGCTCAGCTTGAGTTCAAAAACAAAACATTTTAGCTCTAGATCTCTTATTTAAGAGCGGACTAAATGAATGCTCTGCTAGTTAACTGGGGATGTTTTATTTGTATTAGGTACAGCCGTTCATTGAGTGTATCAGTAAATGCGTGCGGTCTATATGGCCATAAACAGATACTCGCGGTTACGCGGTCTACCCATCAATAGATGTTTCTCTGTCCATCAACAAATACATTGTGCATCTATAATCATAATTGTCCATCAGTTTACTTTGGATAATGTGCTAAGAGTTTTTTGCTTTTGTTTTTTTGTGTTTACATCGTCACCATCAGTCTTCAGAAATCATTCTGATATACTTTTTTTTTTTAAATCAATGTTGTAAACAGCTGTGCTGCTTAATTTTTTTTAACCTGTGACAGTTTTTTAGGATTCTTTGAATGCACTTTTTTTTAATTTATATAACCACTATATAAGCAATATTTTTTTATATATATAATAAAATTATATATATATATGTTTTTATATATTAAAAACAAGTTTGGTCTTTTTATGTTTTTTTTTTTTTTTTTTGAAAGGAAGTGTTAAGTGATATGAATGACTTTAAGTCTTTATGTTCTTAGGAAAGATTTCTATTTTGAATAAATGCTGTTCTTTTTAACTTTTTATTCATTAGTGAATCATTCTTAGTTCAGGCTGCCTCACAGCACCTTGATGGGCCATTAGACATTGGGGGAGTGTCTTTAGTCTTCCCAGGTGTAAATCGCATTAATATTCATGGGCATTAACACTCCCACGCATACAGCACTGCTGACCCAAAAACTGATGTAAGAAATTCAAATCGTTATATTGATCTTTCTGAAAGAGTGGTCAGAATGATTTTCACTTCATTTTGAAGTAAAAGTTCTAGCCTACAAGAATAGTAACTCAACAGTATTGTTTACAACTATTCAGTATGTGTTAAATGGCCTTATTGCGGTGACATTTTTTTTCCCAAAACGTACTAACCACGCATATTATTTTTTTTCTATAAAATGCAAACATGTACATCCATTTTGCTCACATATTATTGTAGCAGAGTTTGTGCTGAATACAGCAAATTTATATGTTGGCAAATGGTATGTTTTAAGTAGCTGAAATAAGCACAAATGTCAGGGCATATCAAAACACCGAAAGAGCCCCAAAACAGCTCAGACCCCTAAGGGTTAACCTGTATATGCTCCCAATGAGCCAAATAATGAGAAAGAACCAAATTTCTTACCACAGCTATGCAGACGACACGACAGCTCTACTTAGCCCTATCGCCTAACGACTACAGCCCCATTGACTCCCTGTGCCAATGCATTGAAGAAGTAAAAGGTTGGATGTGCCAAAACTTTCTTCAGTTAAACAAAGACAAAACTGAAGTCATTGCGTTTGGAAACAAAGATGAAGTTCTCAAGGTGAATGCATAACTTGACGCTAGGGGTCTAACAACTAAAAATTAAGTCAGGAATCTTGGTGTGTCTCTAGAGTCAGGCCTTAGTTTCAGTAGTCATGTCAAAGCAGTAACTAAATCAGCATACTATCATTTGAAAAATATTGCAAGAATTGGATGCTTTGTTTCCAGTCAAGACTTAGAGAAATTTGTGCTTGCTTTCATCACCAGCAGCGTGGATTATTGTAATGGACTCCTCACTGGCCTTCCTAAAAAGACCATAAGACAGTTGCAGCTCATACAGAACGCTGCTGCTAGGATTCTGAGCAGAACCAGAAAATATGAACATATCACACCAGTCCTCAGGTCTTTACACTGGATCCCAGTTACATTTAGGATTGATTCTAAAGTATTATTACTGGTATATAAATCATTCAATGGGCTAGGACCTCAATATATTACCAGATATGCTCACTGAATATAAACCAAACAGATCACTCAGATCATTAGGATCACATCAGTTAGAAATACCAAGGGTTCACTCTAAGCAAGGAGAGTCTGCTTTTAGCTACTATGCCAGCCGCAGCTGGAACCAGCTTCCAGAAGAGATCAGATGTGCTCCTACAGTAGTCACATGCAAATCCAGACTCAAAATACATCTGTTTAGCTATGCATTTACTGAATGAGCACTGTGCCACTGTTTGTCCGACTGTTTTTACTGTACTTTATTTTATTTTTTATTCTAAACTGTTTTAATTATTCTTATCTGTTTTGATTATTTTATTTTCTCCTATGTAAAGCACTTTGAATTACTATTGTGTATGAAATGTGCTATATAAATAAACTTGCCTTGCCTTGCCTTGAAACTGCTCTTCTGCGTGTGGTTAACAATATTCTTTTGTCCATAGATTCAGGGTTGATAAACATCTTGATGCTCCTTGATCTAAGCACAGTCTGCGAAATACTTATTTTACAGCTTTCTGATATCGGCATCACTGGTTCCGCTCTTTCCTGGCTCATTTCCTATATCAGCGACAGAAAGTATTATATCAGCATACAAGGTCATAGTTCTGACCTCCACCAGGCGTTCTGCTGACATTCCTCCTGCTTCATGACCTTTACTGGCTACCCGTGGCATCACGTATCTACTTTAAGGTGTTGCTTCTAATGTTTAAGGCATTAAACGGTCTTGCACCCCCATACAATAAGTGTTTTTAAAATAAGGGATCGAATATTCAGCAACCCAAGCGCTAGATTTTGTTCATTTGTATTAAACCTGTTTTTTATTTGTTGAACATCAATTACATTTTTAACCTTAGATGAGTTTGGAAGTATTTTGGATTTCCTAATTCGGGGAACAGACACAGTCTCTATATGATGATATCTAGGTGAAAGAGTCTCTATGTGATGAGATTTATCTGACCTTGGTGACGCGAGGCCGCTAGCAGACTGTCGGTTTAGCCAGTTTGTCTGCTTCCTGACCTGAGCCCCAGATTGTCATGTTTTATCTCTAAGACTATGAGCCAAATTACTAGAGAGAAGAGCAGCACCATCCCAGGAGGGATGAATACTATCTCAGGTCAGGTCTGCCCCAAAAACTTTTCCAATTGTTTTTGAATTCTATATTATTTTGCGAACACCACTTAGACAGCCATCCATTGAGTGAACACAATCTACTAACTATCTCATCACTCCTTCGAACAGGAAGGGGGCCAGAGCAAATGACAGTGTCTGACATCATACTTGCGAGTTCACACACCTCTTTAACATTAATTTTAGTGATCTCCGACTGGCGAAGTCGAACATCATTAGTGCCGACGTGAATAATAATCTTAGAGAATTTACGATTACCATTAGCCAGCGCTTTTAAATTTTTCTTTGATGTCAGGCGCTCTGGCTCCCGGCAAACATGTGACTATGGTGGCTGGTGGCTCTATTTTCACGTTCCGTGTAATAGAATCGCCAATAACTAGGGCACAATCAACAGGATTCTCAGTGGGTGTTTCACTGAGTGGGGAGAACCTGTTTAATGTCGGAATGGAAGAGCTGTGTTTTGTCCCGCGACTAGAGTGGCGTCTTATTGTCACCCAATTGCCCTGCTGCACGGGCTCTACTACAGCCGGAACCGAACAATGTACAGTGTTCACTAAGCTAGGCGCATCCAAAGCAGTATCTAAAGCCCTTGCACTCTTACTACCCTTTGATTGAAGTTTGGATGCGTGTCTCTAGTTCTGAAATCTTCTCCGTCAGCCTGACTATCTCCCTGCATTTATAACATGTAAATCCTATGCTGACAAGAAAGGGCTATGGTATACATGTTACAAGAAGTGCAAGTCACAATAAGAGAAGATGACATGACTCACCGTGTTTGTTGACTGATTCTACTTACCACAGCTTTGATGGATTTGCAAAAGGCGTGAGCTAAATAAATAAATAAATAAAGAGCGCACAGATGGCATGCTAACAGGCTAGCGAATTAGTAGCTTGTTGTGCGAACAACGATTTAGATTGAAGCTAGCGATGTCAGGTTAATATGTGATGTTGAGAGAGTTATATTTAGCAGCATAAACAACAGGGAATGATAGTAAATAAAGATTCAAAACAGAAAGATATACAAAGCTAGACGCTACACACACAAACCAACAGCAAGGCAGACAGGAGCAATCAATCAGGGAGTCAAAGACCACATCCATCTCCCTGGAACACACCAGCATAGTCTTTTTTGATATTATCCATGCTCCACATTTCATCTTTCGTCTCCTCAGTGACAGCCATCCACAGCCATGATGTTTTCATACTGGACTTTCACTAGATTAATGGTTGCACTGCGGTTGCACTGCGGATCCCTCATCTACAACCATGAATTCTAATCGGTACAGTTACTTGTTTCTAGGATTTCTCAGTTAAGCTATACATTTCCCCAATGGCTGCAGTGTGCTTTTATTGTACATCACCAGCACTTGCTCAGTCTATTCAATTTGTGGGGCTGGGTTTAACAGGTTGACAGGTATTATATTACAGGTGGCTCCACAATCTAACTGAAACTTCACCTGTCCTTTTTCCAGGAGCATGGCAACAAACAGTTTTGAGGGCGGTCGCTGTTTCTCCTTCATCACTGCGTTCAGTGTCTCTACTGTTACACACAAGATGTCCTCATAACTTCATCATCTTACTCCGTAATGGTATGCATTAGCCGCGTTTCCACTGCCGGGCCAGGGCCGAGCCGTGCTGGTGCGTGCCAGGGCCAATCGCGTTTCCACTGTCACTTCCGGGGCTTGAGCGGGGCTTCCTCGGGGCCAACGGCCAGGATTTCTGGCCCGTCGAATACCTTGGGCCAAAGCGGACCAGCTCGGGCTAGAGGCGCGGTGAAGGTAAAAGGCGGAGTTTATCGGTGTTATGGAACGTTATGATCTGAAGCAAGATGCACATTTCACTGTTTTATATCGCGAAAAATAATCGCTGCTCGAAATGGAGAATCGCCTGTACTGGTCTGTCGAAGATACCAAGCTCTTCTGAGCATTTGGGAAGAAGAATGACGGCGTTTGAAGAAACGAGGACGTTATAAAATGCATCGATGCTGAACTTTCTAAGCTAAACATTCAGCGAGCAAGCTTCAAGTTCAAGTCGCGGGCGCAGTATATTGTACAAGGCGATTAAAACGCACAATGGACAAAGCGAAGCTCAGAGAAGGGACTTTCCATGGTTCGACTTGATGTACGGTGACCCAGCACCGTTCACTCGCGAGACAATCGGGACACTATTGCAGCCACGGCCGGTGAGTTAATATACACGCTATCTTCCTATTATAAATAAATTCATAATACCCGCTGAAATGGGTTGGGTTGTATTGTATTGTATGACGTTTGATCCAGAAAGGCGTGTTGGGGCGGGGTTTAGGGCAGCGCTGCAGGGCTACTGGCCCGGCAGTGGAAACGCGAGCCCGGTGCTTGAGGCCCGAGGCCACGGGCTCGGCTCGGCTCGCTGTTAGCTCTGGCCCGGCCCTGGCCCGGCAGTGGAAACGCGGCTATTGTCTTTCCTGTCTGCATTTTTGTTATGCACATTGTGGCAAAATTATTATCTTTTCCACACATTCTGCATTTTTTTCCAAATGCAGGACATTTCTGTTTATTTATCTCGTGCATTTTCCTGCAATACTTGCAGATTACAGTGCTTTTACTTTTATTTTTCTCACTTGTCCTTCAATCGTTCGGTTGTTTTCCTGCGACAACTCTGTGGAAAAAAGTGTGCAAATCTGCAGAACAACAAAGTCAAATCTTGGTCCCTAGGAAGTCTCTCTCTCAAAATAGAACTGGATATGCCGCAAACAATTCTATCACGGATCAGAGAGTCTTTGATCTGGCCGAAATTGCATTCTTAAAGGGACAATGTGTACTTTTTTAGGTATTTTATTATCTAAAATCAATATTTTTATTCATAAATATGTCCTCAACGGTGTACAAATACCTCTGCCAATGATCTGACTTATCCTCGTAAACGAAGAATTTATTATCTTTATATACATGGGACGGGTAGGTCCACGGAGGCTTCCATGTAGTTCCGCCATCTTGAAAAACTATAATAGCAGAGAGGGACAAAACGTACTAGGCCAACGCATTTCCACCTAATAACCTAGAATACTGTTTAACACTTGATGGCTGCTCTGTTAAGTCTTCGTCATCAGTTAGGAACCTGGGTGTGCTCTTTGATACCAATCTTTCATTTGAAAGTCACGTGTCTAGTATCTGTAAAACTGCATTTTTCCATCTTAAAAATATATCTAAATTACGTCATATGCTCTCACTGACAAATGCGAAACAATTAGTTAATGCGTTCATGACCTCAAGGCTAGATTTTTGTAATGCTCGACTGGGTGGTTGCCCTGCACGCTTACTAAACAAACTACAGCTGGTCCAAAACGCAGCCGCTAGAGTTCTTACCAGAACCAGGAAGTATGACCATATTAGCCCGGTTCTGTCAACACTGCATTGGCTGCCTATTAAACATCGTATAAATTTTAAAATATTGCTGATTACTTACAAAGCACTAAATGGCTTAGCTCCCAAGTATTTGAGCGAGCTCTTAACGCATTATAGTCCTGCACGTCTACTGCGATCTCAAAATTCTGGCCAGTTGATAATACCTAGAATATCTAAATCGACTGCTGGCACCAAAACTCTGGAACAATCTAATTACCATTGTCCGGGAAGCAGATACAGTCTGTCAGTTTAAAGCTAGACTAAAAACACATCTCTTTGACCTAGCATTCACATAATACATTATCGACTTCTATAATTAAATGTTAGGCTGCATAGATTAGGCCAGCCGGAACTGGGAACACGTCCCTTAAATCCAGATGTACTCGTTACTTCATAAGAAGAATGGCATCTACGCTAATATTAGTGTCTTTGTTTATCCCAAGGACCTTCGCCTGGACCCGATGACAACGCAGTTCTGAAGTGCCAACTAGCCTCTCCCTATGGAGGATCCCTATTCCACTCTACAGACAAAGCGCTATGAAATTCCGGTTTCGTGTCCCTACCCCGAATTGATCAAATAAAATTCTGCATCAAAATTTATAGGCAAGACAAGTAGTTTGTTTAGGCATGGTTTGTAGCGAATTACAAACCTGTGCACATATATTCAAACGCACATAACTATAGAATCAATTCTTAACGCGCATGTGAACGCCATCAGCGTTTATCACAGGTTTGCGTTTAGAGAGAACGGCGTCATCTTGGCGGACCCTAATATAATAACAAATGATCATTTCGACGGAAGTGAATCAATCAAAACTAACTTTAGCTGGAAACAACATATTCAAGAACCGCTATAAAACCAAACCATTCTTTGTTACCTTAAATTATATGTTTATCTCTGTAAAGCTGCTTTGAAACAATCTACATTTTTAAAAGCGCTATATAAATGAGGATGACTTGACTTGACTTGACTATAATGACAATAAAGATTCTATTCTATTCTACTAATAATTGTTGCTTTTATGTGATTTGTAGCATGCTCAGTAAGTATGTGTCTGTGTTGTGTAAGTTACGCTCAGCGCAGCTTCTTGTTCTAGGTCTCCAATGTCATTTTTTTAAAAATGTGTTAAATGTTTGTCGTTGTCATTGGAGTTGTCATAAAGAATAGAGCGTATTGTAGTACTGCAGTGCTTTATCAATACGTTTATGCGTTGGGCTAACGCAAACAATAACTGACTGGTTCATCTGGTTCGTCACGTAAAGGAGGGGTTTGGAAAAATGAGTCGTTGAACGAATCATTTGGGAGTCGGTGAGCAAATCAGGTAAAAATAAATGCATATTATAAGACAACAAAAGAGTTTTTTTTTGTCATTGCATGCATGTAAAACTGTTGTTGGTAGGGTGACCAGACGTCCCGTTTTTCCCGGGACAGTCCCGTATTTCAACTCTAATTTTAGTGTCCCGACTTATTATGAAAAAATCATGTTTTGTCCCGTATTTCATCGTTAATATATATTTTTATATAATATTCGTTTTGTTGAATACGCGCACGACAGTGAGGGAGGGAGAGAGCGAGAGATCTTGCGTGTGCGTGCTAGAGTACGCATTATTTACACACGCGCACGACAGAGAGCAGGAGAGCGCGAGAGACCTTGCGTGTGTGTGCTAGAGTAGCCTACGCATTAATACGCACACGTCTTTTTTTACCCTGTTTCTAACATTATCTGTAATGATGTCTCCTGCTTCAATGTTCATTTAAGAGTAAAATTTAGTTCAGCACAGTCTCTGTTGTCTCCATGCTTGACTTATGATGCAATAATTCTGTGAACACTTGTGACCAATTAACACAAACTATGTAATTCTCTTGCGATTCTGTTTGTCTCTTGATAATTGTCATCTGTAGTCTTATTAAACATGCTGTTGAAGCCTAACAATCAAAGGTGTTAGGCAAACAGGCAGACGAAAAGACTTGAGCTGATGCAACCAGAGCTATCATAGAGATTGTACCTGAGGTCCTTTTCCATTGGGAGTGGGTTTCTCGTTATTTCACCAAAACACTTCAAACTTTATCAAACTTTGTACAATACAAACAAAAGTTTCACTTTAATGTATGGTTTAAACGTTTGGAATATTTGGCAGAAAACAAGACTTTGTGAATGTTTCTGTGTGCATAAACACACAAAGTTTCAGATACAACTAGGAAATAGGAGGGTTTATACATTTATTTAAAAAAAAAAAAAACATTATACATTTATCTGCCGACCAGTTGCTTAGGGCAGACGGAGCTCGTAAGCCTAGAAAGGCAGTTCGTCTAGGAAGGAAAACCCTGCTATTAAAACCTCCAATGCCTTGCGGCTATATCCAATCATGGAAAAGGCTATGGAAGGAAATCCAGAGACAAAATCCGGAGTGGAGCCCCGTAGGCGGTTGGATGTCAAAAAATGGCTTTCTCCCGGCAACTCCTGCAGCAAAGCTGGCCCCAAAAGTAATGCATAGCATTCCCTTGGACTCTGCCAGTGAAGCCGAGAGGGGGGTCCTGTCGTCTGGGCAGCCCTAGGCCTCCATATATACTCGCCCAGGTCTGCGCCCTGGAGAGGTCACTCCAGTCTCGCCATCTGGTGAGTGCACAACACGGAAGACAGCAGTTACGGGTTATAAGTCCCTGCTCAATTGGTGTAGAGTGGGACGCCACGGGTTGTCTTCGACGGTGGGAGGGATCTTAGTATTCCACTTGTCAACTACTGCCCGCCTCAAGCCGGGCAGCCCCCGGCCAGTTAGGTGTTGACACGCCACGGTCTGCCTGCTCCAGTGGGTGCCTGGAGATACGAGCACTGCTCAACAAGCTGACCGTTAACCTTGCACCAAGCAAAAATAAAAAGGATAAACCGAAGATTCCAGCTCTTCGTATTGCAAGCTGGAATGTACGCACTATGAACTGGATTGACCGAAGAGCTTCAAGCCATTGATGACACTCGCAAGACAGCAGTAATTGATCGTGAACTGCTAAGGCTCAACATCGATATAGCAGCTCTGCAGGAGACACGTCTGCCAAACAGTGGGTCATTGAAGGGGAAAACTATACCTCTTCTGGCAAGGGAAAAGCACAGAGGAAACTAGAGAATATGGGGTGGGGTTTGCCATCAAGAACACTCTACGAAGTATGATTGAGCCACCAACAGGTGGTACAGAAAGAACCCTTACCCTACGTCTCTCAACAGTACAAGGTGTTATAAATCTTATATGTATTTATGCACCAACACAGCTAGCCTCAACTGAGATTAAAGACCAGTTTTATGAGTTATTAGACCACATCATCAAGGGCATATCATCATCAGAACAAGTCTATCTTCTGGGGGACTTCAATGCTCGAGTTGGTGCAGACAGAGAGTCTTGGCCAGGCATCCTAGGTCACCAAGGCATAGGAAACATGAACGAAAATGGTCAGAGACTTTTAGAACTCTGCTGCTATCACAACCTCTGTGTGACTAACACCTTTTTCCAGAACAAGGTGTGTCACAAAACATCTTGGAGACATCCCAGGTCAAAACACTGGCATCAGCTAGACCTGATTATCACTAGGAAGGATTCCCTTAACAGTGTCTGCAACACCAGAGCATACCACAGTGCCGACTGTGATACTGACCACTCTCTGGTAGCCTCCAAGATCAAACTGAAGCCCAAGAAACTTCACTATAGGAAAAAGAAAGGTCAACCAAAGATCGATACCTGCAAAACTGCATATGCTGACAAAAACCAGGAGTTCATCAAGCGACTTGAAGAGACTCTGGCCAAAAGAGAAGAGCTGAATGCAGAAGATCAATGGAATTTCCTCAGGAATACCATCTTCGACTCTGCACTCTTGACATATGGTAAGAAAGAACACAAGAGCACGGACTGGTTTGAGGCCAATATTATGGAATTGGAACCAGTCATTGAAGCCAAACGGGATGCGCTGATCAACTACAAGCGAAACCCCAGCCAGCAAAACATGCAAGCACTGAGAACTGCTCGCAATAAAACACAACGAACAGCAAGACGCTGCGCAAACAATTACTGGCTCCAACTCTCAGACAACATCCAGGAAGCCTCAGACACTGGTAACATTAGGAAAATGTATGAGGGCATTAAGCAGGCAACAGGCATACCAACAAGGAAAACTGTGCCCCTGAAGTCCAAGACAGGAGATATCATCACTGACAGGGACAAGCAAATATGTCGTTGGGCTGAACACTACCTGGAACTTTTTTCCAAAGAAAACATCGTTACCCAAGAAGCCCTCGACAGTATTGAAAATCTGCCTGTGCTGGATGACCTGGACACTGAGCCAACTTTGGAAGATCTCAGCAAAGCTATCAACGAATTAGCTAGTGGTAAGGCACCAGGTGAGGACGGCATACCACCAGAAATCATCAAGTGCGGTAAACCAGCTTTGCTGGAACCGCTACATGATCTCTTGTGCCTCTGTTGGAGAGAAGGGATGGTGCCTCAAGACATGCGAAATACTAAGATCATAACACTCTATAAGAACAAGGGCGATCGCGGAGACTGTAACAACTACCGGGGCATCTCACTGTTGAGCGTAGTGGGCAAGGTGTTTGCTAGAGTGATCTTAAAACAACTGCAAGTCCTTGCTGACCGCATCTATCCAGAGTCACAATGCGGATTCAGGGCTAAAAGAGGTACAGTGGACATGATATTCTCTGTGCGTCAGCTTCAAGAAAAATGTAGAGAGCAGCAGATGCCACTCTTCATCGCCTTTGTCGACCTCACTAAGGCGTTTGACCTAGTGAGCAGGAAGGGTCTGTTCAAGCTGATGCAGAAGATTGGTTGTCCCCCGCAGCTGCTCAACATCATAGCCTCCTTTCATGATGACATGAAGGGGATAGTAAGCTGGGATGGCGAAACTTCTAAACCCTTTGAAATCAAGAGTGGCGTCAAACAAGGATGTGTCCTTGCCCCAACCTTGTTTGGAATCTTCCTCTCTATGCTGCTAACATTTGCCTTTAGACACTCTACAGAAGGTGTTCATCTACACACCAGGAGTGACGGAAGGTTGTTTAATCTGACCCGCCTGAAAGCCAAGACTAAAGTCCACTCAGTACTCATTAGAGTGATGCTGTTTGCAGACGATGCGGCCCTGGTGGCGCACACTGAAGAAGAACTACAGCAGCTGCTCAGTCAGTTTTCCCATGCCTGTAAAGAGTTCGGGCTCACGATCAGTATTAAAAAGACCAATGTCATGAGCCAAAATGTCCCTTCACCACCATCAATAAGCATTGATGACGAAGTGCTGGAAAAACACTGACCACTTCAAGTATCTGGGCTCCACCATCACCAGTCACTTGTCGCTTGATAAAGTAATAGACACACGTATTGCAAGAGCTGCTGCAATATTGTCCAAACTGAGCAAGAAAGTGTGGGATAACAATAACATCTCATTGAATACCAAACTCAGAGTATACCAAGCATGCGTTCTCAACACCTTGCTGTATAGCAGCGAAACCTGGACGACATATGCCAGACAGGAAAACCGCTTGAACAGTTTCCATCTCCGCTGCCTGCGTCAAATCCTTGTTATAAACTGGGAAGATAAGATCACCAAAACATCTGTACTGGAACAGACAAATTCCCACAGCATGCACCTTGTGCTAACTCAACGTAGGCTGCGCTGGATAGGTCATGTGCGCCGTATGAAGGATGGCCGTATCCCCAAGGATATACTGTATAGTGAACTAGCTACAGGGCACCGTCCTGTAGGCCGACCAGCATTGCGTTACACGGATGTTCTCAAGCGTGATTTGAAAACCACTGGTATATCCCCAGATACCTGGGAGCCTCTTGCAGAAAATCGCAGCGCATGGAGAACTACAGTAAGTGATGGAATCCAAAGGGGAGAAGTGAAGAGACTCCAGCAGTTGAAGGACAAAAGAAGTCACAGGAAGGAGGGGAAACCAAGCCATGACTCCAACCTGCCATCCAGCTTTGTCTGCCTAAATTGCGGCAGAGACTGCCATGCAAGGATAGGACTACTGAGCCACTCAAGATGTTGCCAACAACAAAATTGACTGAAAAAAAAAAAAAAAGATAAAGAAGGCGCAGCCATTGTCTTTCGAGACAGAAGGGGCCTACTACTAAACTACTAAAAAAAATATATTTATTTAGAGGGTAACACTAGTGGCATAAAGAGATAATATATATCTTGCTTTTTTTCATGCCAGCATGTAAGATCAGCCTAATAGCTCTATTATGATGCATTGACATACAATGTGTCATCTGTTGATTCAGTAAATGATTCAAAAGCTGCTTTGGAGTTTATTCAGTGAAGTATTCACCAGGTTGATTCATTGATCTGCCTACTAGAAGTGGAGGATATGACCAAAATCTTATTTCACAAGTAATTTTTCACAATAAAATGTTAAACAATGTAGTTAATTTTGTTATCTTATTTTATCAAACATACTATTTACCGCATTGAGTACTCTTTTGTGGCTTTAAACCTTTTTGTAATATAAAGCATGTCCCAGGTCTTTTTTCATTCATGCAAGTTTCTTAATATCAATAATGCAAATTATATGATTCACACGAAATAGTCTGTTTTATTCAAGGCTCAGCTCACTGTATTTATAAGGTATAATTCATACATAAATTTGAATTCTCTCATCATGTACTCCCCCTTATTTTATTTCAAACCTATAAGATTTTCGTTCAACTGAAATGAACACAAATGAAGATACTTATGAAACCTGAGAGATTTATGTCCCTTCATTTAAAGTCCATTCCTCTAGAACTTAAAATATATATTAAAAAAAATGTCATAAAGGCATCATAAAAATAATTAATCGAATGGTCTAATTCAAATCCAGGTCTTCTGAAGAGACATGATTAACAGATTTACAATGATGCGCATAACAGTTAACACGGACGTTCAAAAATGTACGATTACTAAGTTTCAGTGACATTACTGCATATATATATATATATAATGTTGAATATAATGTATAATGCAATGTGGGAATATTTGTGGTTCTGAAAGTAAAAAATATATATATATTAAAGACTATAATTTAGTTTTTTTTAATCAAATTTTACATGTCTATTTACATTGAAGAATCTTTTTTTTTAGTATTTCCAGGGACATGTCTAAAGCTTCAAGCTTTATTTTATTGTGTCTTCAGGACATTTTTTAAAGATTGATTTGGTTTGATATAATCTGCAAATGCTAAAGAACGGTGATGTGGTGTAATGTGGAAAAGTAGCTTTGCAAAGGATAGAAATTAAGAGAAAATATGTTTTTTTGACATGTTCAAGTAGTGTTATTTCAGAGATAATATTTCATTTAAGTGGAAGACTTCTTAGGTTTCAACACTGAAGATTATTTCTACCAGCCCAGCCGGGCCAATGGTTAAAATTTGTAATGCATGTCGATCAAGACAAATTAGATGGAAACGGAATAAAATGACTAAGGATTAGGTCGAGTGGTGATATGGACAGTTATTAAGCATTTCATTTTGTCTGTTTTCCCAGTAGTGTCTGTACTGTATTTAACTGTGTTTAACTGTGAGTCCAGTGTGTCTAACCAGATTTACTGTTGCAGTCTTTTTTTCATTAGGTGATACTGTAATCCGTAAATCTAGATCTAGTTTAAAAATCCATTTTTGTTATTAAAATTGTAGGCCTCCTTTAATTTAAACTAACCTAAAGTATGTAGGCATGGAAACTGATATTTTTTTTATCATTCTTTTAGTCAAGTCACCTTAATTTATATAGCGCTTTTAACAATGTAGATTATTTCAAAGCAGCTTTACAGTGATAATAGGAAATTTCAGTGTGGCGAGCAGGACGAGGTCGAGGGCCGTGAGAGAGCGGCCGGTGCGTGATTGATGAAGAGCGAGTCCTGTGCGACGCACTGGTCTCATATCTCTCACGGAGGAGCAGAGGCATAAATGGAGGCGTGTCGATGGTGAAGGACGAGAGTGTCACATTCACCTCCTTCATGGTCTGTGTCTTCACTACACTTCTCAGAACCCCCTGTCATCATCACCTGCATCTGCGCCTCATCACATATCATCATCATCATCATCATCATCATCATCATCATCACCACCGTCACCTGTTGTCCTTGTCATTATCTGTGTATTTAAGTTCCTCTCTCACTCCTTTTCAGGGCTGGTTATTGTTTGTGCACTAGCACACTGTTCTGTTTGTTTGGGTATTTACTTATTGGAATAAAACCTTTGCTAGTTTGTATCTTTGCCTACCTTCATCTTTTTCATCCACCCGAGGACGTTACAGAATAACCAGCCCAAAAAAGTGACAGAAGAACACACCAAAGATATGGACCACTTCGCATCGAATTGCTCTGCTTAAAGCAAGAGGACTGTTCGCTAGAGGAACATTTAAGGAAATTCCTCAACCTGGCACCAGCTACAACCTTCCCGGACGACAGTCTCTGTTGCTTCCTGCATGCCGGCCTCAACACCGCCACCAGAGAGCAGTTGTCCGGGAAGGGTCCTCTTTGGAACTTTACCGAATATGTTGAGTGGGTACTGGTGTCCAGTAACTCGCCGCTCACAGTGGGTCCGTCAAGTTTGAGCCTTCACTGCTGGACCTGTCCAGCCCAGAGCCCTCGACGCTGGTTCCATCCAGCCGAGCCTTCGACGCTTGTTCCGTCCAGCCCAGCCGAGCCTTCGCCGCTGGTTCACGTCAGCCACGCCGAGCCTGCGCTTCACATCAGCCACGTCCAGCCAGAGCTTCACGTCAGCCACGTCCAGCCAGAGCTTCAGGTCAGCCACGTCCAGCCAGAGCTTCACGTCAGCCACGTCGAGTCAGAGCTTCACGTCCCGTCTGCCCAGCCAGAGACTGTTCACGTCCCGTCTGCCCAGCCAGAGACTGCCCAGCCTAAGCTTCTCCCAGAGCCTGTTCCAGACCCTGTCACTCTCCCCAAGAACATTTTGGCCACCCGAAGGGTCTTCACTGCCATGGCCACCCGAAGGGTCTTCACCGCCATGGCCACCCGAAGGGGCTTCACCGCCACGGCCGCCCGAAGGGTCTTCACCGCCACGGCCGCCCGAAGGGTCTTCTCCGCCATGGCCCACCAAAGGGTCTTCACTGCCACGGCCGCCTGAAGGGTCTTCACCGCCATGACCGTTTGCACGTCCTGCTCCACCCTGGCCGCCTGCACGTTCTGCTCCACCCTGGCCGCCTGCACGTCCTGCTCCACCTTGGCCCCCTGACCAGTCTGCTCCGCCATGGCCGCCTGGACCATCCTGGAGTCCATCCAGCTGCACCCAGTCCGCCTTCCCGTCACGGACTCCAGGATGCCCACCCCCCGGGTCGCGCCTAGCGGGAGGGGGGAGTTATGTCACATTCACCTCCTTCATGGTCTGTGTCTTCACTACACTTCTCAGAATCCCATGTCATCATCACCTGCACCTGCGCCTCATCACCCTCATCATCATCATCATCACCGTCACCTGTTGTCCTTGTCATTATCTCTGTATTTAAGTTCCTCTCTCACTCCTTTTCAGGGCTGGTTATTGTTTGTGCACCAGCACACTGTTCTGTTTGTTTGGGTATTTACTTATTGGAATAAAACCTTTGCTAGTTTGTATCTTCGCCTACCTTCATCTTCTTCATCCACCCGAGGACGTTACAGAGAGAGGCCAGGCCTGAGATATTTTAGTGTAGCAATGTTTGATGTTATGGGAAGAAGGAGGCGGGAACCGGTGAGTGTTAAATTTTAATAATAAATAATTAAACAAATACAAAAACGAAAGTAAGAATAAAACAAAACATTAAATAAAATAGTCCAGGCCTGGCCTCTCTCGTCTTTCGCCATCGTCGCTCCTCCATTTATGCCTCCGCTCCTCCGTGAGAGATTTGAGACCGGTGCGTCGCGCAGGAGTCGCTCTCTCGCACCGCTCTCCCATGGCCCTCGTCCTGTTTGCCACATACAGTAACAGAGATTGTTTAGGCTTTACAGCAGCTCTAGTATAAAGTTATTGTTCAGCTAAAGTTGGTTTTGATTGATTCACTTCCGTTGGAAAGATCATTAGTTATTAACTTAGGGGCCGCTAACACGACACCGTGACTCCGGCTGCTCATCTGCAAAAAACAGTGCCTGGTGCTCGAGAACGCAAACCTTGAAATAGGGTGCAAGCCTTGTAAGTTAAAAAAAAGGTTATCTCTGCGCAAACCTCAAAAACACCAACCCCCCAAAACACTAACAGTGCGCACGTGTAGTCCTTCTTTACAAACCAACCATCAACAAACTTCTTGTCTGGCCTTAAAAATTTATAATACAGAGTTATTTATCGCTTCCGTGTAACCACGTGAACTGGAAATATACAATGTTTTATCTGTACAGAGGTAAAGGGATGGGAGAGAGGCCTTCACAGAGGAGAGACTAGCTGACACTTCAGGACTGGGTTGTCGTCATGTCCAGGCGCAGGTCCTTCATCAGATCTGGATATGGCCTGGATCCGCCGGACTGTGGTAAACCTTGGGATAAACAGAGAGACTAATATTAGTGAAGATGCCAGGCTTGTGCAACATTCTGAATTTCAGAATTGGCCTCCATTCAATTCATGATTTTGAATTTGAATTGAATTGACTCTGCCCCACAGGAATTTGAATGACAGGAAGTGGAATTAAATTCATGGCAATTCAAATAAATTCCAAACAGTCACACAACAGAACAAATGTGTTGAATCTCACATACTTTCAGTGTGTTAGGAAGGTGACTTTGAAAATGTAATTGCTTACTGTTAAAAGATACCCATTTAAATGTGGTTTGGATTACTTTATTTGGATTACTTTATCAATGCAAAGCAATTTCCTTTTAATTTGATTAGTAACTAATTTAACTACACATTTTACCTCAGTAATCCAACTAAATACAATTACATTAATTATATAATTTAATATCATAATTTCATTATTCTTATCATTGTATTCTGAATCTTAAAAAGTCCAAAATTGACATCACCTCAAATTGTTTGGCGACCATTTTAAATACTTGGTTAAAGTAAAGCATTTTGGGAAATGGAGTCATGTTACATTATGCTACACAAAATTACAATTACAATAAATCAAACTTAATTATTTGTTCTGTGACTAGAGCTTTTAACATTCATTGCTGGGGGAAAACATTTCATGTTAATGTAATCTGTACAAGTAGTTCAAACTAATATAATTTATAGAATGTGTAATGCAATCCTTAAAATATGTATATGAATTTCTTATGTATTCTGCTTCCTTTAATTCAAATTCAATTTCCTTCAGGGAGGCCTGGAGAGGCCTACTACCCGATAGTAAGCTAAAACTGGTCATTGCTATGAACCCTGATTCGGGTTTCAGTCCCAAGGTGGCTTGCTAAGGCCTGCCAGTCCTGGGGCTCAGTTTTGGAGCGGCCTGTTAACCCTCTGGGGTCTAAGGTGTTTTTGGGGTGCTTGAGGTGTTTTGACATGCTCTGACATTTGTACTTTTTTCAGTTGCTTATAAACATATTAATGACACAGGTGTAATACTCTATTTAGCACAAACAGGGCTATGTTTGTATTTTTGAGAGAATAATGTATATGCATGGTTATTGAAAACCCTAAAAATGAAAGTTTCTGAAATAAGGCCACAAAACATATACTAAATGTGTCCACAAGACTTTTGACTAATGGATGTTTTCGCCTAGAGTTTTTGCTTCAAAATTATCTGAAAATCATCCTACCTAATCATTCACATAAAACAATGCATTGATTTAAATTTTGTAAGACACTTTTTGCGGGGGGCGTGATTCACACCTGAGAAGACAATGACCTGCATAATGACACACATAATGAGCCTTTCATTCAGGTGTGTCACTGAGACACATATATTTTTTTTATATATTGTCTATACATGGTTCTGAGATGTTTATAGTAAAATAGTTCAAGTCAGCCTGAAGAAGGTATTATTTCTATACCGAAACGTTGTGTAAGACCTGAACACGTTGGCCATTCCTTTTCTTTTTTGTTCCAAAAAAATACAAAATACAAAAAAATCATAAAAATCACACTAAAATCAAAAACAAATACACAGTTCCCATTATGGATTATTCCCGTGGTAGATCAAGACAGAGAACCACGCCACGTCTGAAAAACAGACATACAAGTGTTGCACCAGATTTCAGACATTTTCAGTTTTCTCCCCGTAACACACCAGCACATCCTCGTGCCCATGAGCTCAGTTTCCCATACAGGAGACAAAGAGATCAAGTTCAACAGTTCCATTCTGGTAAAAACAAAAACACAATATATGGATCAATTTGAAGCAGTTGCAGGCCCATACAGGCTTCCTGCTCAAAATAGGAGAACCAATAATAAAAAAACACACCTTTTCACCAGGATGTGATGGTGAATAACAAACATGCTCGTCGTGAATATGTTAGGAGAGTTCCAGAAATCCAAGAGAGGGAGGAATTTCCCTTCCAACCAGAGACCTAAATCAGTTTCTCTCAATTATCTTGGGAGGCAGACAACGGGACTTTGATCCACCCTGGTTTGATACTCACCTTCAGTTTACCAACAAGGACAAGAACCAGGGTTACCCCCTCCTCCTAGGAAGAGAACTGTGGAACTAGGAGATATCTGATCAACTGCATCAGCTTCATATTCAGACAACACTGGCATTCTATTTCGGATCAGCAACCCGTCATCCCAAAAATAAGCAACAGGTCATTTAAAAATATCTTCGTTCTTCACAACAGCAGCTCTGCAAAGAGCCAGAGAATTATCATATTTTTGCGCGTTCGCTAATGTGATTCTATCAATAGTCGAAGTCAGATCAATTTCAGCACTAGGTACAGAGAACAGCGACTCAGAGTGCGTACACTCTACTTCCACAGGGAATTCCTGACAAACGTCAGCGCTGTCAGGGAAAGCCACAAAGCTATCTGAAAGATCAACCACATCACTATATTTACATGACTGCGCTCGTGTCACCACGCATGCAGGAAATATGGAAGTTAAGTTCGAAATGGAGTCTACAACATTTCGTGGGTCAGAAAGCAGATCTTCAATTACTTCAGGAAATGGCAGTACCTTTCCGCCTGTAAGATCATGACCGAGAATCAAATCAATTCCTTTAATAGGTAGTTGCGGACGAACAGCAATCTTAACAAGTTTAGAAACAAGGTCAGATTGAATATTTACACAATGTAAAGGAACTCTAACAATCCCTAACTCAATTCCTTGAACCAGCACGTCGGAACCACAATATAAATCTTTAGAAAACGGTAAAATATTGCCAAGCACAAATGATTGGGCTGACCCTGTATCTCGGAGAATGCGAATAGGGACTTTAACACTTTCTTGCCCATTAAGAAAAGCTACCCCATTAGACACAAAGGGGCCATATCCAAAATAAATTCCTTGCCCATTTAAACCAACTGGCGAACTCGTAACGTGTGCAAATACAACACTCTTCGGCGCTTGACTATTTGGAGACTGATTTTTCTTTTTTAGAACTGGACAACCAGCAATGAGGTGGCTAACATCATGACAGTAAAAACACTCACGTGGGTCACCCTGATTCCGTATGGCAGTTGTTATATTTTTAGAACTCTTTTCAAATTGGGAGAATTCACGACAAACAGACGAAACAAAAACATTTTTATGAGTCAATACGAATTTGTCAGCTGTAACAGCAGCATACGCGAGCATATTTACTTTTTGCTCATTCAGATTTACAACAATCTTGTCCGGTAATGTGGTTTTAAAATCTTCCAATAACATAAGCTCGCAAAGATGCTCATAATTATTTACCTTGCTGGTCTGGCACCACTTATCAAAAAGATTTCCCTTTTCACGGGCAAACTCAACAAATGTCTGATTGGGGCCTTTTAAATGACCATGGAATTTTTGGCGGTATGCTTCAGGAACAAGCTCGTATGCCCTAAGAACCAAGGCCTTCAAAACATCATAATCTAAACTCACAGTAGACAAAGCAGCACAAACTTCTTGAGCTTTACCAATCAGTTTGCACTGTAGCAAGAGTGACCAAATCTCTCTTGGGCACTGCAAAACAACTTCAATCTCTGTTTCTCGAAACGAAGGAACTAAACGAATCTGTCTACTAATATCAAATTCATCTGTACTTGGAGAATGTGGAACAAGAGAAGAGAAGGAACACTGGGGACAGACGCCATAGGAGGTTGTGATACACTAACCGCCACAGTCAAAATGTGGCGCGCCTCAATATCACACTACCTAACGCGCAGAAACAGCGTATCATGTTCTTGTTGCTTAACTTGCAAATCAGCAAATTTAAGGTCCATTGACGGCCCTCCATCTCGTCATTATTACTGGTGCCCATCTTTCAATAAAAAGTTCCCACTGTAATCTCAAAGAATATGTATTTTTTCCATAGTGTAAATATTTCTTAAATTGTGAGCCATTCAGCTTGGTTTGGCGACTCCTTTTTAAGCCATTGTATTGTAATTTTTTACTTTGCTACTACCAGTAATATCTGTTTAGCAATGTTTAATATTCGGGGAAGGAGGAGGCGGGAACCGGCGAATATTCAACAACTTTTAATCATAAAATAAACAAATACAAAACAAAAGATTAAGCCAGCAGCCCCTCACGGACGACTGCTAGCACATAATAAAACACAAACAAAACACAACATTAAACCAGGCCTGTTGCTCTCTCGATCTTCACTGTCGTCGATCCTCCTTTATGCTTCCGTTCCTCCGTGAGAGATACGAGACCGGTCTCGTGGTGCTCTCTCACGTCCCCCGGCCTGCTCGCCACAAACCCCCATCGCCCCTCGCAGGCCGGGCAGTACTTTTGGTTGGATTATTGCCAAATCCCATAATTGTCGATAAATTATTCTCAAAAGTGGTTCTGACTGAAAAAAATAAAATAATCTTCCAGACTAGAGAACCCCCAGTGAATCTCAGCCATTTACAGCCCTGTATATGTACATGTTGCACACACTAATATTTCATGAGACTGCCTTTAATTTTGATTGCACCGTGCATTCATCATGGCATTGCTTCAACAACCTTATGCAACATCACATTTATTTCCATCAAGAGGTGCATCAATTTTTGTTCAAGATCTTGTATCAACAATGCAAGAATCAAGCACTCAGTAAAGTCTCCTCCAGCACATCCCAAAGGCTTTCACTGAGGTTAACGTCAGGACTCATGTGTGAAAATGATTCTTTATGCTCCCTGAACCACTCTTCAAATATTTGAGACTGATGACTCTTGGCATTGTCATCTAGGGATTTGGCCATGAAAAATCTTCAAGGGTTAAAATAACTTGCCAAATATCTAGAAACATAATAATCACTGCAACAATGATCACCTCATAGACACTCAAGTATTTATCTATTTAAATCCAAACAGCAACCTTTTTTTTTTTTTTGGCCATGCAGATAGTTACGGAAGCCCTGAACCGCAACGTAAAAAAAAAAAAAAATCTGTAAAAAAAAAAAAAATAAATAAATAAATTAGCATTTCGAGATTAAAGTCGAAACGTTTCGAGATTAAAGTCGAAATGTTTCGAGATTAAAGTCGAAACGTTTCGAGATTAAAGTCGAAACGTTTCGAGATTAAAGTCGAAACGTTTCGAGATTAAAGTCGAAACGTTTCGAGATTAAAGTCGAAACGTTTCGAGATTAAAGTCGAAACGTTTCGAGATTAAAGTCGAAAA
This sequence comes from Chrosomus eos, assembly GCA_036326025.1. Taxonomy (NCBI): domain Eukaryota; kingdom Metazoa; phylum Chordata; class Actinopteri; order Cypriniformes; family Leuciscidae; genus Chrosomus; species Chrosomus eos. The sequence continues at coordinate 199,978 of CM070842.1, forward strand.
ATTTCGAGATTAAAGTCGAAACATTTCGATAGTCTTCCGTAGAAGTTGCGTGTGTGCTTGCCATTGTTTCACATTGCCGCACACACAGGCATTCATAATGGTGCATTATTTAGCGAGTGTTTCACACTGTGTGTGTGTGTGTGTGTGTGTGTGTGTGTGTGTGTGTGTGTGTGTGTGTGTGTGTGTTTTTGTTTCAACAAAAGGAAATTCAACAGGTGCCAATCTACCAGCATTAGGCTTCCATTATAGGACGTTATAAAATATAGCCTACTGCGCCGGAATAGACTTTAGCCTACAGGAAAACCAACCCGAAAAACACTTTTCAGACTGGATGGAGATATCCAGCTTTATGAATGAATGAATGAGGCATAGCCTATAGCGCTTTCATATGTCTAATACACTCAAAGCGCTTTACAGTCATATCAGAGAATCTATCCTCAACCACTAGTGGTTATTAAATCTGAGGAAATCACGAGATCCGGCAAAATGATTGGATACAGAATGATGCACTTAAATGTATCCAGAACGTGTTTACGGTGAAGAGGGAGACAGAACGGTTACTGTTGTGTTCTCGACCCAGATGTTGCCTAGACGAGCACGAAAACACCTCAAAAACACTGCCACTCGCACCTGTGTAGAATTTAGTTGAAAGCCCAGATAAAAGTAAAAAGCTACTATTTTGTGTTGATTCATGGCAGTTCGACTTCACAAGTGCATTTCTTTACACACGCGCGCGCGCTCTGAGCCAGTGGACGCACTGTTATGAATGCACACACTTGTGCAAGACTGAAGACTGTATTATCGTAATGTTTCGACTTTAATCTCGAAACGTTTCGACTTTAATCTCGAAACGTTTCGACTTTAATCTCGAAACGTTTCGACTTTAATCTCGAAACGTTTCGACTTTAATCTCGAAACGTTTCGACTTTAATCTCGAAACGTTTCGACTTTAATCTCGAAATGCTAGATTTTTTTTTTCTTCAGATTTTTTTTTTTTTTTTTACAGATTTTTTTTTTTTACGTTGCGGTTCAGGGCTTCCGTAGATAGTGAATATATTTTGTCTTGTTAGTTTAAAAAAGATTAATATAATACATAAATATGTATAATACCACTTTCAAATGTATTTCAAGTTGTCAAGTGAATTATGTACACTACCATTATTTTGCAAATCATATTCTGGTGACAGTAAGATTATGAAAACCATTATTTTTACAAATATACTGCAAATCCATAACAGTGCATACTATTTACATATGACATCAAAGTGTGCAACGGCAGCTATATAGGTCAAGAATCTATTGCAATAAAATTCATAACTGTTCAAAAAAACAATGTTTACATGACACAGACATTAATATTTAAACTGAGGGAGTCCAACAGTGATCAACAGAAAGAAGCAGTCAAACAACAGGAGACAGTAACTCTTGGTGGTTTGTCTTTTTTCTCATTTGATTTTAGTGCAGTTGTCGTTAGTAGGAAAAACTGTTTGTTTACTGTGTTCACGTGTTGTAGTCGCGTTGCTGAAGTCGCGTTTGCTCTCGTTTGTAAACAGCTCTGGTAGTGAGGCCAGCTGAATTCGATAACGACCTTTTTATGCGAGTATATATAATCGATTGGTATACCACAGCAGCCCTCGTGTGTGAAGACCGAAGAGTGTAAAGACCAGCGACTCTACCTCTACAAGGACATCGACAAGGCTCTTGAGTATTGTTTTTCTTTCCTTTTATACAGCTTGGTATCAATGTGCTTCCAAATCGCTATTATTAACACTCGTAATTCCCGTCTCACGTAAGAGGCAGCACAATCCTAACAACCTGCATACTTTCCCTGTGTCTTCTAGTACATAACTTTAATTTCCTGTTGGTCTCTGGAATTGCCAATCTACTGTAAACAAGAGCAGACTTCAGTACATCTATTTCTAGTCATTCAAGTCTCAATCTCGTGGCCAGAGGACACTACCACACCTCTAACCCTTTACTCTAACTTTACTTTTTCACACACCCCTGGCCTGACTGGGAAGGGTGGGGGTACTAGTCTGCTCATCTCCAATGAATGGAAATTAAATCCTTTACCATCTCTGTGTGACAATAGCATATTTGAATTGCACGCAATTACTATTACCAGTCCTATTAAAATTCATTTTGTAGTTGTTTATCGTCCTCCAAGTCAGATTGGCAATTTCTTCCCTGGGGATGGTGCTCTGGTAATTCTTGGAGACTTCAACATCCACCTAGAAAAAGCCCAGACTGCTGATTTCCACACTCTGCTTACCTAATTTATCCTCGAGCTAGTATCTACGGCTACTCACAAATCAGGTAACCAATTGGACCGTATTCACACATGCTACTGCTCCATTGACCATACACTGGTAACCCCACTGCAGACATCAGACCAATTCCTCTTGACTGTTAACCTCAACCTGCCTCAGAACACAACACACACTCCCAACCTCAACCTGCCTCAGAAGACAACACACACTCCCAACCTCAACCTGCCTCAGAACACAACACACACTCCCAACCTCAACCTGCCTCAGAAAACAACACACACACTTCCAACCACAACCTGGCTCAGAACACAACACACACTTCCAACCGCAACCTGCCTCAGAACACAACACACACTCCCAACCTCAACCTGCCTCAGAACACAACACACACTCCCAACCTCAACCTGCCTCAGAACACAACACAAATTCCCAACCTCAACCTGCCTCAGAACACATCACACACTCCCAACCTCAACCTGCCTCAGAACACAACACACACTCCCAACCTTAACCTGCCTCCGACCACAACACACACTCCCAACCGCAACCTGCCTCAGAACACAACACACACTCCTCCACAGGTCACCTTTCGGCATAACCTGCGCTCACTCTCGCCTATCCTCTTTGGTCTCATCCACACTAACCCCATCAGCTCTCAACATTAGATACTAACAGTGCAACTGATACTCTTTTCTCCACTTTAATATCCTGCTTGGACAACTCCTGCCCCTTTCCACCCAGGCCAGGCCCACGCCACGCCCTCTGCCCCCTGGTCATCTGATGTTCTCCGCCAACATCGTTCTAAACTCAGGGGTGCAGAGTGGAAGTGGCGCACATCGAAAGATCCTACTGACCTTGGTCTTTATCAATCCCTCTTCTCTTCCTTCTCTGCTAATATCTCTAATGCTAAAATGACTATCACAACAAAATTAACAATTGTTCGGATTATCACATGCTTTTCAAAACCTTCTCTCTTTTTAACCCTCTTCCTCCATCAACCCTTACAGATGATGACTATGCAACATTCTTCATAAATAAAACCGACACCTTCTGCGGGTCAATTTTCCACACCACAATTTAACATGCACATCTTAACAGCTAACACACACATTCTCTCAACTCTCAGAGGCAGATATCTCCAAACTCATCCTTTCCAATCACCCTACGACCTGTCCGCTTGATCCTATCCCCACTCAGCTTCTTCAAGCCCTTTCTTCAGTTGAACCCTTACTCACTCATATTTTCACACTGGTACCTTTCCCACAGCATTTTAGCAGGCGCGGGTAACCCCACTGCTTAAGAGCACTTTATCCCTTCATCCATTCATTGCTAAAACACTTGAATGAGTCGTTTTCAACCAAGTCTCTTCTTTTCTTGCACAGAACAACCTCCTGGACAACAACCAGTCTGGTTCCAAAAGCGGACACTCAACTGAGACTGCCCTGCTCTCGGTTATTGAAGTTCTGAGACTGGCAAGGGCAAATTCCAAATCTTCAGTGCTCATCCAACTTTTAGTTGCTGGTTTTTCCTATCACTGCTACGCTGATGACACACAACTCTACCTCTCATTCCAACCAGAGGATCTGACGGTTGCTGCTCACATCTCAGCCTGAAAGACATTTCTTGCAGGATGAAGAACCACCACCTTCAACTAAACCTTGTGAAGACTGCTTGTGGTCTCGGCCAACCCAACATTACACCACAACTTTTCCATTCAGCTTGGTTCATCAACCATAACTCCATCTACGACAGCCAGGAATCTTGCAGTTGTGATCGAGGATCAGTTGAACTTCAAAGACCACATTGCTAGAACTGCCCGGTCCTGCAGATTTGCCTATACAACATTAGGAGGATCAGGCTGTTCCTATCGGAGCATGCAACACAACTTGCTCTTGTTATATCCAGACCAGACCTTTTGTAATACTCAGGCCTTCCAGCTAGGGGTGGGCGATATTGACAAAAATGAATATCTCGATATTTTTTTTCAATATCTTGATATCGATATTCAGACGATATTTTTGCGGGGGGCGGGGGGTATTGCATAACTCCTGACACAAATTAAGACAAATACTGAAACTTGAGTCTTATATCTAGTAGAGAAAATGTAATAATAATTATTCTCTCTAGACCAATTCAATTAAGATTATGAGAAATTATTGACATTGCACTCTTTAGCAGTAGCACTTGTGCAATTCTACATATCCCTTTTCCTTAGTTCAGTGGTTCTCCAATGTTTTAGAGGGCCGTACCCCTCTTCCACTTAGACTGCAGGCACAGCTTTTCCATTAAGAGACAATATTTTGCCCCCTTTAATAAATTTTTCCATTTCTGTTTTTACCTTTGTAATACCTTTAAAAAATAAATAATTCCTTAAATAAAAACAATGTTCACTAAATAGGCAATGTTAAAAATCGTTTAATATTAATAAAAATATTATAATAAAATCGCCAGTAGGTGGCGGTAACTCATTGTCTTTATGTGTGTGAGTTATCGAGTCATTCATTGAATCTCACGGTTCGTTCAAAGCCACAGATTCCGTTGCAAAATAGAGCAATAAGCCTGAGTATACTGTTTTAAATTTAGTAAATCACTTAATGTTACCCTTTTGTTTTGTTTTTTTAACTGTTGTATAAAATCAATGTCACATTTGAAATCGTGTGTGGATATTCGGTAAACATTGCATCAACATTAAAAACACTGCCGGAGATCAGCAACCATGCGCGCTCTCTACACTGCTGAAGAAGCGCGGATGATCTGAAAACACAGACAAGTAAGCTGGAGTTCAGCAATCTTCATTTGAGATTTTCAACTTCAATTGAAGTGTCGTTCAGTCAGTCTATGTTCTGTCACGAGCCGCTTGCGCTTGCGAAGGGCGGCCTGTTAAGGATTTCCTTTAACACCCGGAGTGCTAATGCCCGAATGACGTGCTGGTTGTCCTCAAAACAGTAACACGGCGGTTATCGCTCATATAATTTTTTTTGCCAACGTATAGTTAAGGCGGCAGGCGTGAGTTGCTTAGGCCGCCTTAGTTTTTTGTTTTCTCTTTAACTTCCTTCAGCTCTTTTCATGTTTGGGGGGTTGGATTGTACAAATTATGAAATATTCGATATCCCAATTTTGCATATCGTCCAGACAACAATTTGGATATTATCGTCTAAACGATATATCGCCCACCCCTACTTCCAGCATGTACTGTCAAACTTCTGCAACTGATCCAGAATGCTACAGCAAGAGTGGGTTTTAATGAGCCGAAGAGAGTGTACTTCACGCCTCTCCTCATAAAAATGCACTGGTTGCCAATTACCACTCACAACAAATTCAAATTTTTATCACTAATTTAGAAAATAAAAAAATGGTGGCGCTTTAATATGTGGTGACAGATCGCTGTAGCGCAACAGTTCAAGCAGCATTGGAACCGCTAATTTCTTCCTCTTTACTACTAGTTAAAGCTCCATGATGATGTTGACATTGAAAGATTATGTGTGTTATGTTTCTAGCCTGACGTATTTAATATCTGTTTAGTGTAAATATCGTAAAAATCATTCCATGTGAATTCTCATGTGGTAATTAAGGTTTCTTTTTCGGGTGAAACTTTTTCCACACTGTTGGCAGATGTAAGGCTTCTCTCCAGTGTGGATTCTCATGTGGACTTTAAGGTGTACATGTTGATAAAAACTTGTTCCACACTGAGGGCATGTATAAGGCTTCTCTCCAGTGTGAATTCTCATGTGCCTGTTAAGGATTCCTTTATGATTGAAACTCTTTCCACACTGTTGGCAGGTGAAAGGCTTCTCTCCAGTGTGAATTCTCATGTGGTAATTAAGGTTTCCTTTTTGGTTGAAACTTTTCCCACACTGTTGGCAGGTGAAAGGGCTCTCTCCAGTGTGAATTCTCATGTGGTATTTAAGGTTTCTTTTTCGGGTGAAACCTTTTCCACACTGTTGGCAGGTGTTAGGCTTATCTCCGGTGTGGATTCTCATGTGGACTTTAAGGAGTACATGTTGATCAAAACTCTTCCCACACTGAGGGCATATATAAGGCTTCTCTCCAGAGTGAATTCTCATATGCCTGTTAAGGATTCCTTTTTGGTTGAAACTTTTTCCACACCTTTGGCAGGTGAAAGGCTTCTCTCCCGTGTGAATTTTCATGTGGTAATTAAGGTTTCCTTTTCGGGTGAAACCTTTTCCACACTGTTGGCAGGTGTAAGGCTTCTCGCCAGTGTGGATTCTCATGTGTACTTTAAGGTGTACATGTTGATCAAAACTCTTCCCACACTGAGGGCATATATAAGGCTTCTCGCCAGAATGAATTCTCATATGCCTGTTAAGGATTCCTTTCTGGTTGAAACTTTTCCCACACCTTTGGCAGGTGAAAGGCTTCTCTCCAGTGTGAATTCTCATGTGGTAATTAAGGTTTCCTTTTCGGGTGAAACTTTTTCCACACTGTTGGCAGGTGAAAGGCTTCTCTCCAGAGTGGATTTTCATGTGGGCTTTAAGGTGCACATGTTGATCAAAACTCTTCCCAAACTGTGGGCAAGTGTAAGAGCTCTCTCCAGTGTAAACTCTCTTGTGCACTTTAAGGTTCCTGTCTTGAACAATAGTCTTTCCACACTGAGCGTATGTATAAGGCTTCTCTCCAGTGTGAATTCTCATGTGCCTGTTAAGGATTCCTTTTTGGTTGAAACTTTTTACACATATTTGGCAAGTGTAAGGCTTCTCTCTATTGTGAATTCTCATATGCCTGTTAAGGATTCCTTTTTGGTTGAAACTTTTCCCACATTGTTGGCAGGTGAAAGGCTTCTCTCCCGTGTGAATTCGCATGTGGTCTTCAAGGTGTCCTTTCTGATTGAAACACTTTCTACACTGATGGCATGTGAAAGGCTTCTCAGTGTGAATTTGGTTGTGCCTGTTAAAGCTTCCTTTTTGATTGAATCGGTTTCCACACAGTTTGTGGCTGAAATGACTTATAGTCTCTGTCTTTTGCGCTATATTTCGTGAGGACTTTTCTCCAGTAATTAAATAATGATGATTGTTATATTGATCTTTCTCTTCCATTTCCTTCAGTACTTCACTCTCCTCTTTCAGTGCCATCAGGTCTAAATCGAAAAAAGAGAAAAAAAACATTTGTTTAATGGCACAAATGGTGCTTTACATTGCCTCACAATCACCCATTCACTCACTCATTCATACACTCATTCATACACCGATGGCGGTGTCAGCCGTGCAAGGCGCCATCCAGCTCGTCGGGAGCAGTTGGGGTTAGGTGTCTTGCTCATGGACACCTCGACACTTGGTCAGGTGGATTCGGTGATTGAACCACCAACCTTTCGGTTTGTAGACAACCTACATGAACCACTGAGCCACTGCCGCCCAATTTGAAAACAATTTGACCCAGGAGATCTGGTTAATTATAGACAGATCTCAATCTCATACTTTACTTTTGTCAGGGAGCACGCAGTATATCTTTGTTTTAACTTTGGAATAACCCATTGTTCACAGATGCAAGCGAGAGAGCACAGCAGATCAAAACAAGAGAAGAAAAAAAATATTTTTGTAATAAAATTTAATGTGTTTAAATATCAGAAAAATTGTGTCTTCTGAACCAGAGAAACGGTATTTGTGAAGAATTTCAATCAGGATTAAAGCCCTATCATTGCAAAGAAACTGCTTGTTGAAGTTATAAATTACCTGCTTTTACCATCTAATTGTGTATCAGATGTATCACTGTAGCAGGTGTTGACCAAGACCAGAGCAACAGGTAGAGAGAGTCATGCATTCACAAAACTGCAAAAAAAAAAAAAAAACGTGCAAAACTGATTTACCGAAATGGAGCAAGCTGTAAATATGTTATTATGTTATAACTGCACTTTAGACCATCAACCGAGCACATCACAAGCATGCGTTCAGGATGATCCTGGCACAGATCCATTACAGGGACTGGTTCACTTCTGTGGATTTAAAGGACACGTACTTCCATATTCACATACCTGTGATTTGCTTTCAAAGGCACAGCATTCCAGTATTCAGTCCTTCCGTTCGGGCTGGATCTTGCCCCCGCACCTTTTCAAAGTGTGTAGACGCAGCTCCTCTCAGAGTGAGCAGTATGCAGATTCTGAATGATCTGGACAACTGGCTGATCTTAGCCCATTTAAGGGATGTGCGTATCAGTCACGTGGGTCTATCAGTCACACCATCTATATACGCTGGGACTGGGTGTGAATGTGCAGAAGAGCATGTTTATCACGAGTCAGACTATAACATACAACATCACCAACTGTGGTGATGCGAGCCCGCCTCTGTCACGAGCGCATAGAGACCACTTCATAGACTCTGTGCCGCTTCAGACAGGGTAGGTCTGTTTCCCTGAGGGAATTTCAGAGGCTTCTGGGAATTATGGCGTTGGCTTCTTTGGTTTGCCATCTGGGCCTACTGCATATGCGACCACTGCAGTTATGGCTGGAAACCCGAGTCCCGTGGAGGGTGTGGTCTTCAGGCCACAAGCTTTCTGATCACACACAGTTGCGTCAGTGCTCTGAGACCGTGGCGCAATCCGGATACGTTCAGCCGAGGGGTGCCCTTGGGACTGGTGACAGAACACATCGTGGACACGACGGATACGTAGACCTCAGGCTGGAGAGCAGTGTGCTTGGGCATACCGGCGTCAGGTCTGTGATCAGAGTCGCAGAGCGAGTGGCACATAAAACGCTTAGAGCTAAGAGCGATGTCCTTGGCCATGGAAGCCTTTCAGTTGCAGTTGGAGCAGCGTCATGTACTGATTCACACTGACAACATGTCTGTGGTTTCATAGATAAATCACCGGGGCAGCGTGCGCTCCAGAGCCCTTTTCAAGGGTACATTGCAAATACCTATGGTATTATGCAAAATCAGGGAAGAGAGCACATTGGTGATCCTGGTGGCCCCGAACTGCCTGAACCAGCCCTGGTTTCTGGACCTGAGAGAGGTACTGGCGGCTCCCCCCTGGCGAATTCCCCTCAGGAAGGACCTGCTGTCTCAGGCGAAAGGCGGGAACCCAGAGCTGTGGTGCCTGCACGCGTAACCACTACAGGGACCTTAGATGAGCTAGACGCCCTGCCTCTCTGAGTGCTGGACACACTCGCTGAGTCTCGCGCCCCATCTACTAGAATGGGGAACTGTCCCATGTCGGATGTCTTGCGCTTCCTATAGCACAGACTGGATAGCGGGAGTTTGCCACCCCTGAAAGTGTATGTGGCCGCTATTGCTTCGTTCCGTTCCCTAGTCGACAGGCAATCGATCGGTAAGCCCACTCTGCAGTCCCTCCAGGATTTTGCGATGTCGCGATCGCAACTATTAACGCAACTTCAACAGATCCACGTGAATTCAGTGCGCCTTGCAATTTTGAAAAATCACCGCAACTTTTCTGCAACTTTGACCAATCATCACGCCACGGTCTCCTGCAAAGCGTCGTCATACGTCAGCAAACTAACTTATTTTGTTCAGAAGACGCAGCAGATGTGGGATGCCAATGTCTCACGCTACCTACAAAAATAACAGAAAAGGTCAGTGTTGCCAACTTAGCGCCTTTGTCGCTATTTTTAGCAACTTTGCAGACCCCTTTAGTGACATTTAAAAAAAAAAAGCGAGGAGAGACAAATCTAGCGACTTTTTGGACAAACCTCAGTAACCAAATGTTGCCAGCACAATCCTGCGAGCGGGAGGTTTGCTTTCTCCCTGCCGTCACCTCTCTCCACGTCCCTGTTCAGTGAACGGCTGAGAGGAGCAGCAGCACGGCCGCTGACAGACGTGAATGAGCAGTGTTGTTTCCACGGACTTATCACTTATCTGCTTCTCTTTTGTTTTATATTTAAAGTATTGAGTTTGACCATTTTATTTTCCTTTCTTTTCTTGTGTTTATCACTTGTAATAGGCTACTCACTATCACAGTGCATTAGTTCACCCAGTTCCCGAACTATTCCCGATAATTTTACACATAAAAAATAGCTACTTGTTCTATTGTATGACAAAAAAATTAAGGAAATGAGAACAGCTTTATTGGATATTCGGCTATATTATATTATATTATACTAAAATACAGTATTAAACTTTTGATTTTTCCACCATTTAACTTTTGTGGCTATTCCTAAGAAAACGTTATTTTGCACTTTATCTTTCAACATAAATGCTACTTAATGTTTGTGAGGTTCTGCACATTTACATTTTTGCAGGTGCAGATCTTGTTTTTAAAAAAAAAGCTTAGTTTGTTAGATTTTGCTGTGTCTTTAAATAATTTGTTTTGCCTTTATAAGGTTACTAAAGGTTAGTTAACTGGTTTTGTTCTCATTAACGTGTGTTACAAAGTGAGCACGTTTGTCTCTGAAGTAAATTCTGGACTACAAGAGCAGATGGTGAACAGTGTTTTCTGTGGGACATAAGTCCCTTTGGGGTGGACTTTGGCTTTTTTTTCACTTAGTAAACCTATAACATGCACAAAAAAAGATATATAACACAATAAAGGAAAAGGGAAAAGCCAAAAGGCATAATATGAGTACTTTAAGTAAAAATCTATCTACCTTTGCCGTTTTAACCTAAAAATAAATGCAGAAGAACATCGCAACTTTCATCGCAACTTTTTAGCGGCCGCAACATCAGGCATTTTAGGCCGCAACAATCACAAAAAAGGCCCGTGAAATCCTGGAGGGACTGATTCTGGTGGGGAACGAGGAGATTATGTCCTTCACGGCTGCCATCTGCGCCACCGTTGGATTTAGCTCTAGTTCTGAGGACTCTCTCTCTACCGCCTTTCGAGCCCTTGACTTCTATTGCTGTTAAGCAACTCTCTCTAAAAACAGCCCTGATTTTTGCCCTTGCTTCAGTTAAGCGCATTGGGGATTTACACACGTTCTAATTGGACGGCGATTGCATTTGTTTCGGACTTGGTGACTGCAGTGATACTCTCCGGCCAAGACGGGCTACATGCCTAAGTCTCTCTTTACACCCTTCAAAGAACAGGTCGTTTCTCTGCCCACTTTATCTGCAGAGCCGTGACACTGACGCTCATAGCGCTGTTTGCCCTGTTAGGTCTTTGCGGGTGAATGTAAATCGCTCTGCCACCTTTCATCATTCGGACCAGCTTTTCATGTGCTTTGGTGGATGTACTAAGGGGCGCGCTGTCTCTAATTAGAGGCTCTCTCACTCAATTCATAGATGCCACCTAAGTCACACCAAATAGAACGCCGCCATATTTATGACCGATCTCGCCCGTTATGGCCGCCCAAACTGCCCATTTGAATGAGAGAGAGACAGAGATAACTGGAGAAAATTTTAATTTTAAGCTCCGATCCTTATATGTTACCCCCAGTTTTTTTTTTGTCCATTATTATCTGCCCCATACTTGCCCCAATTTGTTTGTTTATATTATATATTGTGCGTATCCCCTCCCCATACAGTGGGGATCGCTTGAAGGCTTTCAAGAGTAACGTTACCGATGCATATCAATATGCTGTGGCTAAAAGTGTGGCACCTGGCCACCAAGGATTTATATTTAATCATGTGAAATGTAGGTATTTTAAAAAACAAATTCAAATGAATGATTTTGGTGGTAGGTAGCGAGTTGTTAGTTAGTGACTTAACAGCTGGTAGCTTATAGCCTCGGCTCACGGCTAGCTGTCATTAATCTGGATTAGGCCTGTCGCGATAGTCATAATCAATTAATCGCATGATTAAAGGGTACCTATTATGGCATTTAAAATGTTCCTAATATTGTTCTGGGAGTCCCCAACAACAGTTTTACATGCATGCAATGACAAAAAACACTTTTGTTGTCTTATAATATGCATTTATTTTTACCTGATTTGCTCACCGACTCCCTAATGATTCGTTTGACGACTCATTTGTCCAAACCCCTCCTTTGCGTGACGCTAATCGGCGGTGATTGGTCAGATGACGCAGTCAGTTATATTTTGCGTTAGCCCAAAGCTTAAACATATTGATAAAGCACTGCAGTACTACAATACGCTTCACATAATTTCACATATTTCAAAAAACAAAAAAAATGTCATTGGAGACCTAGAAGCTGCTGAGCGTAACTCTCACTCTCTCCACACACACACGCACGCACACACGCACGCGCACACACACACACACACACACACACACACACACACACACACACACACACACACACACACACACACACACACATAAAAGCAACAATTATTAATAGTACTTACAGGTTGTGATTCGGAGGAGGAAGCTGATCCAAATAAACTTGGTATTGAACCTTCCTATATCAGCCGACTCGCGAATCCACACTTGAAAGCATTTGTGTTTGTGAAGCGATCGTCATTAAAATAACGCGAACACAGCTCAAGGTGGCTATACTTGTGTGGTATAGTTGTAAATATAAACTCTAGCCACTGAGTCTTCACATGCTTGTCCCTGGGCAGTGAAAAAAAAAGTTTGCTTTTGATTCGCACTTCAGAACAGAGTCTCGTCGACATGTTGTTGTCAGGTTTCTCTGTCTGCTCGGCGCGCGCACTGAGTGGGCGTGTCGAATTCAAATAACTTGTACAAGTGACGTACGAAAGTTAGAGAAAATGCATCGTTTGTCTATCGATTCATATCAGCGACTCAGAGTCGACTCTTACTTTTGAGAGACAATAACTTTGTATACGGTGAACTTTCATATTTAAAACTTTGCAGGATGTTTTTGTTCACTTAGATCTATGTTACACACTACATGAAAGGTAATTTTCAAAATTCCATGATAGGTACCCTTTAAAAAAAAAAGAGCTCGATATTTTTCCGGTCGCGATAATTTCCATTTGCATGCTTGTTTGTTTTCCTCGTCTCTCTCTCTCTCTCTCTCTCTCTCTCTCTCTCTCTCTCTCCTCTCTCTCTCTCTCTCTCTTCTCTCTCTCTCTCTCTCTCTCTCTCTCTCTCTCTCTCTCTCTCTCTCTCTCTCTCTCTCTCTCTCTCTCTCCTCTCTCTCTCTCCTCTCTCTCTCTCTCTCTCTCTCTCTCTCTCTCTCTCTCTCTCTCTCTACCAAAGAGACTGGATGACAACTCTGTGTAAGACATAACCGATATATTTTAAGTGAATACTCTCCAAAGCGGACATTTAAACGTGTATATTTGTCCAATCAGCACGAAACAGAGCTCAGTTCATTACTCGCGCACTGTATAGGGGTCTATGGCCATACACTTCGGGTCAGGTGTGTGCGCACAGAAATATGAGACATTATACACAATATAGACACATATGCTTTATTTAGGGTTCAATTGAAAAATTGGTTAATCAGTACTCAGATTTGTCAACATTAGAATCTCATATCTGCTAGCCATCCTATTATTGTTTCTATTTCACTTGATTGTTTTTTAATTGATCCAAAACTGTTTAAATAGCTTTTTATGGTATTGTGTAATTATTAAAATTTCTATTATGTATTCTTAATCATTTTTTCTTTAGGTTGACTTGTAACATCTTGTCCAGGGACTACGGATGAAAAATAGCCTTTGGCTAATTCTGGTATATTTACAGGAATGTTTTATTAATGTACAATGTCCCTGTCAAACTAAATAAACAAAAAAAAAAAAAAAAAAATGAGACATGATGCAGCGCATGCCAACTCGTGTCCCGCTAGGTAGATCAGCACATTACAGTACAAATGTAAAAATACCAGTTCGGGGTTCCTCTTTCGGCTGTTGTTGCAGCCAACTGCACAACATATTGCAGGCATTACTGAGACCGTCGGTCGTAAAGATGGCGGTGCAAAGCTACAGTAACGTCATGTGACACGAATTAATTGTGGATGCTATTGCACTGGCTAATGTGTGCCAGGGACAGGAAGGCCCCCTTAACATCAGAGCTCACTCGACGAGGGTGGTTGCCTTTTCTTGGGCCTGGTCTAGAGGTATGTCTATTCAGGATATATGCTTTGCAGCTGGCTGGTCTTCTCAGAACACTTTCTGCAGATTTTACAAGCTGTCTGTGGCGTCTCAAGTGCTGTCGGTGAGTTAATTTCCTCACTCATGTATTGAGAATTGTTGCTAGTGTTTGACATAGTTGTTACCACTGTCGCTGTTGACACTTGTGTTAACCTTCATGCATTAAGTGCTTATTGTGTAGTGCTGCCCTGGTTTAGTGAAGCCTTCACTTTTATTCTGTGTGAATTAATTTTTTTCTTTTTTTCTCCATTCTGTCACTGATGGAGTTTTGGTTCCTTGCCACGGTCGCCTTTTTCACCTTTCTTCGCCTTTGTCGCTATTGGCTTTTGACTTGCTGAAGTGGGGACATTTCATTTTAAATTTAACAATACTATTAAAACTGTCCTGTAATCTTTGTAAAGCTGCTTTGAAACAATCTGTATTGTAAAAAGCACTATATAAATAAAGGCGACTTGACTTAATATAATGAAATGGTTAATCTGGTTTTAGTTTTCATTTTTATTGATTTATTTAAAATTGCCAGAAAATGCCTTCATAAGTCAGTAATTATTAAACAATGAAACACATGACAAATAAAAGGACAAATAAAAAAATAATAATTCAAATTAAACAAACAGTCTTTTCAGGTAGGTTTAACAGCAATGAGTCTACAATTTCATATAATTTGTAATCAGAAGCCTAATTGTAATCAGAGCAGTGGTTTACGAAAATTAAAGTATTTTGTTTCCTGATATTCCATGTTGTGTGTTTGTTCCTTGAGTAGTTCAAATTTGTGTTATAAACCCTAACCTAACCCTAACCCTATAACTGAGGTCCTATAACTGAGGTCCTATAACTGAGGTCCTATAACTGAGGTCCTATAACTGAGGTCCTATAACTGAGGTCCTATAACTGAGGTCCTATAACTGAGGTCCTATAACTGAGGTCCTATAACTGAGGTCCTATAACTGAGGTCCTATAACTGAGGTCCTATAACTGAGGTCCTATAACTGAAGTCCAAGGTCCTATGACTGAGGTGCTAAAACTGAGTTCCTATA
Organism: Chrosomus eos; assembly: GCA_036326025.1. Lineage (NCBI taxonomy): Eukaryota > Metazoa > Chordata > Actinopteri > Cypriniformes > Leuciscidae > Chrosomus > Chrosomus eos. Next base: position 215,208 of record CM070842.1, read on the forward strand.
ACTGAGGTCCTATAACTGAAGTCCAAGGTCCTATGACTGAGGTGCTAAAACTGAGTTCCTATAACTGAGTTCCTATAACTGAGGTCCTATAACTGAGGTCCTATAACTGAGGTCCTATAACTGAGGTCCTATAACTGAGGTCCTATAACTGAGGTCCTATAACTGAGGTCCTATAAATGAGGTCCTATAACTGAGTTCCTATAACAGAGGTCCTATAACTGAGGTCCTATAACTGAGGTCCTATAACAGAGGTCCTATAACAGAGGTCCTATAACTGAGGTCCTATAACTGAGGTCCTATAACTGAGGTCCTATAACTGAAGTCCAAGGTCCTATGACTAAGGTGCTAATACTGAGTTCCTATAACTGAGTTCCTATAACTGAGTTCCTATAACTGAGTTCCTATAACTGAGGTCCTATAACTGAAGTCCTATAACTGAGGTCCTATAACTGAGGTCCTATAACTGAGGTCCTATAACAGAGGTCCTATAACAGAGGTCCTATAACAGAGGTCCTATAACCGAGGTCCTATAACCGAGGTCCTATAACTGAGGTCCTATAACAGAGGTCCTATAACCGAGGTCCTATAACCGAGGTCCTATAATGGTGCTTTTCCACTGCATGGTACTGTACGGTTCGGTTCGGTACGGCACGCTTTGGCGCTTTTCCACTGCATGGTACGGTACGGTACGGTTCGGCTCACTTGTGGTGCTTTTCCACTGCATGGTACGGTACGGTACGGCTCGCTTCAGCTCGCTTTAAATGGTACTGGTCTGTTGAGGTTCCAAGCGTACCGTACCGGTACTAAAATGTGACGTGAAACACTGCAGATCACTGATTGGTCAGAGACAGAATCGTCACTACCAGCGTCATTGGATTTGCGACACAAGACACTAAACTCGCTAGCTAGATTTAAATAACCAGTAGACAACAGCCAACGCGGTAGCACCTGTTGTTTACTTTCTTGAAAAAAAAGAGATCAAAACTTTAAAAAAGAAATGGCTGATTCGTGGTCGAGTTGCAGACGTTCCTCTCGTTGGTTGCCGAGGAGCGGATCCAGCGAGAGCTGGATGGGGCTAGCTGCTAAACGGAATGAAAAAGTGTTCCAAGAAGTAGCTCAGCTCTTAGCCGCACACGGCTATCACCGGACCTACAAACAGTGTAACGATCAGTCCCACCCACTTTGAAGGGGTACTAACTGCAGTGGAAAAGCAACCCAGCTAAAGCGAAACCGAACCGTGCCGTACCGAGTCGTACCACGCAATGGAAAAGCGAAGCGAGTCGAACCGTACCGAGCCATACCATGCAGTGGAAAAGCGCCATAACTGAGGTCCTATAACCGAGGTCCTATAACCGAGGTCCTATAACTGAGGTCCTATAACTGAGGTCCTATAACCGAGTTCCTATAACCGAGTTCCTATAACCGAGGTCCTATAACCGAGTTCCTATAACCGAGTTCCTATAACCGAGGTCCTATAACCGAGGTCCTATAACCGAGGTTATGGTCCTATAACCGAGGTCCTATAACCGAGGTCCTATAACCGAGGTCCTATAACCGAGGTCCTATAACCGAGGTCCTATAACCGAGTTCCTATAACCGAGTTCCTATAACCGAGGTCCTATAACCGAGTTCCTATAACCGAGTTCCTATAACCGAGTTCCTATAACCGAGGTCCTATAACCGAGGTCCTATAACCGAGGTCCTATAACCGAGGTCCTATAACCGAGGTCCTATAACCGAGGTCCTATAACCGAGGTCCTATAACCGAGGTCCTATAACTGAGTTCCTATAACTGAGGTCCTGTAACTGAGGTCCTATGACTGAGGTCCTATAACTGAGGTCCTAAAACTGAGGTCCAAGGTCCTATAACTGAGGTCATATAACTGAGGTCCTAAAACTGAGGTCCTATAACTGAGGTCATATAACTGAGGTCCTAAAACTGAGGTCCTAAAACTGAGGTCCTATAACTGAGGTCCTATAACTGAGGTCCTTTAACTGAGGTCCTTTAACTGAGGTCCTATAACTGAGTTCCTATAACTGAGGTCCTATAACTGAGGTCCTATAACTGAGTTCCTAAAACTGAGTTCCTATAACCGAGGTCCTATAACTGAGGTGCTAAAACTGAGTTCCTATGACTGAGGTGCTAAAACTGAGGTCCTATAACTGAGGTCCTATAACTGAGTTCCTATAACCGAGGTCTTATAACTGAGGTCCTATAACTGAGGTCATATAACTGAGTTCCTATAACCGAGGTCTTATAACTGAGGTCCTATAACTGAGGTCATATAACTGAGTTCCTAAAACTGAGGTCGTATAACTGAGGTCCTAAAACTGAGGTCCTATAACTGAGGTCCTATAACTGAGGTCCTATAACTGAGGTCCTATAACTACCCGGTGTGAAGTCCCTAGAGACGTCCGGGGGATATTTGTTTGTAAGCTGGGAACATGTCTGTCCACACAAGGCGACCCCACTCCATGTCAAATAAAACCGGTTTAATTAGGACACTCAATGACATTCTTCAAAATATCATTCATTTCTGTAGAGCTGGACATTTTAATAAAGATCAAATGACTTTCAGCTCTGAGAATGAAACCCACCTGTTTGTTCCTCAGTTTCTTCATGTTTCACTCTGAATGTTTCTTCAATCTTTATGTCTTCAATCTCCTCTTTAATAAACACCATCTTTGTAATAGTGTGTCACGTGGATCTCAGTCGCTTCAACAGGAGATTTTCTGTGTTTGTCCTGTTTAAGATGAGAATAATTAACAGAGAGTAAGTCAGAGTGAGAGTTAATTACCCGATTAAAAAAATATATACAAATAATACAGAAAGTTCATATATTTATAATTTGTCTTATTCAAGTATTTGTACATAACATTTAATAGATAACATTTTCATGAAAACGTGCAGTTAGTTTGTAAAAGTTGTTATCACACATTAATGTTTGTTGTTCTCATTTATTTCCACTGTTTTGAGCAGCTGGTGACGTCAGCGCGCAACGATTCAAATCACTGAATCATTTCACAAAGCAATTGATTCAATTGACTCAGAGTTTCAAAACACCCAGTTTCTCACATCACCTCTTTCCACTACATTTGTGTTTATGATAAACTGATTCACATTATGCCGAGTTCACACTGAATGATTTTAGGCCCCCCGACAGGTTTTGGGAGATCGCTGACAAACGCCCGAAATCACAGGCCAACTGTTGCTCGTTCACACAGTGTGAGTTATCAAAGACGCGATCTGAGAGAATCTGGACATCTGGACCTGTCGGCGATTCACAATCACACAGTGTGAGTTATCAAAGGCGCGATCTGAGAGAATCTCGACATCTGGACCTGTCGGCGATTCACAATCACACAGTGTGAATGTGTTCTGACTAAAAACTACATCTGCGATGACCTACAGCAAATGAGACAGCAAGAAAGAGCGGGAGGTTTGGGGAGGAGTTATCAGTATTAATAGATATTTACGATATCAAAAAGAAAAAAAGCACACACATTTGCTTGACCAGCAGCAACAGCAGCACATTGCAAAATTATTTATTTACCCCCAACTCTCTTTGCAGAACACACAATCCTTGCTCTCATCTCCCCAACCATTACCTCCTGCAGAATCTGTTTTTCTTGTTCCCCTTTTTGCCGCAAATCTTCTTGCAGGCTATAACTAGGCTTGTTTGAGATTAGCAAAAATCTGTGCAGAACCAATCACCGGTGATCAGCGCGAGATATCCCCAATTTGGTTTTTGAAAAGTGTGGTGGGTTAAACTTTTTATTATCATGTGACTTTAAATGTAGTAAACTTCCCATCAAATTATGTAATTTTCACAAGCAATCACTAGATGCATGGAAAATAGCCTTAAACAAATACAAAGTATATATAAAAAAGAATGGTTTGATAAGGGAATTAGTTTTATTTTCGACTTACTAAATTGTAATGGTGAGATCTCTTCTTATCAACAATTTCTTGCTCTCTCAGGGATTGAATCTACATGTAGAGATTACCATATGGTTGTTAAAAACATCTCCATTAAATTGCTTCAGCTTGTGAAAGCACATCTCAGTTACAACTCAGGGTTGCGGCAGACTCCTAAACTTGTTATTGGAGGTGTTAATATTTTTGATGAAGTGTAATAACGCCTACATCAGAAAGTGTCTTTATCAAGATATCAATCCTAAACCAATTCTGAAATGGAAATAATTCTTCTATACCCTCAATTGAGATAATCTGGTGTGCAAGTAATACATTACCTTTTTACTGCCAAATAAGGTCAAGGAAACTCATTTTAAAACACTACACATCTATTATCCCTGTAATGCATTTCTTAATAAGTTTAAAAAAGACTTGTCACCATAATGTTGTTTTTGTAATCTTGAATCTGAAACTCTCATACATTTATTTTATAATTGCAAATACTCTGAAGACTTTTAGAAGCAGTATCTATGATAGTTTTTGATACATTCTGCAAAATAATCAGAATAGATGAGGCTATGATCTTCTTCTTGGACTGTAATACTGGCTCAGATACATTACACATTATACATTATACAACACATTCAAGTTAATAATTCTTCTTGGGAAGTTTCATATACATAAAGCTAAAGTAAAGGCTAACACCCTCCTTTAATTTTTAGATGTTAAATTTCATTGAAAGCTTGTATTCAAGTTGAATAAAATACATTGTAATAAACGCGTGTGTTTGGTTGTGAAACGGACTAGACAGAAGTTTTCGACAATTCTTTCTTCTGTAAAGTCATGCGGTGTGAAACCGCCGATCCATCTTACACACACACACACACACACACACACACACACACACACACACACACACACACACACACACACACACACACACACACACACACACACACACACACACACACGAATGTTAGTCACGCAGTGTGTAGAGAACAGAGACCCGACCCGTGCGGGGTGAACTCGGCATTATAGAGTGAAATGAGACGCTTCTGTTCCTCGCGAGTGGACGCATTCACTCCCAAATAACGTTCGTTCACTAATGTTAAATAAAGCATTGCAACATTACATTCAAGAATGGTTAATTTATTGTACACAGTTTTTAAAAAACGACTGCATTGACTGAACATTTTGCATTGATCGAGACACTTTAAATGCTTAAAACACAAACCTTTCTTCAGCAGATACACAACAGACGCAGGAGCGGCGCAGCCTTATGACGTCATAGCACCAGACCAAAATAAAAGTCCCGTTCAGAAACTGCTGTATTTTATATGACATACTGTATATTTGATTCAAATGTTGTTTACAAGTTAATAATGCATTAAAAAGAAGAAGAAATAAAAAGTGTATGACTTATTAAAGCAGAGTGCATATGTTGAATGACGTCACTGCTTTGGTGCATAATCTCTATTACAAACTCAAAATGCCTGTTTAGCATCGTTTATTGTTGCTCGATCAAACCAAGAAACCACTAGGAGCTTCTATCGTTTACACTGCTCAAACATTCTAAAACTCTACAAAACCAGTTAAAACAACTGGATTGAACACTTCAATTTAAATTTTGTGTGAAAAAAACTTGAAATAGGCTACAATAAATAAACTACAATATTTACAATTTAATAAGATTAAGGGCCTACATTTGGACACATTGAGAGATTTATCCTTAAAGGGCATATTGCAGGTTAGAGGACCCAACGAGTCAATGTATAGAAAAACAATGTAGTAACTAGATTTTCTTAAAAATATACTTATAAATATGCTACATTGGCTTCTGGAGTCGTTTTTGTGAGAGAATTTTACTTCCGCATCTGAAAATGGGCGTGACGGGCGCGACGTAACGGGCGGGAGAGCGGTCGATTCAAACCATTCAAACAACAGGAAAACAATGGATCGCAATGACTTTTCGGACTTACTCTTATGACGGACCACAGACCACAGCCATACAATTATGAGCCTGCTATGCTGCCGAGAGAGCAGGGTCAGGCCAGGATTAATGTTAGACAGAACTACTGTCAGAGGAGACACACATTATTGCAGAAGTATTATTATTTAAAAAAAAACGTGTGTGGAGTGAGTGTGCGCACCCGCAGTTTATTGCATCACTTAATCGCGTGTCTTTTTGATTAGCCTAGCTGTCAGATACTGAGTTAAACATTAAAAGAAACAGCCTATTCAGTCTTCCCTGGATGTTTTTTAACGAAGAAATTAAATAATAGCAGCATAAATAATAGAAGCAGCAATAAAAAAAATGCATGAGGACTGTATGCTGTCGGCAAAAAATTAGACCAATATGCAATAAAAACTGCACTGCAACAAAAAGGTAAGGCATATCTGTTTTTATATTTAATACTGTTCACTGTGAGTTTTAAATAATAGTGTAAGAGTTATAGTGCATCGTTCATTCTGTTCTATTCTGTCAAATGTGAGGTGTATATCGTTCGGTAATGTCGTTGTTCTATACATTGTGCTCACAATATTGTACAAATTATTACCGTCGTATATCAGTTAATAGCAAAGCTATTATTGGTCATCTGTGGAATTTACCAATAAACTATAAGCTTTGATCAGGCGCATATGTCATGCTCATTAATATCCGTCCCAATTACGTGATATAGCGGTTTCTCATCGAGAGACAGAGATATTTTTATTCCTGATATACTTGTTCCTCCGATCTGGTGTACACTACACACGACCGCGTTTCTCGAAGCCGATGCGGAAGAGAGATCCCGTCTCTTCAGCTGCACAAACCGCAGGCACGAAAGATAGCACTGTCGTTTTTCCTGTTAGAAACCTGTGGACTCGATGTCCTGACAGGCCGGAGTTTTTGCAACCTCCACAAACACAATAATTTACCATGACGATGATAAATTAAAATACAAAAACTACCGAAAACACTGATTCACGACGGCTCCTACTGACTGTTTTAATTCAATGCCACGAGAACAAGAGGTTTTACATATTCACAATATCACATTAACATTAGCTGCCAGGAAATAAAAAATACAAAAAAGTTTTACATAAAATCCAGTGCTTTCAAATCATTACATGTTTTCATTGCTTTTTTGTTTTTAGTTTGTTCCAAAAGATGCACATATAATGTAAAGTCATTTATAAAATGTGAAAAAAAAGCCCAATTCTTTTTATGTATATGGTATTTTCCTAATAAAACAAATAACTGTATAATATGTTGTTCTTTACATTCCAAATTGTCATTTATTTACCTGCTGTTACTGAATACAAACCTATCTGCGCTGCTGAGGCTCCCTTCCTCTCGTGACGTAAAATGACGCGATGTTGAAAAAAAAGCGGTTTTTACAAGCAGTCAAAGAAACGCTCGCTTTATCTACTAAATTTGTGCCCTTATGTCGTTTTAAAACATTTTAAATCCTGCATTACCTTTTCATATGGTATTTTCATACAAGGTTATATATTAATTTCGATTTTTTTTTTACCTGCAATATGCTCTTTAAAATAATTTAGCCTTTGCTCATCAGGCTATCCGACACTCTCCATATGGAAGAGGAACATTTACACTATTGTCCTGCACACACGATACAGCACTGAACTGTCCCTCCAACCAAATACATATTGGTCAAGCTCAGGGACTCTATAATAATAATTATGGGCAGATTGTTCAGACACTGTCCATGAAAATATTCCACCCTGTTAGGGACATATACATTGTTATCACAACATGTTAATAATGTAAATGTTAAACAATAATGAGCTTTTCTTGGATAGTATATGTCCCTTATGCCATCTTAGATTTTTTTTCTTCTTGAAACAAGCAAAACAATTTTTAATGAATATAATATGTTTCACATTCCACCCTGTTACGTATATAGGCCTTACGTAACAGGGTGGAATCTAACAGGGTGGAAAATTCTGAGCTAAGTTAGCCAATGCCATAGCTCTTTGAGTGATCAACATTTAGCTAGCTAACCTTCTACAGATGAATATAACTTTTATAACTATGTCAGATTTGTTTTTTACATTTTTTTGATTGGACAAACATTCTCCATAACATAGCCTAACAGGGTGGAACTTTAAGGGTGGGACAAGCAGGATAACATTTCAAAAACTAAAAAAAAAAGTTAGGAGTGAGAGTTGAAGCTAGTAGGAGCACTTCTTGAATGGTCTCAATGAAATTGCTGTCAGATTTGGAAGGCAAAAAAGTACATACTAACAGGGTGGAAGATGACTTCAGGGACGCAGTAATTGAAGAAAATTTTAAGAAAAAGACCTATATTTCCTCTAATGTATGATTAGAGGCAATTTAGCCTAGTCTATAACATAATAAAAAAATATTTTGAGGTTTTTGTCATTTCATGGTTTATATTTCTTGCAGAAGTTGATTACTGTGCACTGAGGACATGATATAATTGAATGCATACATCAATTAAAATTGTGTAAAATACAAAATAGTATTTTTAATGTCTATTATCTCTGTTTAAATGGTAAAGAATACTTAAATCTACAATTTAAGCCATTTACTATAAATATGTGACTCATTTTAGAGATAATATGAGTAAATAAATCAGGAAAGACAGGAAATAGATCAGGAAGACAGGAAAAGTCACCGCATACCAGGAATGACCCTAACACTAATGTCCTGTGCACCATACAGCACTGAACTGTTCCTCCAAACCCCCCCCCCCCACACACACACACACAGAGGAACATTAACACTAATGTCCTGTGCACCATACAGCACTGAACTGTTCCTCCAACCCATTGTCAGTTCTACCGTTCAGCCATGTTGTAACTCACTGAGAAATGCCCAAACGTTTGTTTCTCCAGTGTGTGTTAGCTCACATGAGCGAGGAAACGTTTTGCCGTTAGCCTTTTGTGAATGTAGGCATACTTTACATGAATAAAAGTAGACCTTTTACAGTTTTAAAAGATGATATCTTATCTGTATGACCAAAAATTACGAAGTAGGATTTTAGCCTATCTGGTTGTTAAGTCTAAGGTTGCCACCTTCAGTGAGGCAAAATAAGGGACACCCATACACGAGATAAATAAATAATTAAATGAAATACAAAAAATGTGTCAAGGGCATGGAACTGATTATTTCAACATGACAACTTGACAGCTCAAAAATAAACCACGAGAAAACATGAGATCAAGTATGTGAGCTTGCAACAGAAAACATTTTATATTATTATTTTACATTTTATTATTTTACTTATATAAAAAACTCTTCTGTATATGTTAGGGATTACTGAACCAGTAATCATGTTTTTGACAATTCTGCATGGATGGGATATGTTTATTGTTTTTACTTACTACTTAAATTGATTTTGAATTTGATTTTGAAATTATGAAATTGTTTGTCTAATTTTCATTAACTTTTTTCACGGCATGCTGCTTTGAGTCGCATGTTCTCTAGACCCGTCACTATGGAAATAAAGACACTAAAATGCAATCACGCGCAAATTAACTACTCTACTTCTTCTTGTGAGATTGATTTCATTATAATTACTATTAGTATTATCCATACTGTAAAATCCTTATTTGTTTATTCAACTATGTGTGGGTCTATGTAAAATCATGTCCGTTGATATGACTATTTGTATTATTGTTAAGAAAATCTATTTATGTACCTATTTATTTATGTATTCAGACCTATTCTTAATTCTATAGTAGCCTATTAAAGGATGAAATTCTCTAGGTTTGTTAAGCATACGTTATTTTCTCTACACATGCACATTTTTATTATATTAAATATGTATTAAATATCTCTCTCTCTTATTTCTTATTATAACTTATTTAGGCTACTCATTGCCACTGACACTTTCCAGCCAAGTATTAGTTTCCTCCCACTCTCGTCGGTACTTTTGCATACGCTTTCGTTTCAGAGGTGGACGCAACTCTCTGCCAAAAAGACCCGCCCTCCGCTGACTCTGATTGGCCCTGAACCTGATGGTATTAAACAAACCAATCAAACCAACAATGGCAGCGAGTATTACCCAATCAAGGGTAGAATAGGACGAGTCTTTACAGAATGCGGGTGGCATGATTTGCATGGGGTGATGCGTTCGGAAATACGGGACAAACCGCATCCCGTATTGATTCAAAACGGGACGCACTGTTTATTTCACAAATACGGGACGATTCCGTATTTTAAGGGACGGGTGGCAACCCTAGTTAAAGGCCTGTTCACACCGGGACGAATTTCGCGCGCGTTATTCGCCGACGTTTAACGCCTCGTGACTAAACAAAGGGCGCCAATGTGAGTGTTCACACCGACGCGTAAAACGCCACGCGTAAAAGCGTCATTTTTTTTTAAACGCCTCGGGTTCGTTTTTTTTGTTTGACGCGCCGCGTCAAAAACTATCCGACCAATGAGATTGGCGCTTTTGCTCACGTGTCTGGAGCTTCTGAAGTTACAGTAAAACACAACTTGGGGGCGCTCAAACACAAAACGGTCTTGCCGAGCACACATACGTGACGGTGAAGAAGATATACAGCGTCTACACGCAGGGAAGAAATGAGACGAGGAAGATGCAAGGCAAGATGAATGTAGCTGCTGGTCTTGTTTGTGGCTTTATAAAGAGACACCAACGAGAATAAAGAACTATATGACAAACTTGCTCTCTTCTTCTGAGTGACAAGCGAGTGTCAGAAGCACTTTGTGGACCGGGGTATTTCTGTTTTACATTAAGCGCCATCTAATGTCAGGGAATGAATTTGCATGTTCACTCGGCTCATCGTCAGCGAAAAACGCTTGGGTGTGAACACAAAAAACGCGTTGAAAAACGCTGACGAATAACGCGAGCCGATATTCGTCCCGGTGTGTACGAGCCTTTAGTCTGATGTCACGTGTGGCGATTAGCCTCTTCCAGGCCCAAGCGCTCCGCTCGTCCAGATCCTAGACTACATAAACCCTTTTCTTAAAGGGCTTTTTTTCGCTTCAGTGCCAGTGGGTGTTACTAGGGATTAAGGGAGAGCACACACTGGCGCCAAAGTTTCTTCATTCGTTTAAGATTTGTAACTTACCTAATCAACTGCCGCCATTTTCTCTTATCTTTCTCGTCACAGGGAAAGCGGTAGAATGACACTTGTTTTTTTTAACTCCGATCTATTTAAACAACATGGGACACAGCACTGCATGTTAAAACTCCGGCGAAAGCGGTAGGTAGAGAAGACCCGGCCTTTGGACCCGGAAACAGTATTATCGGAGAGTGGTTACGTCACGACTTAACAACCGGATAAGTTATTTTAGCTTATGAGAAAAACAAATGAATAAGTGAACGTGCTGCCGTGTTTGTCAAATAATTCAATGCCAGAATAAAAAAAAAAAGATTTTAGAATACGCACTCGGTGTGGTGTGTCAAAACACTTAATTATAAACTTCAATATTTCGTTCAAAACCACCTCAAAACGCTTTGTGACATTTTAAAAAGCCGTGAATGTAATAAGGCCACTGAAACCAGGATCGTAACAGAAACGCGCTGCACGTTATCTCTCAATACAGGAGCAGAAGCGCTGGTACAGATTTTATTGTTTGTTGTTTAAATGTGCATGCTGCTTTTTTAAAATAATAATAATAGGGGAGAGCCGGGACGATTGAAACGCGGGACGGATGAAACATTGAGATTTCCTTGAAAACCACTCACGTCATGTACGTCAAATTTTGTCAACACGTACAGCACGCAATTGCCTACCAGACTCCCGAAAACATTTTTTCTTTACGTCATGTCGTTTTAAAGTTAGAGCCGGAAAGCTGTTTTTGAGTGCGGTTAGTGAATTCTTTCGTGCAGTACTTTTTTTTGACTGACAAGTTGTATTTATAGTTTCATGTGCCATTATAATGATAATACTGAAGGTGTATTAGTACTACAACATACCCTTAAGTGTGAAATATCAGAGTTTTTTAGTTTAAGGGCAAAACAGGTTTAACTGTCAGGAGGCGCTGTCGGGACGGTTGAAACAAGTATTCAATCTTCAATAAATTTAATTTATCGTCTTCTGGTGACAATTTTCTTCACAATAACAGGCTATTCAACTAGCAAACACTCAATATGACTCGAGGAAGAAATTTAAGAAAACGGATTTGTCTTTATTCGTCAAAATAGCCTATTAGAAAGATTATGCAAAACGCGCATATATTGCCTATTGTTTATTGGGCGACAGAAAAATGTTTTTAATATGAACCTTTAAATTAAAATAAATGACAAAATATGTTTGTAACAATATGTATATAAGTTACTTGTCAGGTATTGTTCATAAAAACAAGCATTAGATGAATAGTTACCGTTTAAACTGTTATGTTTCATCCGTCCCACCCCTGTGTTGCAATCGTCCCGCTCAGGCGGGACGATTGAAACAAAGCACTACTACCGTTCAAAGTAAATTTTTACTTAAATCAATCTATATTTGTACCGAATAACACATGATGCTAAGAGAACACATATGTGAGTTGTTGATCACACACACAAAAAAAATCTATCTGTAACCTTATCTTAGAAAACGATGTTTATCTGAAAAGTGTTTCAACCGTCCCGGCTCTCCCCTAATAATGATAATATGTATAAGCTTATTTGATATGGTCCATTTAGGCTATAGAGCTCCGGACATCACGTGACCTACTCTGTTTATACCACCATATTGGCAGGCAGGAGGCGGTCCGGGACGCGAATGAATGAATGACGGCAGCATGAGTTTCAAGGCAACATAGTTCACAGCGCACTTTAATTCAAAAGACATAGACTTGTACATAACAAAACTTAATAGATTAAACACAACAGATCCCTATAATGTCCCCGGGGTGCTTTCCATGTGTATTGATAAAGGAACTGATAGCTTTCCTGACCTGCAGTATCCTGATACTACAACTAAGTTACCTCATCAACTTTCCCTCGTCTTACTCCGGAGACTCTTTAAAAGCTCTTATATTTTAGAATCAGGGATAGATAACGGTAATTCTGTGATGTGTTTAACTTAACTGTTTAATGAGTTAAATTAACGTTGCGCAGCATCCATATTCCCCTTCTTGGGGCTCAAGTTATTTGTGCTGCCAAATAATAGCTTTGTAATGCATTTTTAATTTTTTATCTCCTAAATTTTAGTAGCCTACAACTGTGCGTTGTTCCTTAAATAATCTCTGACTGTTTAAGTGAGCAGCAGTTACGCGCAAATCTTTATTTTTTATTTTTTTTTTTACTTGGACTTTGAACGCTCGCAGCTTCGGATGGTCAGGAATTTACAAGTAGGCTATAGCGATTACTCTTGTATGCAAGGTAAAAGTCAGAGATAAATTATCAGACAATCAAGCAGGAAACGTTTTGCTGAACTGTCTGTCGTCATGAACTAATGTATGACTGAACTAATGTTTGCTCATCATATGAGACGCGCGTTTTTGACGTTACGCTTCATATGCAATGTATACAATGAGTAGATACGAAATAATTTGCTGCAATTTCACTTTAATATAACATTTGTGGGGTGACAAATTGAGCTTCTTGCAACAGCGGCTCACTGCAACTTCTTTAATATTAACAGCGTCATAATCTGCATTTTTCTTGACCAACAGCTTCCATCATGCTTAAAGTTCAGTATCAAGATGTAAAGAAATTCTTTTTATTGCAGTGAGCCATTTCAGTCGTCTATCAGGACCCTTAGGAATATGATAAAATGATTTCCCCTTTGCTTTCATCCGCCTGTTCTGGCATCTAATCGCCAGTGTTAAATGAACTCTCCTGGTGTACATATGGAAACACGGATTTGTCCGTGTTTCCATATGTACACCAGGAGAGTTCATTTAACACTGGCGATTTTGCTGTGGCAGGTGCACAGCAGCTGTCCACCATGTTGAAATTTGGTTTTTAATTTTAAATAGACATTAAATCATTCGACCGCTATCGATATCACTGCTACAACCGCTCTGGCGCTCTCCTGATTTGCCTGCCAAAATGGCGGAGTTTAGATTGTGTGACGTCAGCTTCCGGAGCTCCATAGCATTGATTACTGTGGAGGGGGGAAATCCTTTTACATAATTATGTTTTGCTTTCGTTAAATTTAACCGAATCTGTTGTAGCCTATAGGCTATTTTAAAAAGGGTTTTTTTTGTTCTATTCGGTTTCGTTTGTTTATTATTATTTTATTTTTACATATTCAATCAGTCTCATTCTTGTTTTTTTACAACACCTTTTGCTGTGTTTTTTAATAAACAGATAGCCAAACAGAGATATATAATAGTTCACTGTTCGTACAATAAAAAATATATATGTATACTAGATGTATACTAAGTAAGGGATAATGTATAGCGAGGCGGTGGTTATAACGAATACCCCCCCGACAGGCTGACTAGGAGCCCGACGCTAGCGGAGCCTGAAGGGGTGGTATTAGCTATAACCACCGCCTCGCTATACATTGTCCCGCTTATTACATGGGTACCTACCAAATAAATCAATAATTTGACTCAAAATATTAATTTAAAAAGGAGTTTATTGATTTAAAAACAATTGTATTGCTTCCGATAAAGAAAATAGTCCGTTCCGTCTCTGAACTGCGTCCATGGCAACGCTGTTTATCATGGCAACGCTCTGTTTATCATGGCAATGCTCTGTTAAACTAAGCAGCATCTGTTATCAAGAAATAACATTCTAGATTGGAATTCTACCAAGCCATGTAATAAGTATACTATAAATTGTATGATTGTTTGTTTAAATAACATTAACCAAATTGTCTTTCTTTAATACAATTATTACTTTAACATGCAGTTTCAACTCCACCACATTTTTGTTTGTTTCATTACAGCAAATGTCAATATCTTTTGTTTTTATTTTTCATGTTTGTTGTAGGCTTATTTGGAAATTACCATAGTTGTAGTATTTCATCCTTACTGTTAATTAACATTTGACCCACTTACGTTTCAAAATGCGGCAATTGCTGCTGTTTTGCTAAATGTCCCTTTGCGCCACCTGGCGGTCATTTCGCAAACGACTTTGAAATGCTACTGGTTTATTTTTGACGCGGTGGATTTTCCACGGCAGCTGTTGCGGTGGTAATATGCATTCTGGTTGGGTACCTACTGTACACTGTCATTCGTCAGAATCTCCGTCTGCTCGTAGCTTCAGGTCAGCAGGGAAAGTAACATTCAGCACAGACACAATAGAGTTTTGCTTTATTCAGGACATGCTAATTTTCAGCACTATATAGGCTGTGGTATCAAACATCAATTTACATTCATTTGAATAGGAAATATACACGTGATACATCTGAATGTCTGTTTGATTCTGCAGCTGAATATGACTTTAAATTGAGTTGATACTGTAAGTTTTTCTAAATCCCTGTAATAATGCTTTTTACATCAGTCAGTAAATGTCAGTCATGCGTAATTGATGTTAATGTTGAATATAGATGTACAGCTCAGCAAAGCTGGTTCTTTCGGTAACAAATAAATACTCTGAGAGAAAGTCACAGGTTGTTGTGGTTCAGACGAAGCTCTCCTCCATGTTGGAGCACAGCAGGAACGAGTCCACCAGTCTGGGCTTGATCAGCTGCTGATGGTCCGACACCCCGATGCTGTCCGGACACTCGGACGCAAGCCTCCTCAGCGCAGCCTAGGGTCAGGGGTCAGGGGTCATCAACACACTCTACACTTACATTCAAACAGAAAATGCACTCGTAGCATTTTATAGCTTTGAAAAAACTAATATATGGGGCACTAAAAAATGTCAAAATGAAATTTATCTTTCTACACATTAAAGCAGGACAGTTTTATGTGATTTACTCACCCTGAAGTCATCCTAGGTGTATATGACAAGTTATATTAAAAAATGTCCTGGCTCTTCCAAGTCCATAAAAGTGCATGCATCCATGATAAAATAATAAAGGCCTTCTGAAGTGAAGTGATGCGTTTGAGTAAGAAAAATATCCATATTTAAAAATTAATCGACTAAAATAACTAGCTTCCGCAGACGGCCTATGCAAGTCGACTTACACCAGAAGAGTAACGCTGGATGATGGGAGTCGTAGATGTAGGAGTAGATGTAGGATTAGATGTAGGAGTAGATGTAGGAGTAGATGTAGGGGAGTAGATGTAGGAGTAGATGTAGGGGAGTAGATGTAGGAGTAGATGTAGGGGTGTAGATGTAGGGGAGTAGATGTAGGAGTAGGAGTAGATGTAGGAGAATAGATTTAGGAGTAGATGTAAGGGAGTAGATGTAGGAGTAGATGTAGGACTAGGAGTAGATGTAGGGGAGTAGATGTAGGAGTAGATGTAGGACTAGGAGTAGATGTAGGGAGATGGGGAGTAGATGGGGAGTACATCTACTCTACATCTACATCTAGTAGATGTATATGTAGGGAGTAGATGTAGGACTAGGAGTAGGAGTAGATGTAGGAGTAGGAGTAGATGTAGGAGTAGATGTATATGTTGTAGATGTAGATGTAGGAGTAGATGTAGATGTAGGAATAGATGTAGATGGAGTAAATGTAGGAGTAGATGTAGATGTAGGAGTAGATGTAGATGTAGATGTAGGAGTAGATTTAGGAGTAGATGTAGGAGTAGATGTAGATGTAGATGTAGGAGTAGATGTAGGAGTAAATGTAGGAGTAGATGTAGAAGTAGATGTAGGAGTAGATGTAGATGGAGTAGATGTAGGAGTAGGAGTAGATGTAGATGTAGGAGTAGATGTAGGAATAGATGAAGATGTAGGAGTAGCGTAAGCTCTGACGCTTCTCGCCGTTCAAACAAACCCAAGCCCAACCGCCCACATCTCTCTTTAATTCTCGTTTTAGACTTCTAATTCTTGACTAGTGTTTTGCTCTATTCTCTGAGGTTCTACGTCCATCATTACGTCATTCGTCAGGTCAAGGGTCACTCGCCGTCGATAGATGCACTTTAATGATGGATAGTTGCACTTTAATGATGTATAGTTGCACTTTAATGATGGATAGATGCACTTTAATGATGGATAGATGCACTTTGATGGACTTCAAAAAAAATATGTCAGAGTTTGTACAGAGGACCCAAAAGCAGAGGTAATGCAATAGAGTTTTATTCTCCGTTAACTTGAAACAAGGAGACTGCCGTCAACAGACACAGATCTGTGCAAAACATAAACAATAATGCTGGGCAGGCAGGATGCAGGTAAACGCTGAGCAGCAACAGTAAACTCTCCCCGAGCCCAGTGTCAGAAACTCACAGAAGGCGGATAGCTGGTAATCCACTGACAGCAGGTGAACTGGGTAGAAAACAATGATGAATCTCCAACAAATAACTAACACCACGACAGGACAGGACAGGACAGGACACAGTAATTCTCGAGAGAGAAAATACTGGAAGGTTTGCAGACGAAGAGACAAAGCGAAAGCTCAACGTACAACAATAATCTGACAAGGAAGCAGAAACAAGAGTGACTAGAAGTAGCCGAGTGAATTAGAGAAGAAGAGGGAACAGGTGAGACAAGGATCAGTGTAAGTGTTGATTACTATGGGGAACAGCTGCGAGTAGAGTGAGAGGGGAAAACCATGAATTAGAGAGACTAAGTGTGTGCGCAGCGCAAGGGCTGAGATGAGGATCAACTGGATGTGTGTGCGTGTGTGTAAACGATGGGGAAAACAGAGAGGAAAGAGACTGATTCATGACAGTACCCCCCCTTCAACGAGCGCCACCTGGCGCTCCCAAAGGTGCAGCCTGGCGAGTGCGGTGGAAGTCCTCGATGAGCGAGCGGTCCAGGATGTCCCAGGAGGGAATCCAGCTTCTCTCCTCAGGACCATATCCCTCCCAATCGACCAAATACTGAAAACCACGACCCCGAGGGCGAACATGAAGGAGTCTGCGGACGGTATAAATAGGAGAACCCTCGACAAGAGCGGGAGGGCATCCGAATAACGGGTTTAATGCACGACACATGAAACACAGGATGGATGCGACGGAGCTTAGGAGGGAGTTTGAGTTTGACAGCAACAGGGCTAAGAACCTTAATAATGGAGAAGAGTCCTAGAAACCGAGGCGAGAGCTTACGAGAGCTGGACTGCAGAGGAAGGTTAAGAGTGGACAGCCAGACTCACTGCCCGCAAACATACCTGGGAGCCTTTACGCGACAGCGGTTAGCAGCTAGACGGGAACGTACCTTAGTACGACAAAGGGCAGTTCGCACTCTCTTCCACGTGCGACGACACCTCTGAATGAACGCTTCTACCGACGGAACGGAAACCTCGAGCACCTGCGAGGGGAAAAGCGGAGGTTGGTAGCCGAGGCAACAATTGAAAGGAGATAACCCTGTGGCAGATGACGATGTTGAATTGTGCGCGTACTCTGCCCATGGCAACTGTTCGCACCAGGACGAAGGGTTTTGGAACGCAAGACTGCGGAGCATTCGACCTAAAATCTGATTGGACTTACAGCATGGTGCAGAGCCTGTTTAACAACCCGTTCGACCCTCCAAACAGTAGCCCCAACCACACATTCCTGGGGAAGAATGTTCTCCTTGGTAGTGGCGTCTTCTGAGGAGTCGAAAAGGCGGGACAGGGCATCAGGCTTAATGTTATTAGAGCCGGGTCTATAGGAAATAGTGAAATCGAAATGGCAGAAAAAAAGTGCCCAACGCGCCTGACGGGCATTAAGTCTCTTTGCGGATTGAATATACTCGAGATTTCGGTGATCCGTCCAGACTATGAACGGAAACGACGCCCCCTCCAACCAATGACGCCATTCTCCCAACGCTAGCCGAATGGCCAATAACTCACGGTTGCGTCCACGTCGTAATTGCGTTCAGTAGGTGAGACACGATGCGAAAAGAACGCACATGGGTGAACCTTATCGTCCAGAGGAGAGCGCTGCGAAAGCACCGCCCCTACCCCCATGCCAGAAGCGTTGACCTCGACGATGAACTGTCTCTCGACATCAGGTTTGATAAGAATGGTGGTAAATAAGGTCTTCAGGCGGTCAAACGCAGACTGGGTCGCCTCGGTCCAAGCAAAATGGGACTTGACCGAGGTGAGCGCAGTAAGAGGAGCAGCTACTTGAATAAAATTCCGAATAAATCGTCGATAAAAATTAGCAAAGCCAAAGAAGCGTTGGAGAGCGACACGGGAATTGGGCACAGGCCAGTCAGTAACGGCTAGAACTTTAGAAGAGTCCATACTTCCATCAGTGGACACGACAGACCTCAGAAATGTAATGAACTGAGAATGGAAAGTGCATTTCTAAGCCTTAACAAAGAGGCGATTCTCTAAGAGACGCTGCAGGACACGACGAACATGCGAGACGTGCACCTGGAGAGAGGGTGAGAAAATAAGTATGTCGTCGAGGTAAACAAACACGAAGACGTTAAGCATATCTCTTAGAAGATCATTAATCAGAGCCTGAAAAACGGCTGGGGCGTTGACCAAGCCGAAAGGAAGAACCCGGTATTCAAAGTGATCGAGGGGCCTGTTAAATGCGGTCTTCCATTCATCTCCCTCTTTGATACGTACCAAATGGTACGCATTGCGCAGATCAAGCTTAGTAAAAACTTTCACCCCCTGCAAGATCTCGAAAGCAGAAGATATGAGAGGCAAAGGGTACCGGTTCTTTATCGTGATGTCATTCAACCCCCGATAATCAATGCAGGGGCGTAAGGACCCGTCCTTCTTTTTCACAAAAAAAAACCCTGCACCAGCAGGAGAGGAGGACGAAACGATAGTGCCAGCCACAATAGACTCGGAAAGATACTTCTCTAATGCCTCGCGTTCGGGGGCTGATAAAGAATACAACCCTCCGTGAGGCGGGGTGGTACCGGGAATGAGATCGATCGAGCAATCATAAGGTCGATGGGGAGGGAGAGAAGTGGCCTGGGAGCGACTGAAAACCGCCCGAAGATCGAGGTTCTCCCCCGGCACTCCAGACAAATCCCCAGCCTCCTCCTGAAACACAGAAACAGAGGAAACAGGAGAAACAGCAGACACTAAACACTCAACATGACAAGACAAACTCCAAGAAAGGATAGAACTGCTAGTCCAATTAATATGGGGATTGTGTTTAGCTAGCCAAGGATGACCTAAAACTATGGGTGTAAAAGGGGACTGAAAAAAAAAATTGTCTCTTGATGGTTTCCTGATATGGTGAGACTCGCCGGCTGGGTGGTACGACGAACCTTTGAAATGATGCCACCGTCCAAAGCAAACACAGAGGTAGAATCTTCAAGGTTAGAAAAAGGAATGCCGTGTTCGTAGCCCCACCCCTCGTCGATAAAACTAGCCTCAGCACCAGAGTCTATGAGGGCTAAACAAGATGCAGAAAAGGTAGACCAGCGGAGAGTGACCGGAAAGGTAGTGCGTGTCCCGACCTTGGATGTGGGGGAGAGAGTAGTTGCGCTCGCCAGTACTCCCCTAATCACTGACGAGCTCTGTCTTTTACTGAGCAGGATGACACAAAGTGGCCATCAGAGCCACAGTAGAGGCAGAGGCGATTAACTATCCGTCGTTGACGTTCAGCCGTTAAAATGCGGATCCCTCCCAACTGCATGGGCTCAAGCACACTCCGAGTAGTAATAGAAAGACTGGGCGGGGTTACAGGTCGTTCGGTCTTCAAACTCCAAGCGTGGCGGCGCATCTCGAAGCGTTTGTCAAGACGGATAGCCAGCTCAATCAGCTGATCAAACTGGTCTGGAATCTCACGGGCATAAATCTCGTCCTTAAGGCTGGGGTTAAGTCCTTCTAAGAAGTGAGCAACAAGAGCTGGTTCATTCCAGCTTGACGAGGTGACCAGGGTGAGGAACTCTATAGCATAGTCAGCAACGGAGCGTCTTCCCTGTAGAAGCACGGCGAGCAAACGAGAAGCCTCTTGACCGTGCACTGAGCGGTCAAACACCTTCAGTGTTTCCCCTACCATTGTTTTGGGGGGGCGGCCCGCCCCCTCAAAACTGCCCCCCGCCCCCCCTGAATGAAAAAATTCCCCGAGAAAAAAAAACTGGACGCAAGACAGAGCTCCATGTAGTAACTTTAGCGGCTATGCTTTTCGCGATTGAGCAGTTTAGTACACTTGAAATCAAATCACGACAGACTAGTGTGTGAATATTAAACGGCTAAAATACTATTTAAATATGAATCACTGTGTGAATGAATGAACTGCAGAAGACGCGCAGTTTCATTTCACACACACACACACACACACACACACACACACACACACACACACACACACACACACACACACACACACACACACACACACGCTCGAGCTGGTGCACGTCCACACACGCACGCGTGACGATCGACCTGTTGTTTTCATTGACAGTAAAAGGTTGTTTTTGCCTATATGAGGACACAAATGCATGAACTTCCTCTCCAGACTCTAGATCCGCTCTTAAAGTAACTCCGTGAGCATTTAACCGCTTCATTTGAGAAATCTATCGTCATGTCATAAACAGAAACACAAAGGTCTTCACGGCAACCCGTCAAAATAAAAGTTTGGTTTAACTTGACAGAAATATATTACTGTTGTACAGTATAATTTAGATGCATCTCAATGTAATAATAATACTAACACTAATACAAATAAATTATGATCTCAACTTTATTTTTTAAGGAATAATAAATTTTTCTTCCATGTTTTAATTTTAACAGTAAAGCTCATTGTGCAGCACGTTGTTTGACAAAAAAGTTTGTTCAATTTCATATGATTAAAAGAAATGTAATTAATGTTTTGTCTTCATTTGGTTACCAGAAAAAAACAACAGAATTTGTGTGGGAAAAAAACATTTAATAGATTTAAAAAAAAAAGATTGTATAAGTTTAATAATTGTTTATAATAAAAGTTTAATGATTTGAATTAATTAGACATGATTTTTGATTACTAAAAAATGTACACCAAGTATCCGTAACGCCCGCTCCGCGACATTAGTTTCGGGGGATCGACCCCCCCCCCCTGAAAAAAATCCTAGGGGAAACACTGCACCTTGATCATTTCCTGTTTAAACAGCTCAAAACGGTCAGTCAGGTCCGAAGCCATCTCCCAGACGGCGGTACCCCACTCCCGTGCCCTTCCCGTCAGCAGAGAGATCACATAGGCGATGCGCGCTCGGTCCCGTGCATAGGTGGTAGGCTGTAGGGAAAACACAACCTCACATTGAGTGAGAAAAGAGCGGCACTCTGTGGGCTCACCGCCATAGCACGAAGGGTTGTTGATCCTGGGTTCAACTGGGATGTCACGAGAAACAGGTGCTTCAAGATGATAGTGGTGAAGGCGCGTAGACAAATCAGTAACCTGAGCAGCCAGGTTCTCCACGGCACGACGGGTCTCGGAAATCTCCTCATCAGACAAGGATCAGTGTAAGTGTTGATTACTATGGGGAACAGCTGCGAGTAGAGTGAGAGGGGAAAACCATGAATGAGAGAGACTAAGTGTGCACGCAGCGCGAGGGCTGAGATGATGAGGATCAGCCGGATGTGTGTGCGTATGTGTAAACGATGGGGAAAACAGAGAGGAAAGAGACTGATTCATGACAATATATGGCCATTCACTGCCATTATAAAGCTTGGAAGAGCCACACCATTTTTAATATAACTCTGATTGTATTTGTCTGAAAGAAGAATGTCATACACACCGAGGATGGGTTCAGGGTGAGTAAATCATGGGCTAATTTTCATTTTTGGGTGAACTTTCCCTTTAATAGCTGTTTAGTTGGACTTGATATGACCTGCAGTCCATGCTGGAATACTGAAGTTACTTGTATATTTAAATAGCAAAAGAGAACATATTCTGCTCAGTATGAATATTAGCTCACATAGCACAATTTTACACATGCATTAAAAAACAACAACAGCTTTATTTACCAGACAGGCCACCAGCACTGAATCACTGTTGTTCCTTTCCGCTGGCGAGCGACACAACTCAATGAGACGAGGAACAGCTGAGGGAAAATACAAGGGTTTCAATGCTGACAATCTGTGTAGTCCAACCAGCTATACAAATACACCGGTTACACTTTACAATAAGGTTCATTAGTTAACATTAGTTAATGTATTAACTAACATGAACTAACCATGAGCAATACATTTGTTACTGTATTTATTAATCTTTGTTAATGTTAGTTCATAAAAATCCAGCGGTTCATTGTTTGTTCATGTTAGTTTACAGTGCATTAACTAATGTCAACAAGATTTTAATAAAGTATTAGTATATGTTGTAATTATCATTAACAAAGATTAATAAACGCTGTGTAACTGGAGTTCATTATTAGTTCATGCTAATGAATATTGTTAACTAATGAACCTTATTGTAAAGTGTTATCAATACACCTAAATATCACACCGCTGCTTTAAATCATCAGTTCACTGATTGCACGATTGACAGTGTTGTCTCGCATGCACAGAATCTGATCTACACATGTGGTTGTGTGTGAACGTTCTGAGTTTTTAAGCGTGTGCAGTGTCTGATGCGTGTCTAATCTCGGTCCTCGGTCTTAAACTGAGATTGATTGAGTGACAGTGGTCAGCAGGGCTGGCACGATACACCTAGCTCTCGATTCGATACTATCATGATACCCGGGTGCCGATACGGTATGTATTGCGATTTTTTTTTTAAACACCTAACTATGGGGAAAAGTTAAATAATACACTTATATAGACTGTATATAATCTATACAATGAGTCATATTTACAAAAACAAATAATCACATGTTTCTGACTTTTATTTCAGAAGCATCATACAATACTACATACTCCTGAATAAATGATTCAATATCAGATACATTTTTTAACAGTCACTTATCGCCACTTAGTGTTGAAACAATGTAATCGATAAATGCGTTATTTTAAGTGCCAAGTTTCAAAGCTGATTCACTCTATTTTGATCGGTAATATCGTAGACATCAGTGTTTATATTTGAGCAATTGCATCACAAAAATAATGATACTATGAGTTTGAAAACACTGTTTGTCAAGCTGTTTCATGACTCTCTCCGGGGCAGCGGCAGCGCCAACACAGATCTGAATGTTGCGATATGATTTTGTCAAAGGTTTAATAGACAGAAGAAATGGAAGATCGCGTTGGTGTTTGAATCGAGATCACAGTCTTTTAAAGATGACTCGTGCAGCTCTATTGCCGTATCTCTCTCTCAGCATATGAGCAGCGTGAGGGCTTTCAGTGCGCTCAGTCTCACGTCTCTTCCACGCGTGAGGGATATTATGTCACTTTAACACTCATAGATAACGACACATTTCATCCTCTGTTGGAACGAAAGTGGCTAACTTCTGTCAACCTCATCTATAAGCAATGACAAAAATAAAGCAATTTAATTTTAATTAATATCTCTTCTGTAATAAAAAATGTTTTACTAGTTGAAATTGTTTTTAAAAAATCGTTAAAAAAACATCAGGATAGCTAGGTGAATCGATTTTTTCTCCCAGCCCTAGTGGTCAGGTACAGGTGTGGTCTAGTGGTCAGGTACAGGTGTTGTCTAGTGCAGTGTTTCCCAACCCTGTTCCTCGCGGCACACCAACACTGCGTGTATTCTTTGTCTCCCCAATCAAACACACCTGATTCAACTCATTAGCTCATAATCTCATGGGTTAATGAGCTGATGATTTGAATCAGGTGTGGTTGATTAGGGAGACAAAGAATACACGCAGTGTTGGTGTGCCGCGAGGAACAGGGTTGGGAAACACTGGTCTAGTGGTCAGGTACAGGTGTGGTCTAGTGGTCAGGTACAGGTGTGGTCTAGTGGTCAGGTACAGGTGTGGTCTAGTGGTCAGGTACAGGTGCTGTCTAGTGGTCAGGTACAGGTGTGGTCTAGTGGTCAGGTACAGGTGTGGTCTAGTGGTCAGGTACAGGTGCTGTCTAGTGGTCAGGTACAGGTGTTGTCTAGTGGTCAGGTACAGGTGTGGTCTAGTGGTCAGGTACAGGTGTGGTCTAGTGGTCAGGTACAGGTGTGGTCTAGTGGTCAGGTACAGGTGTGGTCTAGTGGTCAGGTACAGGTGTGGTCTAGTGGTCAGGTACAGGTGTGGTCTAGTGGTCAGGTACAGGTGTGGTCTAGTGGTCAGGTACAGGTGTGGTCTAGTGGTCAGGTACAGGTGTGGTCTAGTGGTCAGGTACAGGTGCTGTCTAGTGGTCAGGTACAGGTGTTGTCTAGTGGTCAGGTACAGGTGTTGTCTAGTGTTCAGGTACAGGTGTTGTCTAGTGGTCAGGTACAGGTGTGGTCTAGTGGTCAGGTACAGGTGTGGTCTAGTGGTCAGGTACAGGTGTGGTCTAGTGGTCAGGTACAGGTGTGGTCTAGTGGTCAGGTACAGGTGTGGTCTAGTGGTCAGGTACATGGTCAGGTACAGGTGTGGTCTAGTGGTCAGGTACAGGTGTTGTCTAGTGGTCAGGTACAGGTATTGTCTAGTGGTTAGGTACAGGTATTGTCTAGTGGTCAGGTACAGGTGTTGTCTAGTGGTCAGGTACAGGTGTGGTCTAGTGGTCAGGTACAGGTGCGGTCTAGTGGTCAGGTACAGGTGTTGTCTGGTGGTCAGGTACAGGTGTGGTCTAGTGGTCAGGTACAGGTGTTGTCTGGTGGTCAGGTACAGGTGTGGTCTAGGGGTCAGGTACAGGTGCTGTCTGGTGGTCAGGTACAGGTGTGGTCTAGTGTTCAGGTACAGGTATTGTCTGGTAGTCAGGTACAGGTGTGGTCTAGTGGTCAGGTACAGGTGTTGTCTGGTGGTCAGGTACAGGTGTGGTCTAGTGGTCAGGTACAGGTGTGGTCTAGTGGTCAGGTACAGGTGTTGTCTAGTGGTCAGGTACAGGTGTTGTCTAGTGGTCAGGAACAGGTGTTGTCTAGTGGTCAGGTACAGGTGTGGTCTAGTGGTCAGGTACAGGTGTGGTCTAGTGGTCAGGTACAGGTGTGGTCTAGTGGTCAGGTACAGGTCTTGTCTCGTACCCCGCAGCTGAACGGCGCTCTGAGCCACCAGCGGGTCTCTGCTGAGACGAGCCAGTGTGACGGCAGCTTTCTGCTGGACCCGCTCGCATGCGGCGCCCTCTGATGGACTGGAGGACGACGGCTTCTCATTCAGCAGCACCAGCAGCTGCTCCACTCCTGAACACAGATCCAGTGACTCTCACACACTGCAGGAAACACTCGGCATCTGTGCGTGTGTGTGTGTGTGTGTGTGTGTGTGTGTGTGTGTGTGTGTGTGTGTGTGTGTGTGTGTGTGTGTGTGTGTGTGTGTGTGTGTGTGTGTGTGTGTGTGTGTGTGTGTGTGTGTGTGTGTGTGTGTGTGTGTGTTGCTCACATACCCTTCTCCTCTAGAACATCTGCAGTGCATTGCTCCAGAACGGACAGATTCGCAAGGATGGTCACAACCTGCAGGGATTGAATGATATCGTTACTGGATTCTACGTTTACGGTACTGCTATTACACTGGGAAACGTGAGCGAGTGAACAATAATCTCCTGACTACCAGTGTTGTATAACGTACATGTAACCAGGGCAAAAATAGCCTGTAGTCATGCTTCCCGCCCCTAGAGGGCACCCTGGTGCACATGAGTAGTGCAGTATCGGAAGGAACAAGAAGTTTGTTTGTTTTTGCTTTTTGATAGACCTTCAGCGAACGCGTGAGCTGAGGCGCGTTAGAAACTAACACCAATTTACATCATTGGCTTATGTGAATGCGAAAGGGGAAACCCCAATTTGGTGTTCTGTTTGTTGAGTGGTTAGAGCAGTGATTCATCGCAAGGAGTCTTTGTTTCTCCCGAGTGCCGGAGATTTCTGTGTAAAACGAGCATATACATTCCACAGTGACGGCGATTGAGCGTGAGTGTTTGTTGAATAGAAATGTAGCATGTTATTTGAACTCATTATTACAGCTCATGTTATTATTGAGGAGAAATATAAACGATACTTCTGTTTCTGTGATAAAATTATGTGAGAGTGGAGAACGGAGAGACGTTAGTGCATGTGAGATGACCGTGGCACGGGCTTTCTAGTGCGGTGTATCGCTTCACAGAGTGAGTGTCATTTTAGTTAATTATTTTATTGTAAATGCTTATATTC
This sequence comes from Chrosomus eos, assembly GCA_036326025.1. Lineage (NCBI taxonomy): Eukaryota > Metazoa > Chordata > Actinopteri > Cypriniformes > Leuciscidae > Chrosomus > Chrosomus eos. Next base: position 242,153 of record CM070842.1, read on the forward strand.
ACTCAAAGAAAGTATTTGGCTAGCTCTGCACTGTTTGTAATGTCAAAGTTTATTGATAATCTGTAAGAGATGAGAATTAGTGTATAGTGATGTTAATTGTAGAAGTGTTAAGTATGTTTATTCCTGTCTTACGAGTGTGTCAGTGGCTTACTGTATAAGAATGTGTCTTTAATCATGTTTATGTTTTGTTCTTTATTCAGAAAACATAAAAAGCCACTACCGTTGTTTATTTGAGGTATAAGTGCTCACATAAACCGTTTTGTGTATTCTGTTTTATTTTTGGGAATATACAATTATTTGGAAAAAGCTAAAAAGGGAAAATTAACACAGTTGAGTATTGTGAAAGATAACTCGCTGAGGGGAAATATGGAAGTGTAACTGTTATTCTTTATTTTGGGTTGTTTCTTTGTACATTTGTGGAACCTTGTAATTCACACTGTACGTGGCGAGTTCTGTTTGGAAGTTTTTAAGTTTGGTATTTTTCTATTGTAGCTCATTGTATAAGTTTTTGTTTATATTCCTGACCACAAGCGGAAACTCCAGACATTAACGCTGTGTCTTTCTCATACACAGTCAAAAATAAAGAACCCCTTTTTTTAGATGTTTGGTTGTGTTTGAGTTTTATATAGTGTGCACATTTACACGGCCACATACATTTAAGTAGTTTGCTCATTAGGAAAATATACAGAAGTAAAACTATTAAAGTCCCCCTGTAGTCAATAATTGTATCCCTTAAAACTCATCTTTAATCACCAAAATTACATATTTAAATGTTTAAATGTTTTAAATGTTTTAAATGTTTAAATATTTAAATATTTTTTCCTAACCCTTGAAAAAAATGTCTTCATGCCTTAAAATATCTTGAATTTAAACTCGACACCCTTGCCTTATTTCACGAGTTCACACTTACATCAATTAAACAGAGTAAAGATAAAGCGTATTTGGCGTGCTGTCCGGGGGGAGGGCTCCAAGCTCGGAATTTTGCCCGAACCCAGAGTACTCCCCCCGTTGTTGTAAGAGTATTAGGACTAGAAGTGAGGAGATGGGGTGGTGGAGGGATACTGTTAAACTGTCAATGAACGGAGGTAAGTTTGCTGTATATTAGAGCGCTTAACTCGTTGATTGAGTGAGCTCCACTCGTGTCTAATTAGGTTTGATTAGGAATGTGGCTGTGGAATGCTCTGCCTCTCAGTATTCGCTCTGCATCTTCACTGTCTGTTTTTAAATCTATGCTAAAAACTCATTTGTTTAATTTGGCATATAATCAATGAGGAAGTTGTATTGTATTGTGTGTTTATTGTTTTTAACTTTATTGTTCTTGCCTTGTTCTGTTACCATTGTGCAGCACATTGGACAACCACGGTTGTGATTAATAGTGCTATAGAAATAAAATTGACATTGACATTGATTATCTGAATGTGATCCACATGTGTTTAATTAGGTTTAATTATCTGAAAGTGCTCCTCCCGAACTTTGTTAATAAAACACCATTTAGTTTCCGCGATTCTATTAATATGCAAATGAGCCCCGCCTCCACTCACTCACTCAGAGATCCACTGGTTGACGTTGATCTGATTGGTTACAAGGTAGTTTGTGACGTCAGAAACACCAGCGATTTCAAAGCGTGTTTTTGAGACTGTCTTTGGTTCACTGCAGTTTTAAGGAGAAAATACTCAGCAATGCTGTCAACTTATGAATTTACACATGGTGTGTCTTAAAGCATATTAAAAACAGCACATAGACCCATAAACAACATTAAAAGCTGGATTTTCACCACAGGGGGACTTTAAAATAAGAGTCTATGTTATAGTTTAAAGGGATTGTTCTCACAAAATGAAAACTTATCATTATTTACTCCTCATGTTATTCCAAACTTGTATGGACTTCCTGTGTGACTTCCTGGGTGTGTGCGTGTGTGTGTGTGTGTGTGTGTGTGTGTGTGTGTGTGTGTGTGTGTGTGTGTGTGTGTGTGTGTGTGTGTGTGTGTGTGTGTGTGTGTGTGTGTGTGTGTGTGTGTGTGTTGTGTGTGTGTGTGTGTGTGTGTGTGTGTGTGTGTGTGTGTGTGTGTGTGTGTGTGTATGTGTGTGTGTGTGTGTGTGTGTGTGTGCACCTGGTCTTTGGAGTATGGCGTGTCGACGCGCTGGCGGTCTCTGCAGGCCTGCAGAAGGATGGGAACGGCGTTGAGCTGCAGGAGGATCTCACAGGCCATGCTGTCGAAGAACGTGATGTTGGCCAGCGCTGCCGAGGCCAGCAGAAACACTTCACCGCAGGATGCGCTCGCACACAGACCTGCACACACACACAACACGAGCCTCAACTACTGGCTAGCACAACTCAATCAGTGGATCCAATGACATTTAAAACCAAGCCATTCTTCTAGAGCGCAGGTTCCAGAAAGCTCATCTCAACAATTAAAAACTAATTTTGAAATAAGTTGTATTAAACCCCAAGTTAATCCAGCTGCCTCTGAAACACAAATCAAAAAGTAAAATCTGAAACCACGTTTTAGATAAACAAAACCAGATTTTAAGGTATTCCTTTTGAAGGAAAGATCTATAATAATAATAATATATATTATATATATATATATATATATATATATATATATATATATATATATATATATATATATATATATTAGGGCTGTCAAAATAACGCGTTAATTTCGATTAATTAATCTGAGAAAAAATAACGCGTTAAAAAAAATAACGCAGATTAATCCATTCCGTTTTGACCTTTGACCCGGAGCCGTTCTAGCCGTAACCGCATTCGTGTAAAAAGAAGGAGGGAGACAAGAACGTGCTGCTTGGATCACTGTTTGGAACATTTACTTATAACAAACGGAGTTCGTCAACTCTAAAGTACCACATCAATGCAAAGCATCCAGGAGTGTGTGCGTGAGTGTGTCTGAAAGAAAGCGTTTGTGTGTGCGTGTGTATTGTAACTTTTCACACACTCTCACGTCACACAACCATTTTCTCATGCACAGAAAAATCGCGCAACAAACACGGAGACAGACAAGACAGAGCACGTTACTTACGTTACTCAGCTCTCAGATTTTGTCAATTTTATTACGAAAATCAAACAATAAATACCGTTTTGGCGCTTGTAAATGTGACATGACAGATCCCTATAGCGGCACGTGAACCGATCATCTCTAGCTAATAGTAAATATACACGAATGAACAATGTTGAAAGATACAGTAGGGCAGGCTACAACTTACCGAAATGTATATTCCTCGATCAATCAGTGTTTTTCAACCGCAAAAAGAGGTCAATAAAACAGCTGGAGAACAATTATGTCACATAACATTTAGCCTAAGTTACCTCAGGAAAGCCATTTCATGACCATATATAGCACGTTATAGCCTAGTTGGCTACAAAAAAAAGAGCTATAGAGTATTTTTCTAAATGTATGTAGCCTACTATATTACTTATATCATTAAATAAAGTTGTTATTTATAATAAATACGCATTAATAATTTTAGCTATTTTTAACCTTAAACTACTACCAGCTGATAGGCTTTTTGTATGTTTACAGGATTGGGTGAGATTTTTTTTTTTTCTTGAGAAAAATGAACGCCTATCTTGTGTACCTAATAATTATCCAAATGAGACAATATTGCATCAAATCACAAGAATTAAATTAAATTGAAATCGTGAAATTTGTGTCAAGCAATAATAATAAAAACGTAGCTTACCAGAAATTGTACCATGTAAATATTGTAACATGTTGTCGCTAAACCTAATAAAATTATGTATGCGATTAATTTAGATTAATTATTTACAGGGTATGTAATTAATTAGATTAAAAATTTTAATCGATTGACAGCCCTAATATATATATATACACCCATCCGGTCTCCCGGATTCTGTTGTAGAAAACTGTCAAAGATTTCGTGATGGGAAAGAACAGTTACCAGTGTGCACGAGGCGATTACTCAACGACGGGTAAGATTCAACTGGGTATCTATCTACTGATGGTGTTAATGTGAGATGGGTGTGAGAGTGGAGCTGATGGTGTTTATGTGAGATGGGTGTGAACTGGAGCTGATGTGTTTATGAGATGGGTGTGAATGAGCTGAGTGTTTATGTAATGGTTGAAGTGAAGCTGAGGTGTTATTGAGATGGTGAATGAGCGATGTGTTTATGAGATGGTGAAGTGGAGCTGACGTGTTTATGTGAATGGTATGAGATAGCAGATGGTGTTTATGTGAGATGGTGGAGAGTGAGCTGATGTGTTATTATTCAGATGGTTAGATGACAGAGGTTTTAGATAAACTGGCGTGAAGATGTTGTATGAATGTTAAGTGGACTGAGTGTTAATTGAGATGGTAGAGTGAGCATAGATGTATGAATGTGTGAGATGACGAGTGTTAGTGATGGTAAGTGACTAGTTCTATGTGAATGTTGATGACAGATAGTGTTTTAGTAAAGAGGTGTAATGAGCTGACGTGGTGTTATGTAAGTTGAAGTGAGCTGAGGTTTTAGTGAGATGGGTTGAGATGGAGTGCATGTTTATGTGAGATGGCGTAAATGGAGCTGATGAGTTTTATTGAGATGTGTGAGCTGAGCTGATGGTGTTTATTGAGATGGTGTGAAGTGGAGCTATGTTTATAGAGTTGTAAGAGTGACGATGTTTATGTAGATGGGTTGAGTGAGTGACTGTATTAATGTGAGATGGTGTATGAGTGTACAGATGGTGAGTTTTGTAGATTGTTGAAGATGGAGCTATGTGTATATTGAATGGGTGAATGGAGCTGATGGTGTTTATGTATAATGGGTGTGAGACGTGAAGCTATGTGTTATTAAGGTGTGACATGAGCTGAGTGTTAATGTAGATTGTGAAGAGTGTAGCTGATGTGCTTTATGTGAGATGGTGTGAGATGGAGCTGATGGTTTTATGTGAGATGGTTGATGAGCTGAGGTGTATTATGTGAATGGTGTGAGATGGAGCTGAGTTTTATGTGAGATGGGTTGAGAGTGGAGCTGATGGTGTTTATGTGAGATGGGTGTGAGAGTGGAGCTGACGGTGTTTATGGAGATGGTGTGAGACTGAGCTGATGGTGTTTATGTGAGATGGGTGTGAGAGTGGAGCTGATGGTGTTTATGTGAGATGGGTGTGAGACTGGAGCTGATGGTGTTTATGTGAGATGGGTGTGAGAGTGGAGCTGACGGTGTTTATGTGAGATGGTGTGTGAGTGGAGCTGATGGTGTTTATGTGAGATGGGTGTGAGAGTGGAGCTGAGGTGTTTATGTGAGATGGGTGTGAGAGTGGAGCTGATGGTGTTTATGTGAGATGGGTGTGAGAGTGGAGCTGATGGTGTTTATGTGAGATGGGTGTGAGAGTGGAGCTGATGGTGTTTATGTGAGATGGGTGTGAGAGTGGAGCTGATGGTGTTTATGTGAGATGGTGTGAGATGGAGCTGATGGTGTTTATGTGAGATGGGTGTGAGAGTGGAGCTGATGGTGTTTATGTGAGATGGGTGTGAGTGGAGCTGATGGTGTTTATGTGAGATGGGTGTGAGAGTGGAGCTGATGGTGTTTATGTGAGATGGGTGTGAGAGTGGAGCTGATGTGTTTATGTGAGATGGTGTGAGAGTGGAGCTGAGTGTTTATGTGAGAGTGGTGTGAGAGTGGAGCTGAGGTGTTTATGTGAGATGGGTGGAGATGGAGCTGATGGTGTTTATGTGAGATGGGTGTGAGAGTGGAGCTGACCGTGTTTATGTGAGATGGTGAGTGACTGTGTGTTATGTGAGATGTGTGAGAGTGAGCTGAGTGTTTATGTGAGATGGGTGTAGAGTGGAGCTGATGGTGTTTATGTGAGATGGGTGTGAGAGTGGAGCTGATGGTGTTTATTGAGATGGGTGTGAGAGTGGAGCTGATGGTGTTTATGTGAGATGGGTTGAGAGTGGAGCTGATGGTGTTTATGTGAGATGGGTGTGAGATGGAGCTGATGGTGTTTATGTGAGATGGGTGTGAGATGGAGCTGATGGTGTATGTATGTGTGAGAGTGGAGTGAGTTAGGAGGTGGAAGTATTGTTATGTGAGATGTGATGATAGTTATGAAGGTGAAGTGTATTGTTATGTGAATGGTGTGAACGGACGAGGGTTTGATATAATTAGATGGTTGGAGTGGAGCGATGGTGTTATTGAGATGGGTGTGAGACGGGTGATGGTGTTTTGGAGATGGTGTGAGAGTGACTGATGTTATGTGAGATGGGTGGAGATGGAGCTGATGGGTTTATGAGATGGTGTGAGAGTGGAGTGTGTGTTATTGATGGTGAGATGGGTGTGGAATGAGAGAGTGAGGTGTTTTGTGAGAGGTGTGAGAGTGGAGCTGATGGTTATGTGAATGGTGGAGAGGAGCTGAGGTTTATGGAGTGTGTGAGATGAGCTGATGGTGTTTATGTAGAGGGTGTGGAGTAGAGCTGATGGTGTTAGTGAGATGGTGTGAGAGTGAGGATGGTGTTTATGTAATGGGTGAGAGTGAGCTGATGGGTTTAGTGAGATGGGTGTGAAGGAGCTATGGTGTTAGTGAGATGGTGAGTGGAGCTGAGGGTAGTGAATGGTGTGAAGTGACTGATGGTTTATGGGATGGTGTGAGAGTGGAGCTGGTGTTAGTGAGATGTGGAGATGAGCAGGTTAGTGAGAGTGAGAGTGAGGGTTTATGTGAGATGGTGTGAGAGTGGATGATGGTGTTTATGTGAGATGGGTGTGAGACTGGAGCTGTGGTGTTTATGTGAGATGGGTGTGAGAGTGGAGCTGACCGTGTTTATGTGAGATGGGTTGTGAGTGGGAGCTGGACTGGTTTATGTGGTAGATGGGTGTGAGAGTGGAGCTGACTGTTTATGTGAGATGGTGTGAGAGTGGAGATGACGGTGTTATGTGAGATGTGTGAGAGTGAGTGACGTGTTTATGTGAGATGGGTTGTGAGAGTGGCTGATGGTGATTTATGTGAGATGGGTTTGAGAGTGGAGTGACCAGTGTTTATGTGAGATGGGTGTGAGTGGAGCTGACTGTGTTTATGTGAGATGGGTGTAAGAGTGGAGCTGATGGTGTTTATGTGAGATGGGTGTGAGAGTGGAGCTGATGGTGTTTATTGAGATGGGTAGTGAGAGTGGAGCTGATGGTGTTTATGTGAGATGGGTTGAGAGTGGAGCTGATGGTGTTTATGTGAGATGGGTTGAGAGTGGAGCTGATGGTGTTTATGTGAGATGGGTGTGAGACTGGAGCTGATGGTGTTTATGTGAGATGGGTGGTGAGAGTGGAGCTGATGGTGTTATTTGTGAGATGGGTGTGAGGAGTGGAGCTGATGGTGTTTATGTGAGATGGGTGTGATTGGAGCTGATGGTGTTTATGTGAGATGGGTATGAGAGTGGAGCTGATGGTGTTTATGTGAGATGGGTATGAGAGTGGAGCTGATGGTGTTTATGTGAGATGGGTATGAGAGTGGAGCTGATGGTGTTTATGTGAGATGGGTGTGAGAGTGGAGCTGATGGTGTTTATGTGAGATGGGTGTGAGAGTGGAGCTGATGGTGTTTATGTGAGATGGGTGTGAGAGTGGAGCTGATGGTGTTTATGTGAGATGGGTGTGAGACTGGAGCTGATGGTGTTTATGTGAGACGCATACCCACCGTCCCCACCGAAATCAACGCCTATGTATCTGGATTGAAAAGACTGCAGTACAAACAGAGGAGACAAGAACTCTACAAAAGACAGAGCTAATCTGCACAGTGCACATCAATGGACCTTCAGCTGATCTTAAAGTAGATACTAGGGCCAAATGTCATTTCTGAAGCTTTGTTCATGAAAATAATAAATAAAGAGGGATCAATGGGTGTACCGGACTGTTTACAACTGAAACAAAGAAATTCACCACGATGAAGCTTCAAGTTTCACAAGCCAAATTCATTCCTTCATAGACCTTTTCAGGGATGAGATAAGCTTCCAGTTACATATTCAATGGCCTCCCAGCAGCCATGCAGGACAGGGTCGAAGCAGAACCAATGGGTATTGGTATTTTATGGCTGTTCTTACGCCGGTCCCAGAGCCAACTGAATGGGTCTCACGCACCCTGACACAGACCCAGCTCAAACTGAAAAGGAGCGCATCACTGTAGTGTTTGCATTTGCTTAACGGCTACATCTAACCTTAACCCTAGCCTTTCTACATTAGAAACAACCCTCCATAAGCACTGCACCCCCCGCCCCTGCCTCAGTTGTTAGACTGACTCTAGAGTAACACCAGGGGTCAAAGGTCAAAGTTTCCTCTCAGAGCACAACATTTTTCAAAACTTACACCTTGGAACCTATTTGAACCTATACTTCAAACACTGCTGTCGTGCGAATGAACGGCCAGAACACATTATAAGTTTCTGTTTTCTGTTAGAGCGGTGTCGTGTTAGCGGCCCCTAAGTTCATTTATTATAAGTTATTTTATTCAGAGCAAATCACATTTAGAAGGAGATTTGTTCTCTTGTTCTTGTTCTTTCCTCATAGGGAAGCGTTAATACACATTATTAACATCCACGTTTGAGCAGGTTACCTCTGCACTTTCGTTGGTTTCATAGAATCAGAGAATATTTGTTCACATTTTAAACTTTCTATAGACATATTTCTTATTGTGAAGCAAGTAGCCCACACTGTAAAAAATATATAACAGGGCACAATGTATTGTATAAATATATAAATATTCCGTATTGGTTTCTTTTTTACAGGTGCTTACCTGTTTTCTGAATTATGCATTAAATTGTGTTGTGTTTTAAGATTAAAGGAAATTTCTGTAAAATTACTGCATAATGTTCTGGCAGAAAGGTACCAGTACATTTTCTGTTTTTTTTTTATTTTTTTACAGTGAAAGAGTTTTGGTTCATTTGTGACACGCAGTTCACAAATAAAGTTGATTTATTTCAGTAATTCCATTCAAAAAGTGAAACTTGGATATTATATTCATTCATTACACACAGACTGATATATTTCAAACGTTTATTTCATTTAATTGTGACGATTAAAACTGACAACTAATGAAAATCCCAAATTCAGTATCTCTGAAAATTTTAATATTTCTTAAAGGGGTCATATAATGCCATTTTTATACAAGCTAATATGATTCTTTAGGGTCCAAATTAAAAGTTTGTAATGTACTTTAATTAAAAATTCTCATTAGTATTGTAAGAAAACACTTATTTTACCTGGTCAAAAACAGCTCTGTTGTCAGCAAGTGTATGTGCCTTTAAATGATAATGAGCTTTGCTCACCCCGCCCCTATGTTCTGTGAGAAAAACCATAACGCGTTGTTCATTATAAACGTGGGATTATGAATTATATTGAGAACGTCGTACATAGAAAACCAGCTTTATACCTCCTCGTTTATAAAGCAGTCTGGTGTGAGAAATGATTCACGCAAACATGAAAGCATTTACGTTGATCGTGGGTAATATTCCCTTTGAAAACAAACTCAGCCACTCTGCGTCTTCAGCGGTTCGGATTTAGGAACATTAAAATGACTGCTGTGTTCCTTATTGCACCCAAGAGAACACCACTTCGCTTAGACTCCATTCTGCTCATAGACTGTGCTGCTCCAGCGTACTTTTCGGGACAACACCGGTCCGTGCGCGCATGATTGACAGCTCGCTCACGAACGAGGGCGGGTCTGTGTTGAAACGCTGCTGTCAATCAACAATCGTGGGAGGGGCGTCCGAGCGTGTGACGTCACAAATATGAACGGTTCAATTTGAGGCAGGGGAAAACGTAAGAAGATTAAAACAAAATCACTGGATGTATTTTTATCATTATATGATCGTTGTGTACAGGCACTGCCAACACACATTTCAGTACAATCAACTTGTAAAAGTGCATGTACCATTATATGACCCCTTTAAGACCAACACGAAAAAAGGATTTTTAGAAATGTTGACAAACTGTAAAGTATGAGCATGTACAGCACTCAGTACTGTTGCGGCTCCTTTTGCCTGAGTTACTGCAGCGATGCGGCGTGGAGTCGGTCAGTCTGTGGCTCTGCTCAGGTGTTATGAGCCCAGGTGTCTCTGATAGTGGCCTTCAGCTCTTCTGCAGTGTTGGGTCAGGCGTATCGCATCTTCCTCTTCACAATAACCCAGAGATTTACTATAGGGTTTAGTTTGCTGGTCAATTAGGGCTGCGTGTTATCGCCTATTTTATTTTCTGTATATACTATGAAATCAGGTGTGATATTGAGGGTATGTCACTTTCTGGAGTTAAATATAAGTAAGACGAAAGAGTTGTGTTGTGGGAGGTTTAGTTCATCACTATCTGAACCACTTAAGCTGGGGGGGCAGGTAGTGGAACAAGTTGAGTCCTTCACATATTTGGGCACTGAGATTGATAGCCATCTATCCTTTTCTCAACATGTGAATATCGTATACAAGAAATCTCAACAGCGCTTATTTCTCTTGAGAAAGTTGAAGAGTTTTAATGTTAGACAAAATATCATGATAGCAGTGTATCACGCTCTTGTTGAATCAGTATTGACCTTCAATATTGCATCCTGGTTTAATTTTGTTTCTGCTAAAAATAAGAAAAAATTATCCAGGGTAATCAAACAGGCATCTAAAATTATTGGGGCCCCGCAGATTCAACTAGTAGACCTCTATAATTGTGCAGTAAAAAAGGAAAGCAGACACCATCGTTACTGACCCCTCTCACCCTCTATACAGCTCGTTTCAGTTACTGTCATCAGGCTGCCGCTTTAGAGCTCCTTTGGCCAAAAAGAAAGCGTACAGGAACTCTTTTATTCCTACTGCTATTTCTATTTTAAATAAGACCAAAAAGTTTCATTAGTATATTGGGCTTGAGCCTTTATTGGTTTACATAGTGTAACGCAGGCCTACTTTTTCCCTTGTAATAATTTTAAATTGTGATGTTTTGTGATTGTATTGTGTATATGTTTCTATCACTGGTTGATAGATAATAAAGTTTTTTGAATTTAATTTTGAATTAAGAACAGGGATACCATGGTCCTTAAACCAGGTAAACCTTAAACCTTAAACTAGCTTTGGCACTGTGTGTGTGTGTGTGTGTGTGTGTGTGTGTGTGTGTGTGTGTGTGTGTGTGTGTGTGTGTGTGTGTGTGTGTGTGTGTGTGTGTGTGTGTGTGTGTGTGTGTGTGTGTGTGTGTGTGTGTGTGTGTGTGTGTGTGTGTGTGTGTGTGTGTGTGTGTGTGTGTGTGTGTGTGTGTGTGTGTGTGTGTGTGAAGCATGAAGTGCTCTAAAACTTCCTGGTAGACGGCTGCGTTGACCTCAGAAAACACAGTGGACCAACACCAGCAGAAGACCAGCACACCAAACCATCACTGACTGTGGAAACTACACTGGACTTCAAGTAACATGGATTCTGTGCTTCTCCTCTTCCTCCAGACTCTGGGACCTTGATTTCCAAAGGAAATGCAAAATTTACTTTGGCCCACTTAGCAGCAGTCCAGTGCTTTCTGTCTTTAGCCCAGGCGAGACGCTTCTGACGCTGTGTCTTGTTCTAGAGTGGCCTAACCCTAACCAAAAACATACAAGAGTCTTTTCTGCAGCTGAACACAAAATTTTCTCAGATATTTGTGGTGTTGTGTGGCAGTGCTTCACATTGCTACTTAGCCGCCTGCAGTGCATACTACATCGAATTTCACAAACTTTTGCGTCACCATATGCACGCGAATTTCCCCCCATAACACTCGTCTAAACGCAGAATAAAAAGTGATAACACAACGCCACTTTTCCGTTTTCTCTTCAGATCGTTTCCGTGTAAACATAGCCTGAAAGACCGTTTAAAGGCCTTTGCAGGTGTTTTGAGTTAATTAGCTGATTAGAGTGTGGCACCAGGGGTCTTCAATATTCAACCTTTTCACAATATTCACATTTTTTGAGATACTGAATTTGGTTTTCATTAGTTGTCAGTTATAATCATCAAAATGAAAAGCAATGATAGCATATATCAGTCTGTGTGTAATGAATGAATATAATATCCAAATTTCACTTTTTGAATGGAATTACTGAAATAAATCAACTTTTTGATGATATTCTAATTATATGACCAGCACCTGTATTTAAACAGTTCAATATTTCAGATAAAACAATCACAAAACACTTTGTGACATTTTGAAAAGCTGTGCAATCTCTCATCACACGAGTGGAAGCGCTTAGAGTTCTGATTTGATTGTTTTTTAAATGTGCATATCTTTATGTGATATATTAGATAGGGTGTAAAGCAGCACTCACTGATGAGGGCTGTGACGATGTCCTGCATGCTCTCCAGGAAGCTGGCGAGGTGTTGTGTGGAGCTGTGATGAGGAGAGGTGATCTGAGCCATGACCGCCGCCGCCTCCGCTCGCGTCGCCTCCGCACACGCACCGTCCGTCAGGATCTCTGCCAGACACAGGATCCCGTCCACCTGATGCACACACACACACACACACATCAAAGCTGCTCAGCTCACCTGATGCACACACACACACACACACACACACACACACACACACACACACACACACACACAAAGCTGCTCAGTTCACCTGATGCACACACACACACACACACACACACACACACACACACACACACACACACACACACACACACACACACACACGACACACACCACAGCTGACCTCAACGCAAGTCTACCACACATCTGCTCAACAGAAACTCTGTGTCACCATAAACATTCTCAGGCTCTAGATGACCAATCTGATAAACATCATGGCAGCGACGGGACAGACCTTATAAGTCATAATAGTATGAGAATAATAGTAAAAATATAATATATAAGTATATGAAACATATACAATAGCACAATGTCAAGTCTTATAAACTGTACAGAGTACAGATATTTATGGAGTATATGACAGCATTTATTATTTTGATCGATGAAGAGATCAAACTCATGGTGTTTCTGAGCTGAGACTTCAGTTTTGCAGTTCTGTTATATAATCCATCACCACACGGTGGCGCTGTTACACAGACTGAGAAACACACGAATCACCAGGAGATAAACCACATGTTCATTCAAACAGAGAGCAGGGAGAATAACACACCATATCAGATACAGTTTAATCCTCTACCTACTCACAAAATAACTTTCTTTTTAAAGATACAGACAATTACAGCTTAGAAAAAAATGTCTTCCTATGCACTTAAAACACACACACACACACACACACACACACACACACACACACACACACATACATACACATATATTACATACATATACTTAACATATACATTATGTTATTTTTGGGTGTTTGGTGGCATAAAACTGACTCAAATATCTTTGAAACATTAGCAGTCATTACTAGTGTCAGTTATATTCATAACTTCAGTCAGATAGTTCACTTTTGAGCTGTTATTTTAGTATGATTGATTTCCCATTTTAATTTTAATTAAAGTTTTAGTGTTTTTCGTGTTTTTGTCTTTTATATAAATATGTCCACATAGTTGTTATTAATTAAATTTATATTTCATGTATTTTAGTTCAGGCTTACACTCTCATCCAGTGTGTTTTCAGCTGACTGAGAGTCTGCAAACACATCTGGGTGGTTTCCTGTGCTGTGCATTCTGGGAAACGATACCTCTTCCAGCTGGCTGATGCCGTCTTCCACACAGCAGATTGAGGCGAGGGTCCTGAGCGCGTGTGCGTACAGAGAGCTGAAGCAGTCCTGCCGGCAGATCTTCAGCAGCGCCACCACAGCGCCCTCCTGTGGAGCACAGCAACAGACATCTCTATCAGCAGCACTTTTCACTAACAGCAGCACTCTTCACTAACAGCAGCACTCTTCACTAACAGCAGCACTCTTCACTAACAGCAGCACTCTTCACTAACAGCAGCACTCTTCACTAACAGCAGCACTCTTCACTAACAGCAGCACTCTTCACTAACAGCAGCACTCTTCACTAACAGCAGCACTCTTCACTAACAGCAGCACTCTTCATTAACAGCAGCACTCTTCACTAACAGCACTCTTCACTAACAGCAGCACTCTTCACTAACAGCAGCACTCTTCACTAACAGCAGCACTCTTCACTAACAGCAGCACTCTTCACTAACAGCACTACTCTTCACTAACAGCACTACTCTTCACTAACAGCACTCTTCACTAACAGCACTCTTCACTAACAGCAGCACTACTCTTCACTAACAGCAGCACTACTCTTCACTAACAGCAGCACTCTTCACTAACAGCAGCACTCTTCACTAACAGCAGCACTCTTCACTAACAGCACTATTCACTAACAGCACTCTTCACTAACAGCACTCTTCACTAACAACATTCTTCACTAACAGCACTCTTCACTAACAACATTCTTCACTAACAGCAGCACTCTTCACTAACAGCACTCTTCACTAACAACATTCTTCACTAACAGCAGCACTCTTCACTAACACTTCACTAACAGCACTCTTCACTAACAGCAGCACTCTTCACTAACAGCAGCACTCTTCACTAACAGCACTCTTCACTAACAGCACTACTCTTCACTAACAGCAATACTCTTCACTAACAGCACTCTTCACTAACAGCACTCTTCACTAACAGCACTCTTCACTAACAGCACTCTTCACTAACAGCACTCTTCACTAACAGCACTCTTCACTAACAGCACTCTTCACTAACAGCAGCACTCTTCACTAACAGCACTCTTCACTAACAGCAGCACTCTTCACTAACAGCACTCTTCACTAACAGCAGCACTCTTCACTAACAGCACTACTCTTCACTAACAGCAGCACTCTTCACTAACAGCAGCACTCTTCACTAACAGCAGCACTCTTCACTAACAGCACTCTTCACTAACAGCACTCTTCACTAACAGCAGCACTCTTCACTAACAGCAGCACTCTTCACTAACAGCAGCACTCTTCACTAACAGCAGCACTCTTCACTAACAGCAGCAATCTTCACTAACAGCACTCTTCACTAACAGCAGCACTCTTCAATAACAGCAGCACTCTTCACTAACAGCAGCACTCTTCACTAATAGCAGCACTCTTCACTAACAGCAGCACTCTTCACTAACAGCATCACTCTTCACTAACAGCAGCACTCTTCACTAACAGCAGCACTCTTCACTAACAGCAGCACTCTTCACTAATAGCACTCTTCACTAACAGCACTCTTCACTAACAGCACTCTTCACTAACAGCAGCACTCTTCACTAACAGCACTCTTCACTAACAGCAGCACTCTTCACTAACAGCAGCACTCTTCACAAACAGCAGCACTCTTCACTAACAGCAGCACTCTTCACTAACAGCAGCACTCTTCACTAACAACACTCTTCACTAACAGCAGCACTCTTCACTAACAGCACTCTTCACTAACAGCACTCTTCACCAACAGCACTCTTCACTTACAGCAGCACTCTTCACTAACAGCAGCACTCTTCACTAACAGCAGCACTCTTCACTAACAGCACTCTTCACTAACAGCAGCACTCTTCACTAACAGCACTCTTCACTAAAAGCACTCTTCACTAACAGCAGCACTCTTCACTAACAGCCCTCTTCACTAACAGCAGCACTCTTCACTAACAGCCCTCTTCACTAACAGCAGCACTCTTCACTAACAGCAGCGCTCTTCACTAACAGCACTCTTCACTAACAGCAGCACTCTTCACTAACAGCAGCACTCTTCACTAACAGCAGCACTCTTCACTAACAGCAGCACTCTTCACTAACAGCACTCTTCACTAACAGCAGCACGCGTCACTCTTCACTAACAGCAGCACAGCTGAGCAGCAGAAGAGCACTTTTCCCTTTTGAGGGAACTCACATTGCGTCAATGACAACACTTTGGGGAACGTCACCCAGCGCATCGCCTCTGATGCATGAATGAAACTAAGCCAATCGTGATTGGTATTGCATCATGATGTAACCCATGTGTCCACAGTTTAACCCTCTGGGGTCAGCGGTCGCGCCGGCGTGACCAGCTCGCTTTTTTTCTTATCATTGCAAAAAAGACTCAAATAACTCCGTGATTTTTGTCATACAGGCAAGTTTTATACAGCATTGAAAACTATTAAATGTCTTCTTTTATTTGTGTACACTAAATGTTGCTTGTCACACAGACTTGGACATACGTCATTACAAAGCTTGAGTTCTCTTCACTAACAGCAGCACTCTTCACTAACAGCAGCACTCTTCACTAACAGCACTCTTCACTAACAGCAGCACTCTTCACTAACAGCATCACTCTTCACTAACAGCAGCACTCTTCACTAACAACTCTTCACTAACAGCACTCTTCACTAACAGCACTCTTCACCAACAGCACTCTTCACTAACAGCAGCACTCTTCACTAACAGCAGCACACTTCACTAACAGCAGCACTCTTCACTAACAGCACTCTTCACTAACAGCACTCTTCACTAACAGCACTCTTCACTAACAACATTCTTCACTAACAGCACTCTTCACTAACAACATTCTTCACTAACAGCAGCACTCTTCACTAACAGCACTCTTCACTAACAGCACTCTTCACTAACAACATTCTTCACTAACAGCAGCACTCTTCACTAACACTTCACTAACAGCACTCTTCACTAACAGCAGCACTCTTCACTAACAGCAGCACTCTTCACTAACAGCAGCACACTTCACTAACAGCATCACTCTTCACTAACAGCAGCACTCTTCACTAACAGCAGCACTCTTCACTAACAGCAGCACTCTTCACTAACAGCACTCTTCACTAACAGCACTCTTCACTAACAGCAGCACTCTTCACTAACAGCACTCTTCACTAACAGCACTCTTCACTAACAGCAGCACTCTTCAATAACAGCACTCTTCACTAACAGCAGCACACTTCACTAACAGCAGCACTCTTCACTAACAGCAGCACTCTTCACTAACAGCAGCACTCTTCACTAACAGCAGCACTCTTCACTAACAGCAGCACTCTTCACTAACAGCAGCACTCTTCACTAACAGCACTACTCTTCACTAACAGCACTCTTCACTAACAGCACTCTTCACTAACAGCACTCTTCACTAACAGCAGCACTCTTCACTAACAGCACTCTTCACTAACAGCAGCACTCTTCACTAACAGCACTCTTCACTAACAGCACTCTTCACTAACAGCACTCTTCACTAACAGCAGTACTCTTCACTAACAGCAGCACTCTTCACTAACAGCAGCACTCTTCACTAACAGCAGCACTCTTCACTAACAGCAGCACTCTTCACTAACAGCAGCACTCTTCACTAACAGCAGCAATCTTCACTAACAGCACTCTTCACTAACAGCAGCACTCTTCAATAACAGCAGCACTCTTCACTAACAGCAGCACTCTTCACTAATAGCAGCACTCTTCACTAACAGCAGCACTCTTCACTAACAGCAGCACTCTTCACTAACAGCAGCACTCTTCACTAACAGCAGCACTCTTCACTAACAGCAGCACTCTTCACTAATAGCACTCTTCACTAACAGCACTCTTCACTAACAGCACTCTTCACTAACAGCAGCACTCTTCACTAACAGCAGCACTCTTCACTAACAGCAGCACTCTTCACTAACAGCAGCACTCTTCACTAACAGCAGCACTCTTCACTAACAGCAGCACTCTTCACTAACAGCAGCACTCTTCACTAACAACACTCTTCACTAACAGCAGCACTCTTCACTAACAGCACTCTTCACTAACAGCACTCTTCACCAACAGCACTCTTCACTAACAGCAGCACTCTTCACTAACAGCAGCACTCTTCACTAACAGCACTCTTCACTAACAGCAGCACTCTTCACTAACAGCACTCTTCACTAACAGCAGCACTCTTCACTAACAGCCCTCTTCACTAACAGCAGCACTCTTCACTAACAGCAGCGCTCTTCACTAACAGCACTCTTCACTAACAGCACTCTTCACTAACAGCAGCACTCGTCACTCTTCACTAACAGCAGCACAGCTGAGCAGCAGAAGAGCACTTTTCCCTTTTGAGGGAACTCACATTGCGTCAATGACAACACTTTGGGGAACGTCACCCAGCGCATCGCCTCTGATGCATGAATGAAACTAAGCCAATCGTGATTGGTATTGCATCATGATGTAACCCATGTGTCCACAGTTTAACCCTCTGGGGTCAGCGGTCGCGCGGCGTGACCAGCTCGCTTTTTTTCTTATCAGTGCAAAAAAGACTCAAATAACTCCGTGATTTTTGTCATACAGGCAAGTTTTATACAGCATTGAAAACTATTAAATGTCTTCTTTTATTTGTGTACACTAAATGTTGCTTGTCACACAGACTTGAGACATACGTCATTACAAAGCTTGAGTTCTTCTAAATTACTTTTAAAGTACTTTTAAATTATGTATCGAAATATCAAAAACAAATATTCTCTGTTTAAGTAATCCGTATGAAAGGAACGAGAAGTATACAGTGATGCACCGGTCTCTTGTCTCTCACGGAGAAGCGGAATCATGAAAGGAGGAGCGACGACAGTGGAAAATGAGAGAGGAACAGGCATGATATTATGTTGTGTTTTGTTTTAATTATATGTGACAGCAGTCGTCCGTGAGGGGCTGCTGACTTTTACTTTCATTTTGTATTTGTGTTATTTTAGAATTAAAGTTTGTTGAATCTTCGCCGGTTCCCACCTCCTTCTTCCCATAACATCTGATCTGTGTTACAATTATTTTCCTGTTATCTCTATAAAACTGATTTGAAACAATCTGTATTGTAAAGCGCTATATAAATAAAGGTGACTTGACTTGACTTGACTTGACGGCGCTCTCAACCAAAGCCTTCTCAGAAGCAGATCATCCTAATGTCAGGGTTCTGCCCTGGCAGCTTTGTCTATGTCTTTGTTTCATGTCTCTATGTTTATGTTGTGCTTAAACATGTGGTTTTGTTTGTGTTTGCCATGTGCTCCTTGGTTCCTGCCTCGTTTCCCTGTACCACGCCTTGTCTAGTTGAGTCCTCATTTGTCTGAGTGTTGTCACCTGTTCCTCATGTTCTCTGCTCCCTTGTTTGAGTCCTCGTTTACCTGAGTGTGTACACCTGTTCCTCTTGTTCTTAGCTCCCTTTATATGTGTGCTCTTTCCCTCATGTGTTGCCAGTTCGTTATATGTTGTGCCACTGTGAACTTCTGAGCTAAATAGTTTGTTTCCAAAGTCATTAGTGTTTCTTTTGTAAAGGTTTTATTGTGCTTTAGTTTTGGCTTCGGTTCTGTCTTGTCTCTTGTTCCAGACCAGTCCTGCTAAGCAGAGCGTCCCTGACTGCTTTCTCCCTTTGCTTTGGAGCAAGCCTAGTGCTGAGTCTGAGATCCCTGTGTGCCTTGCTGTTGTACGTGGATTTCCTGTCTAAACTACTGCTGGTATTCTCTGGTCTCACTCAGCTCTGCCATTGCTACTCTCCAGCCTACAGACATCTTGTGCAATTATCAACGGCAGCTCGGCTAGCTTCAACTTCTGTCTTTGTGTCATCCTTGCCTATTGTTTGGACTGTTCACCTCTCCCACCACTTCATGTCATCTGTCTGTCAATAAATCTGTTAACTCACATTCTGCATTTGAGTCCTCCTTCATAGACCCGTGACAGAACGAACTGGCCAGTTCAGGACTCAGCAGAATGAGCATCAAGATCCTGCCACCTGCTAACATCCAGGAGAGAATGGCTCGTCATCGTGGTCTCACTGCTCTTCGCCAGGATGGTTTTGAGGTGGGGGGTTTTGCCCAATTCTTTTGGACCATGTCTGTGGGGCTAGATTATAATGACGCTGCTCTCAAGGACATCTTTAACTCCTGCTTGGATGAACCCCTGCCTGCATGGGAGATGGATTCTCTCAGGACTCTGGATTTCTGGGGTTTCTCTAGGTACCTTGGTAATCGCAGTAAGTGGGGAATGTCGCCAAGTCCACCGGAATCTGCTCTCAACAACCACCCTGCCCTTCCTCACCTGTCTCGTCACATTTTTGATCCTCCTCTGGCTTCCACTAAGAAACTAAGATTCAGACGGAATAGAGCAGTTCAGTCCACCACAGCTACCCCAGAGTCAGTCAAACCAATCACCATCATCTCTCAGGCATCCAGGTCAGTCCCAGTCACTTGTGAGTCCCACACAACTGAGTCAATATCTGTTATTCAAGACACAGTCAAATCAACCGCTGTCTTCCCTCAGACTATTACGTCAGTTCCAGCCATCTCTGACTCTGCCGACTTAACCTCTGTTTTTCCTGTAACAACCCAGAGTTTCTCTGTTACTTCAGAGTCTGCCAGATCTGTTTCAGTCAGTGCTGATTCGATGAAGGTCACTGCTTTTCTGCCTGGGTTGGCCGAGTTAGCTGTTGATACCACAGAAGCAGCCCAGCAAGCAGTATCTGCTCGTCGAAAGAGGAAGAATAGAAAGGCTCGCACTGAACAGTCTATGCTTCTCCTTTCTCAAGCTCCAGGTCCAGTTGTTCCTGAGGTATCAAGTCCAGTGAATTCAATTTCTTCTAAACTGTTGAATAGTAATAGCATTCCCTCTGAGACAATCTCTGCCAGTCCTGTTATGTTAACTGAGTCCAGTCCCAAGATGACCGTTGCCATTGCCGCAGAGGCCTTATCTGAATGTTTAACAAGTCTTGTTAAGATCCTAGAAATTTCTGCCAAACCTGTCGTGTCCACAAGTCCAGAGCCCGCCGCTGCTGAGAGGGCGTTTCCAGAGCCCGCAGCTGCTGAGAGGGCGGTCCCCGAGCCCGCCACTGTGAAGGCGGTCCCCGAGCCCTCTGCTTCAGAGAGGGCGGTCCCAGCACCCGCTGCTGAAAGAACAGTTCCTAAGCCAGCTTCAGAGGAAGCTGTTTCCGAGCCAGCTTCAGAGGAAGCTGCTCCTGAGTCTGCTGCCCCAGCTCCAGAGAGTACAGCACAGGAGAGCGCTCCCAAGTCAGTCCCCGTGCACGCCAGTGCAGCCCAGGAGGGCGCTCCCGAGTCAGTCCCCGTGCACGCCAGTGCAGCCCAGGAGGGCGCTCCCGAGTCAGTCCCCGTGCACACCAGTGCAGCCCAGGAGGGCGCTCCCGAGTCAGTCCCCGTGCACACCAGTGCAGCCCAGGAGGGCGCTCCCGAGTCAGTCCCCGTGCACGCCAGTGCAGCCAGGAGGGCGCTCCCGAGTCAGTCCCCGTGCACGCCAGTGCAGCCCAGGAGGGCGCTTCCGAGTCAGTCCCTGTACCTAATTCCAGGACCTTCACCAATCCTGCCAGTTCTGTCGTTACACCCAAGTCTGTCAAGCCCAGTTGGAGATCCAGACCAGTTAGGCCAGTTCCTGTGTCCAAGAGTACCTCCAATCAAGTTCCCATTCCTCACATCCCACCCTCTACATTTCCTGGTTATGGTTCCCTAAGCTGGCACCTCTGTTGTCAGCCTTGAACTTTTTTCCCGGTTCTGTTCCCACCCGTCCCATCCCTCCCTCGGTGTTCCCTGGTCAGTTTGGGACTTCCATGTTTGCACCCTACCCACCCCCCAGCTGTGGCCTCCGTGGACTTCTATGCCTGTTTTGGACGCCTGGAGGCGTCCATTAGAAGGGGGGTACTGTCAGGGTTCTGCCCTGGCAGCTTTGTCTATGTCTTTGTTTCATGTCTCTATGTTTATGTTGTGCTTAAACATGTGGTTTTGTTTGTGTTTGCCATGTGCTCCTTGGTTCCTGCCTCGTTTCCCTGTACCACGCCTTGTCTAGTTGAGTCCTCATTTGTCTGAGTGTTGTCACCTGTTCCTCATGTTCTCTGCTCCCTTGTTTGAGTCCTCGTTTACCTGAGTGTGTACACCTGTTCCTCTTGTTCTTAGCTCCCTTTATATGTGTGCTCTTTCCCTCATGTGTTGCCAGTTCGTTATATGTTGTGCCACTGTGAACTTCTGAGCTAAATAGTTTGTTTCCAAAGTCATTAGTGTTTCTTTTGTAAAGGTTTTATTGTGCTTTAGTTTTGGCTTCGGTTCTGTCTTGTCTCTTGTTCCAGACCAGTCCTGCTAAGCAGAGCGTCCCTGACTGCTTTCTCCCTTTGCTTTGGAGCAAGCCTAGTGCTGAGTCTGAGATCCCTGTGTGCCTTGCTGTTGTACGTGGATTTCCTGTCTAAACTACTGCTGGTATTCTCTGGTCTCACTCAGCTCTGCCATTGCTACTCTCCAGCCTACAGACATCTTGTGCAATTATCAACGGCAGCTCGGCTAGCTTCAACTTCTGTCTTTGTGTCATCCTTGCCTATTGTTTGGACTGTTCACCTCTCCCACCACTTCATGTCATCTGTCTGTCAATAAATCTGTTAACTCACATTCTGCATTTGAGTCCTCCTTCATAGACCCGTGACACCTAAGGGCCGTCCTGCCGGCTAAGAAGGCTTCGGGAAAGAGGTCCTAGCTACCGTAGTGCCTCTTTGGGTTGTCCCCAGGGGCGTTGCTAGACATTAAGCTCTACTGGGGCACAGGTCCCCCATTGTTTGTCTGAGATAGCAACAATGAAAAATTCATTGTTATCACACAAAATCAAAGACAGCAGTAGAGTACAATAGTATTTTCTGAGCTATAAAGTGCTGCAGGCAGGGCTGTTTGTTTCCAAAACACCAGGCTGGGTAGTTAGGTAACTTAGGGGGGTTTGGGGCATGCTCCCCTGAGAAAATTTGGATTTCTCGGACCTACATATGTGCATTTTAAGGTGTCTGAAGGCCAAAAAATTGGATAACAATAGCTTTAAAAGCATGTTACATTAATTTTTTTTTGTGGCATAAAAGGCATTCACACTGTTTATGAAAATAGAAAACTTTAGAAAATAGAAAACGGAGAGAAAACTTTCTTGCACATTTGCATTCTTCTACATTACACAATGTTAATAATGAATAATTACCTATATATTTTTCAAGAATTTACTATTACAACATGTCAATAAATCTCCTGTCTGCCTCGCTGCCTGCTGCTGTGTGTGAGTGTGTTTGCTCCGAGGCTGTTAGCTCCGTCTAAGCCTCGCATTTCTTTCTGTTTTGAACCATCATTTACTATCATTTCTAGTTGTTTATACTACTAATTACAGTTTACCTAACAGATTAACCTAACATCGCTAGCTTCCGTTATTGTTAGCACAACGCGCTAGTATCTCGCTAGACCAGGTGTGCCCAACCCTGCTCCTGGCGATCGACTGTCCTGCACAGTTCATCTCCAACCCTAATCAAACACACCTGAAGGTCTTCAATTAAGGTCTTAACAACCAATTAAGGTATTCAGGAGTACTTGAAAATTAAAGGCAGGTGTGTTTGATCAGGGTTAGAGATAAACTGTGCAGGTCAGTCGATCGCCAGGAGCAGGGTTGGGCACACCTGCGCTAGACTGTTAAGGCGCCACCCGTGCGCTCAGTTATTTATTTTTCTTGTGCGCGCCCGCGCATCTGAGTTCATAAAAAGCCCAGGGGTCTCATTTATAAAACTGTGCGTAGAATCCTTACTAAAAGTGTACGTGCGTTCGAAAGCCAAAAATGGCGTACGCAAACAAATATTCTGACTTATAAAACCGTGCGTACGCCAGAACCTGCGCAGAATTCACTTTATAAATCCCAGTCAGCAGAAGATTGTGCGCACATGCTTCTCCTCCCCGAAACAACCATATATGGAGCTTACCACGCCTAGTTTTACTATGCATATCCTCATCTGTATACCATTTGCATATGATTATTCATCCACGTGATAACATGTTTAACAGTAGGCTACTACAAGACATTTGGAAAAAATGAAATACGGATGTGCCGTCACATTACATTAATAAAAAATAATCTAGTAGCCTATATCCTTACCTTGTTTTTGAATAGGCCTAAATAAATCAAATAGTGTAAAATACATTTCAGAGAAAGTTTTTCTCAATCTTTTTCACTGGCCAAATAGTATTTTTAATTGATTTATATTTTGAATGGAAACAGATAAACCTTGTTGTGCATTATTTGCACGAAACTATTTTCTCAGACAATCTGCTATTATCATAAGCAATTATCTGAAACATTAAAACACAGCATGCCAGAGGAAAAGTGTTTGAAAGCATTGCATCCACAACAAATATTTATATTTATTGAATATAAAATTTTTAGTAACTTCTCAGTAATGATTTCATGTAATTTAAGTGTCTAACTCCATTAATCAGAATGGCATATTTAATCTAAATGTTTATAGCCTATCAGAAGTAAAACATAGTTTAAATCATTATTTTATTTATTTAAACTGTTATTGTGAACATATTTCACAGAACACTGTATTTATGATTATAATGAAGATTTACGGTTTTAGATAGGCTGCGTCAGTTTCACTAAACGGCCCAACACGCTCACTGGCGCGGACATTTAAAAAGGGATGGATGTTTGCTTCAGGCTTGGTGAGTAAAATTATATTTGTATTATCTTTCTGTATACTGTATGTATAATTTTATTTCGATTTTCGGTCTAAAAGTGACCAAAAAGACATTTTGCTCCAGCTCACCATCGGTGTCGCTAAATTGCTCCGTCTCCAAAACATGCGTACGCACGGCTCAAAGTTTGCTTAAAGGTGCGCACATTCTCCCGTCAAGTTTGTTTTTTATAGATCACAACCTTTGCGTGGAAACTGGCGTACATACGTTTCCAGCCCCGTTTTGTGCGTACGCACGCTTTATAAATGAGACCCCTGGTGAGTAAGAATCAGTCAACAAACACGGTGAGTAATGTCTTGTCCTGTTATTGTCACTTGCACCTCATGCCATATGTTTACCATAGCCTTCCCCGTCGGCATAGGGTTTATATGTGATAAATGCAAGGAGACAGTCAGGCTGACGGAGAAGATTTCAGAATTAGAGACACGCATCCAAACTTTAATTGAGGATAGTAAGTGTGCTCGAGCTTTAGATACTACTTTGGATGCGCCTAGCATAGTGAACCATTTACATGATTCGGTTCCGGCTGAGTTATTGCCAGTGCAGCCAGGCAGATGGGTGACGGTGAGATATCGCTCTAGTCGCGGATCAAAAAACCACTCTTCTGTTCCGGTTACCACAACAAATCGATTTGCCCCTCTCAGTGAAACACCCACTGGGAATGCTGTTGATTGTGCCCTGGTAATTGGCGATTCTATTACACGGAACGTGAAAATAGAGACACCAGCCACCATAGTCACATGTTTGCCGGGAGCCAGAGCGCCTGACATCAAAGCAAATTTAAAAGCGCTGGTTAATGCTAATCGTAAATTCTCTAAGATTGTTATTCACGTCAGCACTAATGATGTTCAACTTCGCCAGTCGGAGATCACCAAAATTAATATTAAAGAGGTGTTTGAACTCGCAAGTACGATGTCAGGCACTGTAATTTGCTCTGGCCCCCTTCCTGTTCGAAGGAGTGATGAGATAGTTAGTAGATTGTGTTCACTCAATGGCTGGTTGTCTAATTGGTGTCCGCAACATAATATAGAATTCATAGACAATTGGAAAAGTTTTTGGGGCAAGCCTGACCTGTTGAAAAGAGATGGTATTCATCCACCCTGGGATGGTGCTGCTCTTCTCTCTAGTAATTTGGCTCATAGTCTTAGAGATAAAACATGACAATCTGGGGCTCAGGTCAGGAAGCAGACAAACTGGCTAAACCGACCGTCTGCTAGCGGCCTCACGTCACCAAGGTCAGATAAATCCCATCACATAGAGACTCTTTCACCTAGATATCATCATATAGAGACTGTGTCTGTTCCCCGAATTTGGAAATCCAAAAAACTGCCAAACCTTTCTAAGGTTAAAAATCTAATTGATGTTCAACAATAAAAAAACAGATATACCGTAATTCCTCAAATAAAGACCGGGGCCTTTATTTACCTGAACTGCAGATGGTAGCCGGCTTTTATTTGAAGCCGGCTTTTATTAGAGGCAGGCCTTTATTTCTAATTCGCGATCCCCGCCTGCCCGCCAGCCAAGTTTCCATGGTGACGCGTCATGCTCTACACGTGTTCACCACAGCCAAAATAGCGCTGTATGACAGATGTAGCGCTTTTATTTCTAAATATTAACAAACTTGCTTACCATGTCATCAACCATCTTCTATTCTGACTCTCAAATCCGTGTAATTGAGTTTGTTTTGTCGTTTAAAACCCTTTATAAATGATCTTGATCTGTAACGTGAGATGGGCACCGCAGTTCAGAGATTCCTGTCTGTTGGATTTATTACATTACACAGCGCGTGAATTCTTCAGTTTCTCCCGAAATACATGAAAGTAAGTGGCCGGTGAACTGGAAGAAGAATAGAGTAAACTTTATAGTTACTTACACTGTGTATCTGATAAAACACCTCAGCAAATATATTTGAATGGATTGTTATTGTATATTTTACAAACTATAAATTGTAATGTATTGTTTTGCTATAAATCTTATCTATTTAAATGTCTGAAACCTAAAATAAACGTGGTTAAAAACACTGAATAGTTGTGATATATATAGCGCTGAGCGCGTCCTTTTGAGTGTACACAAATTTTTCCCCGGCCTTAATTTGAGACCGGCCTTTATTTGTCCGCGTTGACCACGCACCCGGCCACTATCAGATGCCCGGCGTTTATTTGAATACCGGTTTTTATTTGAGGAATTACGGTAATACAGATGAGCAAACGATAAAGCTTGGGTTGCTGAATATTCGATCCCTTAATTCAAAATCGCTCATAGTTAATGATAAGATTAAAGACTATAACCTAGATGTGCTGTGTTTGACAGAAACCTGGCTAAAACCAAACGATTACATTACTTTAAATGAGTCCACTCCGCAAGATTATTGTTATAAACATGAGCCTCGTCCGAAAGGCAAAGGGGGAGGTGTTGCTGTAATTTATAGTAATATTCTCAAAACCACTAAGAAATCTAGTTTTAAATATACTTCTTTTGAAGTGTTGGTGCTTAATGTAAAAATGTATAGTGTAAACAATAAATCACGTTTGAGAATTCTACTGGCTACTGTATACAGGCCACCAGGGCACCATAAAGACTTTATCAAAGAATTTGCTGACTTTCTATCAGAATTAGTATGTTAATATGTTAGACCTATCACTTCTGCCACTAAAGATTGCTTTATCAATAATCTTCCAAATCAGTTTCATAATCTCAGCATCCCAGATAGCTTAGAAGAACTTGATATTGCAACAGAAACTTTTAACTCTCTCTTTTCCAGCACTTTAGACACAGTTGCTCCGCTGCGCTTAAAGAAGATTAAAGAAAATAGTCCAACGCCGTGGTACAACGAGCACACCCGGGCCCTTAAGAGAGCAGCCAGAAAAATGGAGCGAAACTGGAAGAAAACAAAACTAGAGGTATTTCGGATTTCATGGAAGGAGAGCTCGATTGCTTACAGAGAGGCCTTAAAAGATGCTAGAACTAATTATTTTTCAACCCTATTAGAAGAAAATAAACATAATCCTAGGTATTTATTTGAACAAGTGACTAAACTAACGAAAAAGAAAGCTTCAAGCCCAGAAGTTTATAAGAAACACAGCAGTAATGACTTTATGAACTTCTTCACTTATAAGATTGATAATATCAGGGACAAAATTATAACTATGCAACCGTCTACTACAGTATCGCATCAGGGAGTGCAGTGTAGTCTCCGTGAGGAACATTTTGATTCATTTGTTGCTATAGGAGAGGAAGAATTTTACAAAATTGTTAATTCATCTAAATCGACAACTAGACCCTATACCGACTAAGCTACTGAAAGAGATGCTTCCAGAGGTCATAGATCCTCTTCTAGATATCATTAATTCATCTTTGTCATTAGGATACGTACCAAAAACCTTTAAGTTGGCTATGATTAAACCGCTTGTTAAAAAACCGCAACTTGATCCTACAGAATTAGTCAATAACAGGCCAATCTCGATTCTGCCTTTTCTGTCAAAGATACTAGAAAAAGCAGTATCCTCACAACTGTGTTCCTTTTTAGAAAGAAATAATATCTGCGAGAATTTTCAGTCCGGATTTAGACTGTACCATAGTACTGAGACTGCTCTCATTAAAGTCACAAATGATTTGCTCTGATCATCCGATCGTGGTTGTATCTCTCTATTAGTGTTACTTGATCTTAGTGCTGCATTTGATACTATCGACCACAACATTCTTTTAAATAGACTAGAAAACTATGTTGGCATTAGCGGATTTGCACTAGCATGGTTTAAATCATACTTATCTGACCGTTTTCAGTTTGTAGCAGTAAGTGAAGAGATGTCTTATCGATCACAAGTTCAGTATGGCGTACCACAAGGCTCAGTACTAGGACCGCTGCTGTTCACTCTGTACATGCTACCATTAGGAGATATAATTAGGAAATATGGAATTAGATTTCACTGTTATGCTGATGATACTCAGTTGTATATTTCTTCAAAACCTAACGAAACTTACCAATTCACAAAATTAACGGAATGCATAGCTGATATAAAAAATTGGATGACCAGTAATTTCCTACTACTAAATTCTGAAAAAAACAGAGATTCTAATCATTGGACAAAAAACTTCCTCACCTAATAACCTAGAATACTGTCTAACACTTGATGGCTGCTCTGTTAAGTCTTCGTCGTCAGTTAGGAACCTGGGTGTGCTCTTTGATACCAATCTTTCATTTGAAAGTCACGTGTCTAGTATCTGTAAAACCGCATTTTTCCATCTTAAAAATATATCTAAATTACGTCATATGCTCTCACTGACAAATGCAGAACAATTAGTTCATGCTTTCATGACCTCAAGGCTAGATTATTGTAATGCTCTACTGGGTGGTTGCCCTGCACGCTTATTAAACAAACTACAGCTAGTTCAAAATGCAGCCGCTAGAGTTCTTACCAGAACCTGGAAGTATGACCATATTAGCCCGGTTCTGTCAACACTGCATTGGCTGCCTATTAAACATCGTATAAATTTTAAAATATTCCTGATTACTTACAAAGCACTAAATGGTTTAGCTCCCCAGTACTTGAGCGAGCTCTTAACGCATTATAGTCCTTCACGTCTATTGCGATCTCAAAATTCTGGCCAGTTGATAATACCTAGAATATCAAAATCGACTGCTGGCGGTAGATCCTTTTCCTATTTAGCACCAAAACTTTGGAACAATCTTCCTAACACGGTCCGGGAAGCAGATACAGTCTGTCAGTTTAAATCTAGACTAAAAACACATCTCTTTGGCTTAGCATACACATAACACATTATAGATTTCTATAATTCAATGTTAGGCTGCATAGATTAGATCAGCCGGAACCGGGAACACTTCCCATAATTCCTGATGTACTTTGTACATCATAAGAAGGATGGCGTCTACGCTAATATTAGTCTCTCTGTATTCCGAGGTTTACCGCAGACCGCCGGATCCAGGGCATATCCAGATCTGATGAAGGACCATCACATGGACACGACGACACGCATTATCAGGGCTGTGAAGGCCCATGGACACCTCACCACACTCATCTCCTCACCGGCGGGATGACCCAACCTCCAACCAGATGAACTGGATAATATCGTGAAAGTTCTGATCCCATCTGACTCCTGACATTATGCTGCCTAACTCATAATCATACACTGTTCATTCGTTGGCCAAAGGAGGACTGGCCCCCCGACTGAGCCTGGGTTCTCCCAAGGTTTTTTTCTCCATTCTGTCACCTGATGGAGTTTTGGTTCCTTGCCACTGTTGCCTTCGCCTTTTGGCTTGCTTAGTTGGGGACATTTAATTTTCAATTGAACAATACTATTACAACATTGTTTTCCTGTTATCT
This sequence comes from Chrosomus eos, assembly GCA_036326025.1. Taxonomy (NCBI): domain Eukaryota; kingdom Metazoa; phylum Chordata; class Actinopteri; order Cypriniformes; family Leuciscidae; genus Chrosomus; species Chrosomus eos. Next base: position 271,873 of record CM070842.1, read on the forward strand.
CTGTAAAGCTGCTTTGAAACAATTTGTATTGTAAAAAGCGCTATATAAATAAAGGTGACTTGACTTAAATCAAATTGAGTTAATATATATATATATATATATATATATTATATATATATATATATATATATATATATATATATATATATATATATATATTAAATGAGTGAGTATATATTTAAAATAAAGAGCATGTATATACTAAAAGAAAACAAAGTTCCCCAGCCAAGTCCAAACTAAGTTGATTTATTTGTAGAGCATTAAACTGTCCCGCCTATGCTTCATTTTGGCAAAACGGTCAATCACTTGACTCAATTTTACTTAAATAAGATTATTTGTATTATTAACAAACTTTTGTTTCGTCATGTTTTCATAGCCTACCTAAATAGCGTGCCAACACCGGACTTCGGTGTGCTTAGATGTGTGCGCGCTGCAGTTGCTAGGAAACACAGATCCGCGTGGATTTCTGTCGCGAGGGTCAGCTTTTGTTTCGGTTAAACTGCGTTGCTTTTACAAGCGTTGATTGGTTTATTGCTGCGTTACAAATTGATCATTTCTATTACCCTAAAAATATAATTTCTATTAAATACACTGAAAAGTGGGGCACGTGCCCCAGAAAAAGGGGTCTAGAAACGCCCCTGGTTGTCCCCCACTAATCCCCCCTAATCTCACGATACGATACACGATATTCAGCTCACAATACGATATATATCACGATATTCAGCCAACGATACGATTCGATACGATTCGATACGATTCGATACACTTACATCATTTTCTGAAAGATTTAAAGGGGACAAAGTGATTTTGGTGACATCTTGTGAGTCTTCCATTTACTTGGATTGAAAAGTGAAACATCAATTACACAATATATGTCTCTGACTGGACAGAGAGTCTACAGCTTTGCAAATGCTGGACAAAATGAATCAAATATATGTTGAGAAAATTAGTTCCATTTATTGAAACAGTGCAAACTGTAGCTTACAACCCTTTGAAAAGTAAACATGTGGCATTTGACAAACATTTGACAGCTTTTTTAGCTTGACACTGAACATGTGGCATATGCTTCAGTTGTGCGTGAGGTCCAGCTGTCGCACGGCTTTGACGTGTGCCCTTGTCTGAGCACAGCCTGGGAATGCAAACCTTGGTGAGGTGTTCGCAGGTTGGACTAGGATAGCGGGGCTCCATCGAGTTCACCATGCGCCTAAAGCTGGCGTTTTCCACCACTGAAAACAAATTTTAAAATTTTTTTTTACTAAGCCTATTTAAAAATCGTTTGATTGTGCAGCTCTCTCTCTCTCTCTCTCTCTCTCTCTCTCTCTCTCTCTCTCTCTCTCTCCTCTCTCTTCTCTCTCTCTCTCTCTCTCTCTCCTCCCGTACCTCGCGCACTCTCACTCATCCGTACCTCGCGCACTCTCACTCATCCGTACCTCGCGCACTCTCTCACTCATCCGTACCTCGCGCACTCTCACACATCCGTACCTCGCGCACTCTCACTCATCCGTACCTCGCGCACTCTCTCACTCATCCGTACCTCGCGCACTCTCTCACTCATCCGTACCTCGCGCACTCTCTCACTCATCCGTACCTCGCGCACTCTCACTCATCCGTACCTCGCGCACTCTCACTCATCCGTACCTCGCGCACTCTCACTCATCCGTACCTCACGCACTCTCACTCATCCGTACCTTGCGCACTCTCTCACTCATCCGTACCTCGCGCACTCTCACACATCCGTACCTCACGCACTCTCACTCATCTGTACCTCGCGCAATCTCTCACTCATCCGTACCTCGCGCACTCTCACACATCCGTACCTCGCGCACTCTCTCACTCATCCGTACCTCGCGCACTCTCACTCATCCGTACCTCGCGCACTCTCACTCATCCGTACCTCGCGCACTCTCACTCATCCGTACCTCGCGCACTCTCTCACTCATCCGTACCTCGCGCACTCTCACACATCCGTACCTCACGCACTCTCACTCATCCGTACCTCGCGCACTCTCACTCATCCGTACCTCGCGCACTCTCACACATCCGTACCTCGCGCACTCTCACTCATCCGTACCTCGCGCACTCTCACTCATCCGTACCTCGCGCACTCTCACTCATCCGTACCTCGCGCACTCTCTCACTCATCCGTACCTCGCGCACTCTCACACATCCGTACCTCGCGCACTCTCACTCATCCGTACCTCGCGCAATCTCTCACTCATCCGTACCTCGCGCACTCTCACACATCCGTACCTCGCGCACTCTCACTCATCCGTACCTCGCGCACTCTCACTCATCCGTACCTCGCGCAATCTCTCACACATCCGTACCTCGCGCACTCTCTCACTCATCCGTACCTCGCGCACTCTCACTCATCCGTACCTCGCGCACTCTCACTGATCCGTACCTCACGCACTCTCTCACTCACGGAACACCGCTGCACAAATCTGTCCAACACAGCGCTGTCAATTTCAGAGACCCAGCTTTTACTAGCCAGCATGCAAGGAGCCTAGCCAACAAGGAAAGCTAAGTTATTGTTAGAATACAGCTGGATTTTCGTCAATATCGATGCACGCGTGCAGCTGGCCACTAGCGGCTGGCTGACCAAATCGCTCTTCATGCAACGCGAACGGGGGTAAACACAGGGGATTTTAATGGGACTTATGTATCGATACTCGCGGCTTAAAAATCGATACTTTCTTGGGAAAAAAATATCGATTTATATCGCAGAATCTATCTAAAGTTTTCTATCTCCTGCATAACTTCTTTTACTCCAAGATCCTTTATTATTAAAAACACCATAATGAAATATTGGCACCTTATATCTGATGATTCTTCTCTTCAGGATAAATTTAAGGATCCACCTTTGTTTGTATCCAGACGCGGCCCTAACCTTCGCAATAGGTTAGTTAAAGCATGTATAAGATCAGCCCCTACCCAAACACTCTTAGCACCCCTTAGGGATGGGAACTATCCCTGTGGGAATTGTGCCCAATGCAATAACACACACAAGACCGATAATTTTAAACATCCTAGATCTGGTAAGAGCTACAAAGTGAAGGCCATTATTACATGTAAAACTAAGAATGTTATCTACATTTTAAGATGCCCTTGTGATATGGTGTATGTGGGAAAGACCACACGTAGTTTAAAACAGAGGATCAGTGAGCATAAAAGCTCGATTAGACGTGCTGACCCTAACTACCCTGTGGCCTGTCACTTTACAGAGTGTGCTCATTCAGTTTCTTCTCTTCGTTTTCAGGGAATTGAGCAGATTAAATTACCTAGAGGTGGCAATATTGATAAAGTGCTATGCCAAAGGGAACTTTACTGGATTCATACTTTGGACGCCTTGCATCCAAAAGGTTTAAATGTGGACTTTGACATGAGTGTCATGCTATAGTCACAGCTGTACTGTTGCTATAAGTCTTGAATACTGCAGTTTATGAAGATGTTACTGATGTTTTTGCAGTCTCCATGTACTTATATAGTAAGCATGAATGAATGTGTGTGTGTATATATATATATATATATATATATATATATATATATATATATATATATATATATATATATATATATATATATATATATGTGTGTGTGTGTCTATATTTTTGTATACTTTTTGTATATGTATACTTATGTCTGTTTCTTGTAGTGTTTTTTCACTTTGTTTTTTTCACTTTGTGGAGTTAGTGTTGATCACCTAAAAAACTACAACTCCCATTATTGGACTACAACTGGTCCTACCTGGCCTCTGCAGGTGTGAGTTATCACTGTTGATTGTCCTGATGTGTTTTGAACACAGTTAAATGGAATGTGACACTTAGTTTGTGTATGCCCTGAGGATGGTCTTTTGACCGAAAGCTTGGCGATTAAATTTGCTCTAAAGGATTCAAGTGTGTGGACAGTTTAGTTATTTTTTGATTTCGCAGAATCTATAAAAAA
>CM070842.1:285817-408317 GCA_036326025.1 Chrosomus eos
ATTGCCTGATTATTAAAAAAATCCACATTCAAAACAAAATATCTGACTTCCTGTTGGTCGGAGCTAATGACTGTAAATTAGAAAGTTATCCAGCTCGATGAGAACAATGAATATACTGAGTTTACTGACTGTAGGTAAAAACTAACCCCCCACTTTTGTCAAAAGGTGGCACTACTGAGCCCATCCACCATGCCTGTTTCTAAGGCTTTGCCCATGTCTACTGCACCAAAAGCCCCCGAAACCTTGATGAAAAAGTAGTATATTAAGGAAAACAATAAGCAATTTCAGGCTTGGGCCCTAAATACAATGAAACTAATAGAACTAAACATAACCCTGACAACCCAGAACAAAATCCCCACAGCAGAACCCATGGTTGGAGGAGCCAGTGTGGGGTCAGAGTGTCAGGGTGTCAGGGGTCAGACCAAAGCTGAGGAGACACAGAGACCAGGCGATGCTATAGGTTCTGGAGGCCAAGGCGGAGCCAGGGAGGAGCCAGGGTGGAGCCACGGTGGGACATGCAGTGCCAGAGTGAAGGCGAAGCTGGAGGGAAGGCGGAAGTCCATGGCATAGGCAGAGCGATTACTTAGCAAGGCAGAGCCAGAGGGACGAGGGAGCCCGGTGGAGCCATAAGGACGACGGTCCCAGGTGGAGTTGAGGGAGGGTGGAGCCGACTGGTCAACAGGCCACGGTGTTCGGCGGCTGGGGGTGAAGCCAGGGGATCAGAACAGGTGCAGCTGGAGACAGGAAGACCCGAGCAGCATAGAGGAGCAAACAGAGGAGGAGGAACTACAGGGAACCAGTGGCGACAGGGCCAGAAGACTGGCTTGTTTATGTGGAGGAGGTGGGAGAGGAAGGCTGGGAGGACCATCAGAGACGCAGGAGAGGGCGGGACCAGTGGAGAGACGAGACTATAACCTTTTCCAGAGTCCGGAGTGGGGCTGGCATCGTCTTCCTCCGCAGGACAGATGGAAAACGCCGATCCACAGTTCACTAGCACTTGCTCCATAAAAGCATAAAATTTCCCTCGAGGACCATCAAGTAGTAAACCTGGCCATTCATGTGTTCACATCTATAGCATTAGAACTGCCATTTTAAGAAAAATTTGAATATCATTTGATACTAAATTATACTGTATTACTCAATAATAATTCATGAATACTGAAGCTGTATAACCAAAATAACTGAAGTAAATTAAAATGCAATTAATCTAATGATCAATGAAGATCATGCAGTAGGCCACCCTTACCTGAATCTCATTGGCCAGTGCCATGTCAATCATATGGCTGAAGGAGTCGCTGACGTCAGTCAGGATCTCGTGAATGGCCTCCTTCATGGATTTGAGGAAGTATTCGTCCTCAGTATGAAGACACCTAAGGAGTAAACAGTGTCAGATATATACATGATCTGATCTGTAAGACGAAGAAGGAAGGTGAGTTCTTCACCTCTCGGTAATGACGTTGAGCTCCATGCACTTCTCCAGCAGCGATTTCTCATACTGCCATGAGAGATGAGCACATACAATATCATTAGTAAAATATGTTTGTTATATGTGATCAAAGGCTTTTGTTTTGACATGTTCTTGCACCTTCTGCATGTCTGCTGGAGCGCTTCTGGCCGTGCTGTACTCCTGGATGAGCGAGCGCACGTGAGCGCTGACCCTGAGGGCCGTGCTGTGCACCCGCTGCCAGCGCCGCTTCTCCAGCCGCTGGAACATCTTGCCCAGCTCCGTGCTGACCACCAGCGCCCTCTTCAGCAGCGCCTGCAGGTTATCCCGGGTCACCTGCTCGCCCACCGACACGATGAGCTCCCCTGGGGCGTCGTCATCCACGCCGAGGGGCTTCGACTGCAGCACACACATGCACTCCACCTCCGTCATGTGCCGCAAGTCCTCCATCCAGCGCTGCACAGAGTCCACCTGTATCACACACCTGCTGACGCACCACACACCACCACATCAGAGCATCACACACCTGCTGACGCACACACACCACCACATCAGAGCATTACACACACCAGCTGACGGAAACACACCACCAAATCAGAGCATTACACACCTGCTGACGCACACACACACCACCACATCAGAGCATAACACACCTGCTGACGCACACACACCATCACATCAGAGCATAACACACCTGCTGACGCACACACACCACCACATCAGAGCATTACACACCTGCTGACGGACACACACCGCCACATCAGAGCATCACACACACCTGCTGACGGACACACACCACCACATCAGAGCATCACACACACCTGCTGACGGACACACACACCACCACATCAGAGCATCACACACCTGCTGACGGACACAGACCACCACATCAGAGCATCATACACACCTGCTGACGGACACACACCACCACATCAGAGCATCACACACACCTGCTGACGCACACACACCACCACATCAGAGCATCACACATACCTGCTGACGCACACACACACCACCACATCAGAGCATCACACACCTGCTGACGCACACACACCACCACATCAGAGCATCAAACACACCTGCTGACGGACACACACCACCACATCAGAGCATCACACACACCTGCTGACGGACACACACCACCACATCAGAGCATCACACACACCTGCTGACGCACACACACCACCACATCAGAGCATTACACACCTGCTGACGGACACACACCACCAAAACAGAGCATAACACACCTGCTGACGCACACACACCACCACATCAGAGCATTACACACCTGCTGACGGACACATACCACCACATCAGAGCATCACACACACCTGCTGACGGACACACACATCACCACATCAGAGCATCACACACACACACCTGCTGACGGACACACACCACCACATCAGAGCATCACACACCTGCTGACGGACACACACCACCACATCAGAGCATCACACACACCTGCTGACGCACACACACCACATCATCAGAGCATTACACACACCTGCTGACGGACACACATCACCACATCAGAGCATCACACACACCTGCTGACGGACACACACACCACCACATCAGAGCATTACACACACCTGCTGACGCACACACACCACCACATCAGAGCATTACACACCTGCTGACGCACACACACCACCACATCAGAGCATCACACACCTGCTGAGGGACACACCACCACATCAGAGCATACACACCCTGCTGACGGACACACACCACCACATCAGAGCATTACACACACCTGCTGACGGACACACACCCCACATCAGAGCAACCACACACACTGCGACGACACACACCACCACATCAGAGCATTACACACACCTGCTGACGGACACACACCACCACATCAGAGCATCACACATACCTGCTGACGGACACACACCACCACATCAGAGCATCACACAACCTGCTGACGGACACACACCACCACATCAGAGCATCACACACACCTGCTGACGGACACACACCACCACATCAGAGCATACACATACCTGCTGACGGACACACACACCACCACATCAGAGCATTCACACACACCTGCTGACGGACACACACCACCACATCAGAGCATCACACACACCTGCTGACGCACACACACCACCACATCAGAGCATCACACACACCTGCTGACGCACACACACCACCACATCAGAGCATCACACACACCTGCTGACACACACACCACCACATCAGAGCATCACACACACCTGCTGACAGCACAACACCACCACATCAGAGCATCACACACACCTGCTGACGACACACACCACCACATCAGAGCATCACACACACCTGCTGACACATACAACCACCACATCAGAGCATCACACACACCTGCTGACGGCACTACACCACCACATCAGAGCATACACACACCTGCTGACGGGCACACACCACCACATCAGAGCATAACACACCTGCTGACGGCAACACCACCACATCAGAGCATCACACACCCTGCTGACGGACACACACCACCACATCAGAGCATCACACACACCTGCTGACGGACACACACCACCACATCAGAGCATTAACACACACTGCTGACGGGCACACACCACCACATCAGAGCATCACACACACCTGCTGACGGACACACACCACCACATCAGAGCATTATACACACCTGCTGACGGACACACACCACCACATCAGAGCATCACACACACCTGCTGACGGACACACACCACCACATCAGAGCATCCACACACCTGCTGACGACACACACCACCACATCAGAGCATTACACACACCTGCTGACGGACACACACCACCACATCAGAGCATCACACACACACCTGCTGACGGACACACACCACCACATCAGAGCATCACACACACCTGCTGACGACACACACACCACCACATCAGAGCATCACACACACACATCTGCTGACGGACACACACCACCACATCAGAGCATCACACACACCTGCTGACGGACACACACCACCACATCAGAGCATCACACACACCTTGCTGACGGACACACACCACCACATCAGAGCATTACACACACCCCTGCTGACGGACACAACCACCACATCAGAGCATCACACACACCTGCTGACGGACACACACCACCAAATCAGAGCATCACACACACACACCTGCTGACGGACACACACCACCACATCAGAGCATCACACACACCTGCTGACGGACACACACCACCACATCAGAGCATCACACACACACCTGCTGACGGACACACACCACCACATCAGCATTACACATACCTGCTGACGGACACCACCACCACATCAGAGCATCACACACCCTGCTGACGGACACACAACCACCACATCAGAGCATCACACACACCTGCTGACGGACACACACCACACATCTAGAGCATCACACCTGCTGACGCACCACCACATCAGCATCACACACCCTGCTGACGCACACACACCACCACATCAGAGCATCACACACACCTGCTGACGGACACACACCACCACATCAAGCAGCACACACACCTGCTGACGACACACACCACCACATCAGAGCATCACAACACAACCTGCTGACGACCACACCACAAAAACAACGTGCGAACCACACCATCGCATACCACACTCTGAGACACACCACAGCTCACACCGCGAGCCACACACATCAAGCACACACACTGCTGAGACACCACACCACTAGAGCACCACCGTGACGCAACACATAGAGCATCAACCTTCGACACACACCCACGGATCAACTGTGACGAAACACCCATCAAGCATCACAACTCTGAGACACACACAACCACCGACGCACCACACACACCCCTGCTGCGACACACCCACATCAGACTCCACCCCCCCCCACCAGCACCACCCTCACCACAAACACCACTCACACATGAGACACACACCACCATAGCATCACAACAGCACACCTAGCTACGGCACACACACCACTAGAGATCACACACTGCGACGCCACACCACATAGCACACACACTGCGCGACACACACCACCACATCAGAGCATACACCACCTCTGACGCACACACACCCATCAGCACCACACACTGCTGACGGACACACACACACATCAGCATCACACACACTGCTGACGACACACCACACATCAGAGATCACACACACTGCTGACACACACACAAGCACACACATGCTGACGCACACACCACATCGCATACACACACTTGAGACACAACCACCACTCAGAGCATCAACACCTGCTGACGGAAACACACAATCAGATCCACACCGTGCGCACACAACATCAAGCACACACACCTGCTGAGCCACCACCACATAGAGCATCACACACTCTGACGACACACACCACCACATCAAGTCACACACTGTGACGCACACCACCACTAACTCACACACTGTGACGACACCACCAATCAAGATAACTGCTGCGCACACCACACATAGAGCATCACCACCTTGACGGACACACACCACCACATCAGAGCATACACCACCTCTGACGACACCACACATCAAGCTAACACTGGACACAACACCACCACATCAGGCATACACACACCTGCTGAGACCACCACACAGGTAACACTAGCCACCACCATCAGAGCATACACACCCTGCGGACAACACCACCACTCAGCACACAACACCTGTAACACACACCCAATCAGAGCATCACACACCTGGACCACACCATCAGAGCATCAACAACCTGCTGACGCACCACCACCAATCAGAGCATCACAACACCGTACGACACACCACCACATAGATCACACACCTGCTGACGGACACACCCACCACATCAGAGCATCCACCACGGCCCAAGCCCAACCACCATAACACACCTTGCGCACACAAGCTCCCACCTGCTGACGCACACATCAGCTCCCACTGTGGCACCCATAGATCCAATGACCCACAATGGCACAACGGCCCACACATAGAGACACTGCGCCACACCAGAGCATCCCTGTCGACACCACACAACATCACCCTGGACACACCATAGATCACACACTACCCCCAGGACAACTGCACCACAAGCACACCTGACGACCACCAACACAACACACACACACAGAGCCACAAACGCGACGACACCACCACACTCACACACGCGACCACACACCACCCTCAACCACACCTGCACGCACACACACATCAGAGCATACACACACCTGCTGACGACACACACACACACACATACACACACTGCGAACCACACAACGACAAACACCTGCCGACACACACCCCACTCAGAGCCACACAACACCTGTGACGACACCACCACCACATCAGAGATCACCACACCTCTGCGACACCACCACCATCAGACTACCACACCGCTGACGGACACACACACCAGACATCCACCGCTGACGGACACACACCACCACATCAGAGATCACACACACACTGCTGACGCACACACACACTCAGGCATCACACCACACGAAACCCACAAAGCATAACACACCTTCGACACACACCACATTAGAGATCACAACCTCTGACACCACACATCAGACACACACACTTACAACACACCACCACATCGGATCACAACCGTGACGCACCCCACATCACATACCATTCGCCCCACATAGACACAACACCTGCACCCACCACTCAAGCACAAGCTAGCAACACACCACCACATCAGACATCACAACACCCTCTGCTGACGCACACCACACCACCATCAGAGCATCACACACCTGACGCACACACACCACACAAGAGCATCACACACACTGCTGACGGACACAACACCACATCAGAGCATCACACACACACTGCTGACGGACACACACCACCACATCAGAGCATCACACACACCTGCTGACGGACACACACCACCACATCAGGCATCACACACACACACCTGCTGACGGACACACACACCACACACGAGCATCAACACACACCTGCTGACGCACACACACCACCACATCAGCATTACACACACCATGTACACACACCCCTCAGGCAGCACACCACCACATCAAGCTAGGACACACACCACTACACAACACACCACACACTCATGAGAGCACACACACACCACACCTAGACACACACCACACACATCTGCGACGACACACACCACACTCTGACGGACACACACCACCACCTGAGGCACACACACACCTCTACAGGACATCCACACACACGCTTGAGCACACACACCTCCGACGCACACAACACTCAGAGCATTACACATACCTGCTGACGGACACACACCACCACATCAGAGCATCACACACACACACCTGCTGACGGACACACACCACCACATCAGAGCATCACACACACCTGCTGACGGACACACACCACCACATCAGAGCATCACACACACACACCTGCTGACGGACACACACCACCACATCAGAGCATCACACACACACACCTGCTGACGGACCTAAACCTAACCCTAACCCTAAGTCTGCATTAATAACATTAAAATTTTACTGATTTAAAGAAAATCTTGAATGCATGTGTAAGCTTCACATGCCAACACACTATGCACGGCTCTTTTGAAACACACATTTGCTACATGCTGGTTGAATTGGCACTGCTAAACTTTAGGTTTCATGACAATGACTTGTTACAGGAAACACTAACTCCAAATAGGACATACATCACCTATTAGGTCGGGTAAGCTAACACGACCTAGCGCCCCTTCGATTAAACTACTGTTAACCTAAAAGTGTGCATTTGATCATTTCGATCCGAATAGAACATGACATGCGATACGCATTTAGATCACTAATTGCTGGCTTGTTTAAATGCTGATAAAATGATAGGTTGAATTGACATCTCTGCTGTAAGTGAAAGAGTCTTAACACATCTTAGCATATGCTCAAATGGTATAAGTTTAATCGGAATTTGGCAAAGAAATCCTAACTGCAGCATTAACGAGTGAGTCTGTCTGACGAAGGAATCTCATCTCAGCGGCATGTAAAATGTACTGGTATTTATTATTCTGCTTTGGTTGAAGAAATCTAAATTACAGTATTGCTTAATCTGTTTCTGATGAAGAAATCTCAGTACAGTGTATATGTATATATATATATATTACAATGTAAAGTAATGTACAATGTAAAGGCCTTACAAATTATTGTTAGATTGATGTAATTAATCTAAATTTTAGCTGCATCTACAAGCAGAGCTACCTGGTGATCAAAACAGTTTCACTCGCTGAAAGGAATGTCAGTATTCATGACGAGATGGACTCAACTATGTAAGCTTAGACAAGCTTTGACTTACAGCAAATCTATTTCATTACTCTGTAAACATGTACAAGAAGTTGTTTAAAGTAAAGAGAAGAGTTACATGAGTAAAATTTACAAATGCCAAAGGGTTAGGGTTAGGTTAGGTTAGGTTAGGTTAGGTTAGGTTAGGGTTAAAATGCAAATATTTGCATTTTACTGAATGTAACATCAAGTTTAAATAAAACCTTAAAGTATAGACGCCGCATTTTAACCCGTTTAAACATGCATAACTCGTTTAAAATGTGCAGCCATTCTTCATGGACTGTTGAATCGCTCTGACATGCACTGATTCCCATGACAACCACTTGTCACAGGAAGTGCTAACCTGTGATGTCATATTGTAAACAAACCAGACTAGCTGGCTAAGCTAACCCAACATGCGTGATTTTTTTTCCCAAACCAGTTCAGCGCAAACCACGCCCCTTAACCGAAAACCACACCCCGCAGCGATGACTCGCGTCTATGGCTCGATTTCATTGGTCAACTCTATCACGCAGTCATCTGAGGTAAAAAGTTATATCAGCTAAATGGATCCGATGGTGACAAACGGTAAAATATGCCTGGTTGTTTCAGTATAATTTTATTAATAAAAGTATTTGTAGGTTTCAATTATGATTATAATTTTAATTAATCTTATAAATTTCTTTCTTCCTCAGCGGAGGACGCTTTTTCTGGCTGTGATGAAGACCAAGCCTCGGATCTAAAGGTTACGAATTTGAATTAAATTAATAGATATAGCACCTTTCTGATTATTGTAATATGATGCTTTTAATATGATATTTTTCAATACGTTTTGTTTACTGTGATGTGTCGAAATGTTGGGACCATCTCAGTTAATTATGCTTATATTGACAAAATTTCTCCCAGCTTTAATAAATAGCAGTGGCTAACAATTCTTTTTAATCTCATTTACAGAAATGGTTACCCCCTGGGTACAATTATCATTTCTGCACCTATCACTTATGCACTCCAAAAGGCCAATCACACCTGGACCACACAAGCTTTGAGACGTCGTTCAGAATTGCACTGACAGAAGTTTGGGAAGTGAAGGAATGGGTGAAAAAGCTTGGGGATTCATCAGGAGTGAGCTGGAGAGTTGCAGTGACAAAACCAAACAAGGGAAAACGTGTGCTTTTTAAGGTAATTATATTACCTATAATATAATTATATTATTTTGTATAATATTTTGTATAATATAATATTTTGTATTATATTATATATATATAATATTTATATTTGGTATAATATTTTGCTTTAGTTTGCCAGTAAGAAATGATGAATGGGTGGGTGAATGAATGGATTTTCGTATGCACAGGTAGTCTAAAACAGTATTGTCCGTACCTGCAAATATAAATAATACAATCTAAAACAATAAATAAATAAAAACATTTTACAATAATGTTTCATTAGTTAACATTGGTTAACTACACTGGATAAAATGAACTAGTAATGAACATTGCTTCTGCAGCATTATTTAATCTTTGTTAATGTTCATTTTTAACATTCACTAATGCATTATTAAAATCAAATATTGTATTTGTTAACATAAGTTAATGCACTGTAAATTAACATGAACAAACAATGAACAGATGGATTTGTATGAATTAATATTAACAATACAGTACCAAATATATTTTATTGCTCATGGTTAGTTCATATTAATACAATAACTAATGTTAACAAATAAAACCTTATTGTAAAGTGTTGCTGAAAACTATTTATGGCATTATTTTTGAAAACATTCTCAATTTACAGCATTTTCTCAGACCAGATCCTATGGACCATACTGTCTGTTTTTGGACTCCTTGTGCATACAGAAATCTTAGTGGATTATTACAGTTAAGGGCAAAATGAAAATTTGGAAATGTAAACTAATATTTTTTTATTTTTGGCACACTAATGCAAATTCTAACATGCCTAAGACCTTTGCATAGTTCTGTATATTTCAACATTCGTATTCTATCTATATCTATAGGCTCATTATAGGTGCCAACACAATGTTTGTGCCCGATCAGGCACAGCTAATCAAAGACGGCTCTCAAAAAATACATGCTGTGAGGCTAAAATGGTTTGCACTCTGGTAAAGACTGTAGACAAAAGGGGAGGATCTAGTAGGTGGGTTAGCAAAGTGAAAACAACATACTTATTATTATTTTTATTTTTTTTGCTTTTGTCAGTTACTGTGTAAGAATTTTGTCAGATTTTTTTTAATTATTTTTTTAGGAGCAATGATCCCCATATACCCATTTACCCAGTTTCTGTGCGCTTGTACAACGCACATAATCACAACATCTTTGTTGCGGAGGCACTGAGGCACAGAGATGTGGGGGTCAAGGCAATTGAAACCCTAAATCAGTTATTTGAGATTGGGCACAGCCCTACGTCAGCTCTGGCAGTTCTGAAAAGTGACCTGTTGGCTGAGCATGGCAACAAATATGTATATGCTTCCGCTAACCGTGCCCTTTGCCCAGACCTTCAGTTTTGCTACAGGTATGTGAAAATGGACGTGGTCTTCAAATCAGTAGCTTTGGCAGACTTATGTAGTAAAACAATCAATTTAATTTGCAGACTGTATCAGAAGGTGAACAAGCAGGAGTTTGGAGAGCAAAGTGGGGAGGGAATGCTAGCAGCTTTGGAAAGGCAGGTAGAATCATACAATGCAGCGTGTGATGACAGCTGTGCCAAGCTTAAAATGTCCTCAGCAGGAACACCGCTAGTAGCCATTTGTTCCCCATTAATGAAACGAACACACAGTGTTTCCAATAGTGGAGAAATGTGTTTTATGGATTCATCTGGTAACATGGACCGGGAGAACTGCAGGGTGTTTCTGCTTCTCACACACACTTGTGCTGGTGGTCTTCCTCTTGGAATAGTGATAACCCAGTCAGAGGATGAGAGGACAATAAGTGAGGGATTGGAGCTGCTGAAGTCCTTATTGACAAAGGATGCCTTTGGAGGGCGAGGCGAGGCAGGCCCTTGTGTGTTTCTTACAGATGACTCAAAGGCAGAAAAGGGAGCTATAGCCCAGGTCTTTCCTGAAGCCACACAGCTGCTCTGCATATTTCATCTTCTGCAAGCTGTGTGGAGGTGGTTGTGGAACAAAGATCACAACATTGAGATGAAGGACAGGCAGACACTGTTCAGCATAGTAAAAGACATGCTTTATGCCAGGGAGATGAGTACAGTTGAATTGCTCTACCAGCAAGCCCTGGACGACCCTTTGACCAACAGGTAGAGACAATAGTAGACAGGTAGAGGTACTTCTGATATGTTCACCCTCCAAAAGCCTGTTTTGTTTTGAATTTATTATTTGTCTTAACTCGCTACAGATATAAGAAGTTCCTGACCTATCTACGGGTTCTTTACCATCGACGTGAGAGTTGGGCTCTCAGCTATAGGAGAGACTTGCCAACACGTGGCAACCAAACAAACAACTATGTGGAGGCTGCAATGCGTGTTTTAAAGGACAAAATACTCCAAAGAACAAAAGCATTCAACCTCCCTCAATTATTCAACCTTTTTATCACCCGTCTAGAGATGTACTATGAGGCACGTGTGACAGACGTTGCACTTGGCCATTGGGAGGCATTCCAGCGTTCAAGATTCCTTGCTACAAAAAATAAAATTAAAGCGTCTGATATTTCTCAGGTGAAGAATCATTTTTAAATATGAATCATTATAAAATTGTCAGATCTTTTTATAAATATGTCTGAATGTCATGTCTTCATGTCACTGTTAGGTTGGAGAGAAGAAGTTTCGGGTGAAATCCTCCACATCAGGAGACACCTATACCGTGGACATGGAGTTGGAACTCTGCACATGTCCAGTTGGCCAAAGTGGGGCACCATGCAAACACCAGGCAGCAGTGGTGCAGAATTACAACATCATCTCCATCAACTTTCTCCCCATAACAGCGGAAATGAGGGCTGAGCTGCTGAAAATAACAAAAGGTAATTCTTTCTTTGCAGAATCATTTGTCACTCATGGGGTGATACATGTGTTAAAGGGTACCTATTATGGCATTTAAAATGTTCCTAATATTGTTCTGGGAGTCCCCAACAACAGTTTTACATGCATGCAATGACAAAAAACACTTTTGTTGTCTTATAATATGAATTTATTTTTACCTGATTTGCTCACCGACTCCCTAATGATTCGTTTGACGACTCATTTGTCCAAACCCCTCCTTTGCGTAACGCTAATCGGCGGTGATTGGTCAGATGACGCAGTCATATTTTGCGTTAGCCCAAAGCTTAAACATATTGATAAAGCACTGCAGTACTACAATACGCTTCACATAATTTCACATATTTCAAAAAACAAAAAAAATGACATTGGAGACCTAGAAGCTGCTGAGCGTAACTCTCACTCTCTCACACACACACACACACACACACACACACAACGCACGCACGCACGCGCGCCACACACACACACACACACACACACACACACAACACACACACACACACACACACACACACACACATAAAAGCAACAATTATTAATAGTACTTACAGGTTGTGATTCGGAGGAGGAAGCTGATCCAAATAAACTTGGTATTGAACGTTCCTTCAGTATCAGGCGACTCGCGAATTCCACACTTGAAAGCATTTGTGTTTGTGAAGCGATCGTCATTAAAATAACGCGAACACAGCTCAAGGTGGTTATACTTGTGTGGTATAGTTGTAAATATAAACTCTAGCCACTGAGTCTTCACATGCTCGTCCCTGGGCAGTGAAAAAAAAAGTTTGCTTTTGATTCGCACTTCAGAACAGAGTCTCGTCGACATGTTGTTGTCAGGTTTCTCTGTCTGCTCGGCGCGCGCACTGAGTGGGCGTGTCGAATTCAAATAACTTGTACAAGTGATGTACGAAAGCTAGAGAGAAAGCATCGTTTGTCTATCGATTCATATCAGCGACTCAGAGTCGACTCTTACTTTTGAGAGACAATAACTTTGTATACGGTGAACTTTCATATTTAAAACTTTGCAGGATGTTTTTGTTCACTTAGATCTATGTTACACACTACATGAAAGGTAATTTTCAAAATTCCATGATAGGTACCCTTTAAAATATCTAAAGAAGGTATTTAAAGACAATGTCTGGTTCATCTTCTTCACAGCATCAGTTTCTCTTGACTTCCTGAACCCTTTAAGGCAAAATATGCCCAAGCCAAGCACATTAGCACCAGGTAAGAAAGCTTATGACAAGTACATATAACCTTCATTATACATGATTAATTCTAAACAAAACAACTAGTCAGCAGTGTAACATTAGTATACACTTTTTATAGACATGCCTCCAAGGCAAGAAACCTGCAATAATGATGGTCAGTACAATTTCACTGCTCAAGATGATGGTCAGTATAAAGGGAGGGTTGGTGCTGTTTTGTTTTTCATTTTTTTTTCTTGTTTCCAACGGAGAGATAATGAACAGAAATTCGCTTGCAATATATATATAAATTTTTTTTGTGTATGTAATAAACAGTAGACATGCATCAGCTGGGCCGGTCTTCCCCCAGCTCATCTACTCCAGAGGCCTCATACACCAACCAACCCTGTATGCACAGTAACTCAGAGGGAGGTGAGTTCATGAAGCTTTATAATGGTATTGAATACTGTTTTGGCATTGAATTGGAGTTTTTGAAGCTCCAAAAAGCGCATATATATCCTTCATAAACGCAATCCATACGACTCTATTCTAGGGATGTCACAGTACCAAAATTCCAGTAGTCGGTATATAAATACCATTAAAATTTTACGGTTATCGGTACCAATTTTGGTACCACAGCAAAATCTATTCTTCCAATTTATTTAACTATTTGAAAAAAAAAAATCAATTCAATTCAATGACTTTATTATTTAGGACGGTAAATTTAGCCTACATGCTGTTTAAACGAAAATATTGATGATTTTGAGAAATAACTAAAATAAGCAACCTTCTATGAACACATTATTATTATTATTATTAGTAGTGTTTAATGAATGGAGACGTAGCTAAATCTATTGTACAGTAGCCTAATATAATTGTTTCTGTCAATTTCTTTAAGTTAAACCAAACTTTTATTTAGTTAATTTTTTTAGTACCGACGTGGTACCGAAGTACCGAATATTTTGACAACACTACTCTATTTTGAGGCGAAGCGAAGAGTTTTTGCAAGTTTTGGGCTATTATAAAGCTATTAGAAAACACGTTTTATGCTATTTTTTAAATAATGAAGTATGTAAATTGGAAATAGAGCAGAAGCATTGAATGGAAGCAGAGTAGTTTTGTTTCCTGGGTAGGGTTGTTAACTAAACTGGTGCAACAAGCCCCTTGTCCAAGTGTTTGTTGTTATTTTATTTTTATTGGTTGTTGTAGTTGAATTGTTTTTATTGTTTTCTTTTTAAACAGCATCTCTACCTCAATCTCCTGTGAAGAGGATGCTTGGACTACTTGGTGAACTTGCTGAAAACTCCAACTACAGTGATGCCATGACTACAATGGCCAAGCAGCTTGAAAAGATGCAGCACAACCCAACCAAAATGGTCTCTGCATTTTACTGTTTTGGGAAAGGGATGTCGGTGTCAAAACGTGCTGCAGCGTTAAGACGAGCTGCTAGACGACCAGGTCCCATTATTGGCTGTCAGCCAACAGCAGTGGCCCGAAGATCAACCAAGACTGGTTCAAGGCAGCATTTGACAGCTGGACGCCCCAGAAAAAGTACTTCTGGTTTAGAGCATGACTACAGTAGACATACAGGAAAAGGAGGGAAAAGGGTTGTCAGGGTACGCCACAAATTGTCAGAGTCTGTGGCAATGAATTACTCGCATCAAGCCTAAAATGGCACATGTGTGTGTGTGTGTGTGTGTGTGTGTGTGTGTGTGTGTGTGTGTGTGTGTGTGTGTGTGTGTGTGTGTGTGTGTGTGTGTGTGTGTGTGTGTGTTGTGTGTGTGTGTGTGTGTGTGTGTGTGTGTGTGTGTGTGTGTGTGTGTGTGTGGGGAGGGAGGGAGGGAGGGAGGGGGTAATTACAGGTACAGGGTAATTAACAGTGTTTAAAAGTATTATTTATCAATTCTGTGCTATGAATTCTTGTTAAGAGTAGCAACTGCACATTACAAAACGCCCATGCATCCTTTTAAAGTTTATTTATTTATTATTTTTTAGAAATTGTGTATTGTATGTAATGTTGCTTTTTGTGTACCCATAAAACGCAAACACATGTGTAATAAAATATATATATATATATTGTTTCAGCTTTGTGTGGCCAGTCAGCTCTGTGATCATTGGTAATCATTAAGTTTATGCAAACAAATACTTTTAAATTTTATGCTAGGTAGGAAGACTGCAGGTAATGGAGTCATATTGTTTGCAAAGCTATATTAAACAATGGAGAATCAAAAATAATGTTTTTGTTACATTACAGCAATATGAAAGTGCTACAGAGCATATAATAATGCAATTAAAAAAATCAAAGTCAATAAATAGTTAAAAGTAGGCTAAAACCTATAAAATTTGTTCCATACATTAATGTGTAGTTTTCTCATTGTTAAGCTCTTTTTTGGTTTGTTTGTGTATTTAAAATCATATTTATTTTGGACAATCAATACTAGCAACTGCACAGGGAAAAAAACACCTCTTTATTTACATAGTTTTATGACTTTTTTATTTATCTTATGGACCCTTTTTAATGTTTATATATATATATATATAGAATTTACAACATATACATACATACATATATATATATATATATATATATATATATATATATATATATATATATATATATATATATATATATATATATATATATATATATAAACATAGTTTTTACAACATAGAAGTTGTAAATTCTGTGTAACCTTAAATTTTGTAAACACTTGTGCATCCGTTTTGTATTTTGGGTTTCAGCAGAGCCCGTCATTCTCTGGTTTCAGCGATGTAAGGCCAATCAGCGCTTTGATAGAGTTGACCAATGAAATCGAGCCATAGACGCGAGTCATCGCTGCGGGGTGTGGTTTTCGGTTAAGGGGCGTGGTTCGCGCTGAACTGGTTTGGGAAAAAAAATCACGCACCCAACATAGCATCCCTTCAGCTTAGGCTAAGCTAAATAATAACTTCTACAGTTAACGGTTAGCATAATTTACCTGGAGCCTTTAACTACAGCTTGTGTGTAATCAGTCCAATTGATCTGAAATACTTTTCCTTTAACTTTTCCTATTTCCTTACCTTCAATTCTTCTCAGCTGAATTTCACCTTCACTAGTTTAGACATAGTCCTTTGCTGAAAGCTGTCGGCTAAATTGAATTACATGTAAACTGTGTAGCTAGAGAAGGATTCTTATAGTAATGTTTATAGTATTTATAATTATAGTCATATAGAATTTTCATTAGCACGTTGACTAACCCTTTGGAGGGACACACACACGGTGTGGTTTTGAACACACAGCAGCTGTGACCCACTATGGAGTGTTGGTCTAAAATTTAGTCACTAGTGCTATTGATTATTCCCCGTTTCAGATCATTCCTGCTGGTTTGATCACTTATTTAAGTCCTTTTTTTAAATTTTATTTTACTAAGACAAGTGAATAGCTGGCTGCTATTATTATCAATTCTTTCATCTATATGATTTATTTACATTTCCTCTCTTGTTCTAATGTGGTTCCATTTCCCATTGGGCCCAGAAAGGAACCAGAGACACCTTTATTTGTGATTTTGTTTATTCTCAACAAGTGCACTAATTTTTATGACCCTGCTACACAAGTAATCTCAACGATTACTAGGGCATAACTATAGTCTTGAGGATTGATACTGAGGACAGAGTCCAGATCTGATGAAGGACCATCGCATGGACACACACACACACACACACACACACACACACACACACACACACACACACACACACACACACACACACACACACGATCTGAGGAAGGACCATTTCATGGACACACACACACACACGATCTGAGGAAGGACCATCTCATGGACACACACACACACACGATCTGAGGAAGGACCATCTCATGGACACACACACACACACACACAATCTGATGAAGGACCATCGCATGGACACATATGAGGGGCCATACAAGCAAAAATTCATTCTTCTACCCTCACACACATACATTCTCCTTTCACATACATACATTTCTACTCTCACATGCATACATTCTCCTTTCACATACATACATTTCTACTCTCACATGCATACATTCTCCTTTCACATACATACACTTCTACTCTCACACACATACATTCTCCTTTCACATACATACATTTCTACTCTCACACACATACATTCTCCTTTCACACACTTACATTCTCCTTTCACATATATACATTTTACTCGTATGCAAATGTATTCAAAGTATACATTTCATATTATAAATAATAAATGTATGTAAGAATAAAATGTATGTTTGTCTGAAATAAAATATGTGTATGTAAGAGAATAATGTATATGAGAGGGAGTATAGTGGAAACGGAAGGCGTATAGTGGAAACGGAAGGTCTGGCGCGATCGTGGTCACCGTACTGCAGTCAAGCCAGACGCGGTTTGAAAATACACGGACAAGCCAGCCGCCCAAAAAAATGGGTGCGCGCTTATTACTGTGATTACGGTAAATTCAGGAACTGCAGCGTGATAACCTTACTGTACGTTCACACCGCCGCCGGCGAGAGCGGCAAAATTCTCGCCGCCCTGCCAGCGACGCCGTGGAAAGGTTCGTGGACGCTCTGATGCTCTGACGTAGATCGAACGCGTGGTCTTTTTTACAACTGTATTTAAAGGGGCCACAAAGCAAACAAGCATGTCGATCGTTATTTTTGCAGAAAATTGATCGATGGAAAGAACTTAAAAATTATAGTGACATGTTTGCTAATGAAATAAACAAATGAATAGCCAATTGTGTGGTGTGGCTTTTGTGTTCATGGTTAAGTACTATTATAATTTGCATTTCCGCTAAAAAATAACTGTTCTAGCGCGAAAATATTGCCTATAAACAGTGTTGCGCGCCTTCTTATCAAATTCAAATGATCAACCTCCTCTATTTTGCTTGGGAACTAATGTGGTCGGAACCAAAGTTTACAGGACTGCGTTCTCTGGACTCCTCTCAAACGGAGCACTTCTATATTCCGATTGGTTGCCGCCGAACCGCATCATTGCTTATTACCATTAAGTTGACCTGATTTCAACTCTCCTCGCCGCTCTCACCTAGCCTGGGAAAACCCAGACAACTTCCGGCAAATTTGGATTTGCTCTGAAAGTTAGTCTGGCAAAGAGCTCATTCAAGTCCATTTCCAGTCCGCAGAAATCGCTGCACCAATCAGAAGCGTTGGGGCGGGCTTTACACGATGACGACAGCGCTGGGATTTTGAAGCCTACCTACATTACAAAGATGGATGCCGTCGTCAAACATCACTCGTTCGAATCAGCTATCGCGTCTGTTTAAGCGATTTAAAAAATTCCTTTTCGTTATAACCCGAGCAAAGTACAACAATCAAAGCCTTCATGTCTAAAAAATATTTTATCGCTGTCTTACCGACTGGATTCGGCAAAGTCTGATATACCAGTGTGGCGAGCAGGACGATCGAGGCCGAGGGACGTGATAGAACGGCGTGAGTGAGGCCGGTCTCGCATCTCTCACGGAGGAGCGGAAGCATAAGAGGAGGAGCAACGACAGTGGAGATCGAGAGAGGACAGGCCTGAATTTTATTTGATGTTTTGTTTTATTATGTGTGGCGGCAGTCGACCGTGAGGGACTTTGTATTTGTTTTATTTTGTCATTAAAATGTGTGAATATTCGCCGGTTTCCGCCTCCTCCTTCCCATAACAACGAGCCCCGTTGGTCAATACTAAACGAATGGGTGGGTCTTAGCCAATTGCGCCAAGAGGCATTTGAGTGACGTCCGTTGGTGACGCCCCTTTGGAAATGATTTGTCTATGGAGCTTTGCCAGACCCTAACTCAGTTTCAACTGAGAAGGGTCTGGTTTTAACCAGGCTAGCTCTCACCATCCAAGACACGCCGCGTGACCATACAGTATCATAATGTGAGTTAATTGAAAGAGCATTAACTTTTTGACATGAAGTCACACTGCCAGGTATTTCAACACCGTAAAAAAAAAACTAAATTATTATTGTCTTTGTTGAAGTTGCAGATTGTACAGTGTGTGACAGAAATAAAAATGATATGTGCCACCAGAAAAACAGCCTTTTCTGTGTGTTCAACACAGGACATAGTTACTGTTCTCAGACCTGATTCTTTGTCTGGATTCATAAGCAGTCCGCACTATATTTAGACCTATAAGGACTCCTATGCCCTATTTCTTGAATCCTCAACAAATCTTGAGACTGACAGAAATCCACATAGGGTTAGAATGTGATAAAGTTCTCAATGCAGCCTATCATGCACAAAATAATCTGTTTCTCTTTGCATAAATGCTCAATACATTCCAGCACATTATTAAACAATTGTCTGATTTCATGTTCATCGCTGCTTACTCCAAAAAGTAAAAACTGTACTTGAAAAGAAAACAGGATTGTTTAAAGCTGCTTAAAGAGGAAGTAATTGATACCAAAAACAAACAAAAAAGAAATGTATGTGAAAGGACAATGTATGTGTGTGTGAGAGCAGAAATGTATGTACGTGAAAGGAGAATGTATGTGTGTGAGAGTAAAAAGAATGGATTTTGGCTTGTACGGCCCCTCATAATAAAACACACACACACACACACACACACACACACACACACACACACACACTCTCTCTGACACACACACACACACAGAGAGAGAGAGAGAGAGAGATTCCACCGGCACTGTGTGTAGACTCTCTCTCTCTCTCTCTCTCTCTCTCTCTCTCTCTCTCTCTCTCTCTCTCTCTCTCTCTCTCTCTCTCTCTCTCTCTCTCTCTCTCTCTCTCTCTCTCTCTCATCCACCCAACCAGCCACGCACGCACGCACGCACGCACGCACGCACACACACACACACACACACACACACACACACACAGTGTGCAAGCCGAAACTGAAGAGCTTTGTGTTCTGAAAGTCAGCTGATCTTCTCACTGATGTCTATATGTTCATGCTACCCAAAATAAATAAATGAAGTTGAATAAATCTATTATGTGTCATTATTTTATACTCTGACTTGTTATTGTTTCTGTAAAGAAATGTGTAAAAATTACTGTTACATTATTACAGTGTATTACAGCTGGCCATTTTGAACAAAGTATCAAAACAATTTGTGTGAGAAAGGCCTCTTGTGCACGGATCATCATGATAATGGGTTTATCTGAATGAATGTGGAGGAAAGCGGCTCTCCAGCACAAATATTTACATTTGCAGCCCTCGACAGGTCAGAAAGCAGTGCGTACAGGGAGTCATCATCAGAGTAAACACACACACACACACACACACACACACACACACACACACACACACACACACACACACAGTCATGAAGCCTCCAGATAATCGGAGTAAACACACACACACACACACACACACACACACACACACAGTCATGAAGCCTCCAGATAATCGGAGTAAACACACACACACACACACACACACACACACACACACACACACACACACACACACACACACACACACACACACACACACACACACACACACACACACACACACACACACACACTCAGTCGTGAACCCTCCAGATAATCGGAGTAAACACAGTCTGGATGGTCAGGAAAGGTCTTCACAATCGTTCAGCAACTCCTATAGCAAAAGCTTTTATAATCAGAAATGATTGTGATTCTGCAAGCGGTCTCTGACGTTGTGTAGTTTAAACACTGCTTTTATTTGTGTCTTCCTCCCGCAGGCGTTGTGACACGACTCTCTGTGAAGACGTGCATTGTGGAAAAACAACACACACATATTGAGTTTCTGTAATTTTTATCGTACACATTATGTCACAGTACACCTACAATCTCCACATCGCGGCCCATTAAAGCGTGCGCTCCTGCCCAACACACATCAATTATTCAGCCGGTCCTGTCACACACCCCCTCTATATTCAACATCTGAAATGGAATACAAATGTCATTTTCCCGTCAGAGACGAAGCATACGGAGGACATCTGAATCTGCTTCAGTCGTGGTCAAACAGAAGATGCTGTCAGAAGAAGCTCTGTATTATTCATGTTCTTCCTCAAGTTATTCTGACTCGCAGCGTTTCCAGCATTAGCATGATCATATTTGGAGCGTTCTGGCCTGTGTGTGTGTGTGTGTGTGTGTGTGTGTGTGTGTGTGTGTGTGTGTGTGTGTGTGTGTGTGTGTGTGTGTGTGTGTGTGTGTGTGTGTGTGTGTGTGTGTGTGTGTGTGTGTGTGTGTGTGTGTGTGTGTGTGTGTGTGTGTGTGTGTGTGTGTGTGTGTGTGTCCAGTGGAGCTCAGACAAGCACCTGTGTGAAGCGCTGGTGTGTGCGATGATAATTGTTCATCAGGGGGAGGCAAACATGAGTGTGTACACACACACACACACACACACACACACACACACACACACACACACACACACACACACACACACACACACACACACACACACACACACACACACACACACCACACACACACACACACACACACACGCTCCTCCACCTGCTGTCTGCTGGAGCGACCAGCTGATAAACACAAGGGCTTCGCTTCATTTACACACACATAATATATATTTATATCTGAATAATGATGTACTCATGAGAATGGTGCTTGGTTTCCTCTTAGCAGATCCAGAACTAAACAAAACCCTTATAACTGAAGATGCTGGACAGCGTTCCAGTAATACACTAAGGGAAGAATTTAGGGAAACTAAAGGCATTTCTACGAGAGCGAATCCAGTGCAAAAACATAATAACATAATAAAATACAGATAATAAATAAAGCAGCTGAATATTCTATGGTTGGTTGTGATATTTGACTTTGGTGGTTGTGTATTATTGGTGGTTGTGTATTATTGGTGGTTGTGTATTATTGGTGGTTGTGTATTATTGGTGGTTGTGTATTGGTGGTTGTGTAATATTGGTGGTTGTGTATTATTGGTGGTTGTGTATTATTGGTGGTTGTGTATTATTGGTGATTGTGTATTATTGGTGGTTGTGAAGTTGTGTATTATTGGTGGTTGTGTATTGGTGATTGTGTATTATTGGTGGTTGTGTATTATTGGTGGTTGTGTATTATTGGTGGTTGTGTATTATTGGTGGTTGTGTATTACTGGTGGTTGTGTATTACTGGTGGTTGTGTATTACTGGTGGTTGTGTATTACTGGTGATTGTGTATTATTGGTGATTGTGTATTATTGGTGGTTGTGTATTATTGGTGATTGTGTATTATTGGCGATTGTGTATTATTGGTGGTTGTGTATTATTGGTGGTTGTGTATTATTGGTGGTTGTGTATTATTGGTGGTTGTGTATTATTGGTGGTTGTGTATTGGTGATTGTGTATTATTGGTGGTTGTGTATTATTGGTGGTTGTGTATTATTGGTGGTTGTGTATTATTGGTGGTTGTGTATTATTGGTGGTTGTGTATTACTGGTGGTTGTGTATTATTGGTGATTGTGTATTATTGGTGGTTGTGTATTGGTGGTTGTGTATTATTGGTGGTTGTGTATTATTGGTGATTGTGTATTATTGGTGGTTGTGTATTATTGGTGGTTGTGTTATTATTGGTGTGTTGTGTATTTTGGTGGTTGTGTATTATGGTGGTTGTGTGTATATTGGTGGTTTGTTGGTATTATTGGTGGTTGTGTATTGGTGATTGTGTATTATTGGTGGTTGTGTATTTTTGTGGTGTGTAGGTTGTGTATTTTGGTGGTTGTGTATTGGTGTTGTGTATTATGGTGGTTGGTATTTTGGTGTTGTGTATTTTGGTGGTTGTGTATTGGTGTTGTGTATTATGGTGTTGTGTATTATTGTGGTTGTGTATTTTGGTGGTTGTGTTTTTGGGGTTGTGTTATGGTGGTTGTGTTTTGGTGGTTGTGTATTTGGTGGTTGTGTTTATGGTTGGTATTGTGTGTTTTTGTGTTGTGTTTGGTTGTTATTGGTGGTTGTGTATTATTGGTGGTTGTGTTTATTGGTGGTTGTGTATTATGGTGGTTGTGTATTTTGGTGGTTGTGTATTATTGGTGGTTGTGTATTATTGGTGGTTGTGTTATGGTGGTTGTGTTATTGGTGGTTGTGTATTGGTGTTGTGTATTATGGTGTTGTGTATTTGGTGGTTGTGTATTATTGGTGGTTGTGTATTGTGTGGTTTATTGTGGTGTTTATTGGTGTTGTGTATTATTGGTGGTTGTGTTATGGTGTTGTGTATATTGGTGTTGGTTTTGTGTTGTGTATTGTGGTTGTGTATATGGTGGTTGGTATGGTGGTTGTGTTTTGGGTTGTGTATTATGTGTGGTTTTGGTGGTGTGTATTTTGGTGTGTGTATTATGGTGGTTGTGTTTTTGGTGGTTGTGTATTTTGGTGTTGTGTATTGGTGTTGTGTATTTGGTGTTGTGTATTATTGGTGGTTGTGTATTGGGGTTGTGGGGTTGGTATATGGGTTGTGTATTATGGTGGTTGTGTATTTGGTGTGTGTATTTGTGGTGGTTGTTGTGTGGTATTGTGTTGTGTTATTGGTGTTGTTTGGTGTGTGTGTTATTGGTGGTTGTGTATTTGGGGTTGTGTTTTGGGGTTGTGTATTGGTGGTGTGTATTATTGGTGGTTGTGTATTGGTGATTGGTTGTTGGTGGTGTGTATTTGGTGGTGTTGTTTTGGTGGTTGTGTTTATTGGTGGTTGTGTATTTTGGTGGTTGTGTTTGTGGTGAGGGTGTTATTATTGGGGTTGTATTGGTGTGGTTATTATTGGTGGTGTGTTTATGGTGGTTGTGTTTATGGGGTATGTGTTAATGGTGGTTGTGTTTATTGGTGGTGTTTGTATTTGTGGATGGTTGTGTATTATTGGTGGTTGTGTATTATTGGTGGTTGTGTATTATGGTGGTTGTGTTTATTGGTGGTTGTGATATGGTGGTTGTGTATTATGGTGGTGTGTTTATTGGTGTTGTGTATTATTGGTGTTGTGTATTGGTGTTGTGTATTATTGGTGGTTGTGTATTTTGGTGTTGTGTATTATGGGGTGTATTTGGTGTGTATTGGTGTTTGTATTATGGTGTTGTGTTATTGGTGGTATTGGTGTTGTGTATTGTTGTGTTATTGGGTTGTGTATTATTGGTGGTTGTTATTGGTGTTGTGTTTATTGGTGGTTGTGTATTTTGGTGGTTGTATATTGGGTGTGTTTTGTGTGTGTATTGGTGTGTGTATTATGGGGTGTGTATTGGTGGTTGTATTATTGTGTTGTGTTATGGTGGTTGGTATTATGGTGTTGTGTTATTGGTGGTTGTTTGTGGTTTTATTGGTGTTGGTATTTTGGTGGTTGTGTATTTTGGTGTTTGTATTATTGGTGGTTGTGTTTGGTGTGTGTATTATTGGTGGTTGTTTTTGGGTTGGTTATGTGGTTGTGTATATTGGTGTGTGTTTTTGGTGTTGTGTTTATGTGTGTGATTATTGGGGTTGTGATATTGGTGTTGTGTATTGTGTGTGTTATGGGTTGTGTTTGGTGTTGTGTATTGGGTATTGTGTGTATTGGTGTTGTGTATTTGGTGTTGTGTTATGTGTTGTATTATTGTGGTTGTGTATTGGTGTTGTGTTATTGGTGGTTGTGTTATTGGTGTTGTGTATTGGTGTTGTGTATTATTGGTGGTGTGTATTATTGGTGGTTGTGTTTATTGGTGGTTGTGTATTATTGGTGTTGTGTATTATTGGTGGTTGTGTATTATTGGTGGTTGTGTATTATTGGTGGTTTGTATTTGGTGATTGTGTTTATTGGTGGTTGTGTATTATTGGTGGTTGTGTATTATTGGTGGTTGTGTTATTGGTGATTGTGTATTATGGTGGTTGTGTATTATTGGGTTGTGTATTATTGGGTGGTATTGGTGGTTGTTATTATTGGTGGTTGTGTATTGGTGGTTGTGTATTATTGGTGGTTGTGTATTATTGGTGGTTGTGTATTATTGGTGGTTGTGTATTATTGGTGTTGTGTATTTTGGTGGTTGTGTATTATGGTGTTGTGTATTATTGGTGTGTGTTGTTTATTGGTGTTGTGTATTATTGGTGGTTGTGTATTATTGGTGGTTTGTGTTTGTTTTATTGTGGTTATTGGTGGTTGTGTATTATTGGTGGTTGTGTATTATTGGTGATTGTGTATTATTGGTGGTTGTGTATTATGTGGTTGATATTGTGGTGTGTATTTGTTTGGTGGTTGTGTATTATTGGTGGTTGTGTATTTTTGGTGGTTGTGTATTATTGGTGGTTGTGTATTGGTGTTGTGTTTATTGGTGGTTGGTGTTTATTGGTGTGTTGTATTTTGGTGGTTGTGTATTATTGGTGGTTGTGTGTATTTGGTGGTTGTGTATTGGTGATTGTGTATTATTGGTGGTTGTGTATTATTGGTTGGTATTGGTGGTTGATTATTGGTGGTTGTGTATTATTGGGTTGGTTGGTGTGTATTATTGGTGGTTGTGTATTATTGGTGGTTGTGTATTATGGTGGTGTGTATTGGTGTTGTGTATTATGGTGGTTGTGTATTATTGGTGGTTGTGTTATTGGTGATGTGTTTGGTGTTGTGTATTTGGTGGTTGGTATTATTGGTGTTGTGTATTATTGTGGTTGTGTATTATGTGGTGGTATGGTGGTTGTATTATTGGTGGTTGTGTATTGTGGTTGTGTATTATGGTGGTTGTGTATTATTGTGGTTGTGTATATTGGGTGTTGTGTTTATTGGGTTGTGTTAGGTGGTGTGTATATTGGGTTGTATTTGGTGGTTGGTGTATTATTGGTGGTTGTGTATTATTGGTGGTTGTTTATTGGTGGTTGTGTATTTGGTGATTGTGTTTATTGTGGGTTTGTATTTATTGGTGGTTTGTATTATTGGTGGTTGTGTTGGTGGTTGTTATTTTGGTGGTTGTGTATTTTGGTGTTGTGTTTGGTGGTGTTGTATTGGTGGTTGTGTTTTATGGTGTTGTGTATTATGGTGGTTGTGTATTATTGGTGGTTGGTATTATTGGTGGTTGTGTTTGGTGGTTGTGTATTATTGGTGGGTTTGTGGGTGTGTATTTGGTGGTGTGTATTGGTGGTTGTTATTATTGGTGGTTGTGTATTATTGGTGGTTGTGTATTATTGGTGGTTGTGTATTATTGGTGGTTGTGTATTGTGATGTGTATTATGGTGGTTGTGTATTATTGTGGTTGTGTTATTGGTGGTTGTGTTTTTGGTGGTTGTGTATTATTTGTGGTTGTGTATTTTGTGTGGTTGTTTTTGGTGATGGTGTATTATTGGTGGTTGTGTTTATTGGGGTTGTGTTTATTGGTGGTTGTGTTGGTGTTGGTTTTTGGTGGTTGTGTTTATTGGTGTGTGTTTTGGTGGTTGTGTTTATTGGTGGTTGTGTATTTTGTGGTTGTGTATTAGTGGGGTTTGTATTATGTGGTTGTTTTATTGGTGTTGTGTATTGGTGGTTGTGTATTATTGGTGGTTGTGTATTATGGTGGTTGTGTATTATTGGTGGTTGTGTATTATGGTGGTTGTGTATTATTGGTGGTTGTGTATTTTGGTGGTGTGTTTTTGGTGTTGTGTATTGGTGTTGTGTATTATTGGTGTTGTGTATTATGGTGATTATGTATTATTGGTGGTTGTGTATTATTGGTGGTTGTGTATTATTGGTGGTTGTGTATTGGTGATTGTGTATTATTGGTGGTTGTGTATTGGTGGTGGTTGTGTATTATTGGTGGTTGTGTATTGGTGATTGTGTAGTATTGGTGGTTGTGTATTATTGGTGGTTGTGTATTATTGGTGATCAGTGTGTGTTCTCCAAGAACTGATTACAGGGAAAAACTTCAGGTAACCCAACTGAGATATGAACAGAAACGCTACTTTAATAGATCTGATAACAGAACCTTTTAAATGGATAAAACTGCGTTTACATCTGAAATTCTCCCAGGTTTAATGGGATTAAGAATAAACTGTCTAGTGTCTAATAATGATGTCTAGCCTGAAAAGAGCCTGGGTTTTTGTCAATGACACACATGTATCGTAAAGATGCACGATCAGTCGTTAAAGATGTTGAACTCGATAACATCCCTGTGACAGTGATTCGCTCTGGCTGTTAAAGCTTGGATGAGTTCGAGGAATATTCAGATCTGTGTTCTGACAGAGAGCCGTCTTTTCAAACACACAGTATCATTATTTCTGTCTTACAATAACTCATATTATCACAGAAGTACTGGGATAAAAGTTCATAGCTCAGATATAAACACCGATGTTTACGGTTGCGATCAAAATAGAGTAAATCAGCTTTTGAAAGTCACGATGTATCAAATAAAGATTGTGTCAATTGGCTATATGCACGCATAAGTTCCGCATTTGACGCAAGGATGCTCGTCAGTTTCCGGGTGGGGAGATTAAACCGGAGGAAAACCGAGAAAAACGGGATTATGGCAGAGTCATCAAAATGTACTGTCCTCTCGTCTTTGAAACAAAACTTTCATATGTTTAGATGTAATTTTATATATAGTTATGTTTATTTAATATAATTTTTAAAAGTAGCATAAACACAACGAGGAGTGTCTGTTTTTGTGACTAACATTTCTTTAGTATAACCATGGAGTATAAAATTCAATATAAATTCTAAGTATTGCATTGGACTCTACGATCGGCAGAAGTTATCGAGCATCCTTAACCTTTTACCGGAAATACCGCCGTGCATAGAGCCCATTGCATCGTTACACCAGTAGGTGGAGACAAGTGACTGTAATAAAATTGATTCGCTCCAAAACACTGAAATATTGCTGTAAAAAACAAGAGAAGTCTTTAGTGGAGCCATTAAATCATTTATTCTAACCAATTTTAAAAAATATATATTAAAATAAATTTAATATTTTTTAAATAGACATTTTGTCAGAACCTCTAGTAAATTATTTTGATTAGTTATCTCAGAATTGTGATCTCGGTTTTAAACAAAACAATTCTCCACATCCAGAATCGTGATTCTCCGTCAGAACGCCGGATCACTATTGGCCGATGCTGGTCACATGAGCACAACGACACACGTGTGATGCTGACGCAGGAGCCGGCCAATACTGAAGAAATAGTTGAATAAAGTCGTTATTTTGGGGGGGGGGGGGGTTGCGCACAAAAAGTATCCTCATTGCTTCATAACATTAAGGTTGAACACTGGAGTCACATGGACTATTTTAAAGATGTCTTTACTACCTTTCTATGCAATGATGTGGCGGTCTATGGCTGCTTCAAAAAGCTCTCAGATTTCATCAAAAATTTCTTCATTTGTGTTCTGAAGATGAACGAAGGTCTTACAGGTTTGGAACGACATGAGGGAAAGTAATTAATGACAATGTAAATTTTTAGATTGGCCCTGCCTCAAACTTTTTTATATTGAAAAAAAATGGCACTCAAATCAATCAGTAACACTTTATAATAAGGTTCAGTAGCGAATATTAGTTAATGTATTAACTAATGAACTAACAGTGAGTAATACATTTGTTACAGTATTTGTTAATCTTAGTTAATAAAATACAGTTGTTCATTGTTTGTTCATGTTAGTTCACTTCCGAGTAAACAAGGAATAGCAGATGAATAGAACAGATTACTAGATTTTTACAATTAAGTTTAAGACATTAAGTAAAGTTAACAAAAAAAAGTTAGTTGGACAACTGTTGGATTTTACATTGTAACACAAACCCTTTACACAAACAGGGTTACAGCTAAAAGTCCAATGCACCAAAAGGTAATAAATTATAAACATTTACAAATAATGAATAGTTTCAACTTTAGATTGGGTACTGAAAAAACATGAATAAATGTCACCGGCGGTTGCAGGATAAGTAGAAAAAGGATCTAAGTGCAGCAGTCTTCAGTTTATTTCATCAAGACTAATACACATACGCAGAACTACTGACAATGACCTGAAGAAACACAGGGCTTAAATAGAACAAACTAATCAGAGAAAGGAGGAACATAGCTCTAGCTCCACTGAGGGTTCAGGGTATCAGGGTGCTCAATTATATCCACAACTGGCTTATTATGGCCCTGTCATTATGGCAGTTCGGCATCAAGGTGTCGTCCTTGCCCACATCCAGAGCCTGGGGTTGAGACTCAACACAAAAAAAAGCTTGTTGGCACCAGCCCAGAGAACCTCGTTCCTGGGAGTGGTGTGGGACTCGGTCACGATGCGGGCTCAATGGTCTCCTGCACGGATCGAGTCCATCCTGGCCATGGTGACCAGGATAAATCTAGGCCAGTTTTACAGTCTACATCACTGTAAAACATTTTCAGAGAGTGTTAGGTCTCATGGTATTAGCGTCCAACATCATTCCATCCGGCCTGCTGCACATGAGGGCCCTGCAGTGGTGGTTGAAAACCAACGGGTTTTCCGTTCTGCATGATCAGGGTTACGCGCAGATGCATTCGTTCCCTATCTATGTGGAAAAAAAGCTTGGTTTCTTTTCCTAATGCCCTGTGCTGGGAGCGTCATGTCACCGGAAAGCCGCTTCGACAGACGCCTCCCTCACGGGCTGGGGTGTGGTCATGGATGGCAGTGCTCTGAGGAGCTTCCTCCCAGACCTCAGGCTCACCAGACAGACAATGTGCCGGTGGTCTCCTACTTGATTCATCAGGGGGTTCTGAGATTATGCCCTCTATCCAGATTGGTGCATCAGATCCAGTGGTCCCAGGGGAAACTGTTATCTCTCAGAACAATGCGTGTCCCACGGGACCAGAATCAGGGAACAGAGATCCTGTGGAGGCAGGGGCCGAGCCCCGGGGAATGGAGACTTCACACAGAGGTGGTGAAGTCGATATGTTTTGGATTTGTTCGCATCTCGAGGGACGTCTTACTGTCCATTGTGGTTTTCTCTCACTCATCCAGCCCCATTGGGGTTGGATGCCATGGTACAGATGTGGCTGAGGCTAAGCCTGTACGCTTTTCCCCTGATTGCTCTGCTCCCGGGAGTTCTGGAGAGGGTCCGTTGAGACGAGATCAGCCTACTTCTAGTAGCCCCATACTGGCCGGCCCAAGTATGGTTTTCAGACATCATAGCACTCCTGGCAGGCCAGCCTTGGCAGATCCCTCTGAGGTGGATCTGCTTCCATAGGCCGGGGGCTCAATGTTCACCCTCGACCAGACCTGTGGAAACTTTGGGTCTGGCCCCTGAGGAGGCTCAGTACCTAGAGGCTGGTCTGTCGGCTGGAGTGGTTGAGACCATACTCAGTTCCAGAGCTTCTTCCACAAGGAGATTGTACAGCCTAAAGTGGAATGTGGTTCCACTTGGTGTAGAGAGCATGAGGTGGACCCAGTTAACTGCCCGGCTTCAGTGCAGGAGTTCCTCCAATATTTCTTCTCGGCTGGTCATACCCCGTCCACACTCAAGGTGTACGTGACTGCCATTGCGGCTTTCCATGCTCCTCTGGGTGATGGGCCTCTGGGTGATGGGCCTCTGAGTGATGGGCCTCTGGCTGATGGGCCTCTGGGTGATGGGCCTCTGGGCGATGGGCCTCTGGGCGATGGGCCTCTGGGCGATGGGCCTCTGGGCGATGGGCCTCTGGGCGATGGGCCTCTGGGCGAAGGGACTCTGGGTGAAGGGACTCTGGGTGAAGGGCCTCTGGGTGATGGGCCTCTGGGTGATGGGCCTCTGGGTGATGGGCCTCTGGGTGATGGGCCTCTGGGGAGACATCAGCTGGTCGTACGTTTCCTCCGTGGGGCTCAGAGGATGAGACCTGCGGCTCGTACCAGAGTTCCCACATGGGACCTGGCAGTGGTTCTCGAAGGGATGGGCCACCCCTCACACTTTTATCAGATTCTATAGCCTAGACATCCTGTCTACACCAGGTACTCTAGTGCTCTCGTTCATCAGTGTGCCTGTGAGCAGCTTCACACTGAGTCAGGCAGGGCTCGATGTGGCATAGTGGGTACTCGTTCCCCAAAGTGCCGTCATGTGTTACAACTGTAACCCCCATTTCCTGAGAATGGAACGAGACACTCCGTCCCTTTGCCATGCCTTCCCCTGCCTGGGAGCAGCTTGCTTAATCGCTAAGCGCAGCTAACTTTGTTGTGTTCCGGTGTCCTTTTGTAGCTTCCGTGTATGCTGTCACATGTTACGATTGGATTAGTTTCATTCATACTTCACTAAGGGTGTTCTGCAAAGTTTCATCATCGACACAGTGACTCGTTCCCTTTTAAGGGAATAGGGGTTACAGTCGTAACCTGAGACGTTTTTGACAAAATAACTAGCAAAATAGTATAATATTGTTTATATTATGTTTTAAGCAAAGCCAACAGTGATTATAAGCTGTTTGGTTTCATTTATTTGTTTTAGCCTAGACATCAGGGCTGTGTTTGGATGGCTATTAGACGTCTTTTAAGCATAATTTACATTAAATACTGATCTGCTAATCATTATGTAGCCTAATGTGTAATAAGTTCATTAGTAAACATTAAGCACATTATATCATCTAACTATGTGAATATATATTGACTAATGATCTGTTAAACATTATGTAATGTTTGTAAATTATTTATTAATGAAAGTTATTATAAAGAGTTAGGCTTATTTTCTTTTCTAAAAGAGAATGATGATTGGATTGATAATGTCACTTACATCTTTCCAGAGATTGAGGAGTAGCTGCTCTGTCTGGAAGTCTGTGGTGTGGCCATTCTCACGGTGTCCTCCTCACTTCAACACACCACCTACAAACACAACATTCATATCATAAAGAGCTCACAAAACTTCAACACACCACATACACACACAATATTCACATAATAAAGAGCTCACAAAACTTAAACTCATGACCTACACACAAAATATTCACATTAGAGCCGCACAGCAAACACAAAGTCAAGCTTAAGCCAAAGCTGAGCCGTCGAGTGATGCTCTGCTGCCATCTAACGGCTGTACTTGAAAGCTTATGTACTCAAGTGTGGGTTAACTTTATATATATATATATAAAGCCAATACATTGGCTGATGGCGCGGGCGCCACCTCGATGCTCTTACGTCGTCATAGTATATTGGCGCGCGCACCATCTGCTCCCCAGACTCCTCTGCCGAAAAAGGAAGCTTGTCGGCAGTGCCAGGAGCTTGGCAGCGTATCCCTATTCAGAGAACATGGGTTACACCAGTAACCAGAGACGTTCTCTTTCATAGGTTTACTCAACGTTGCGTAGCTAAGAAGCAGTGGAAACAAAATACCAAGCTCGCCAAGCTAAGCGCTGCCGTAACTTGTACAATGACCAGATAACTTACATGACTGGAGACAAAACATGGGAATCTGGAGCCATGTCGAGATTAGATTACCCTGGTATTAATCTATAATTAATCTCCAGTAATATTACATTGTTTGATACAATATTGTTTTATTTGATATTATGTAAATGTGCATTTTTATTTTATATGGTTTATTTAGTATTACCATAAGTTACTTGTATTTATATTGTTTAAAGATTTAAGTTAATATTGTGTCCAGTTTGCCCTGTAAATAAAAGGGTATTATTTTTTGACAAAGTGTGTGCGGTTTTGTTTTCTTAAGTACCGGTTTAAGAACTGTTTAAGCACCAGAACCGTTTAAAAAATACAGAGTAGGTACTGGTATCAGATAAAACCCAAACGATACCCAACCCTAGTTCCATCCTGATTGTAAAGCTCAATGTGATTAGATGAAGCTGGAATGTGCTGTGATTGGTCAGTGCAGTGTGACCATTATCTGATTGGCTGGAGTAGACTCACTGGCTCGCTTTACTTTGGCTCGGTTTGCTTTTCCACAGCAGTTTAGTCCCGCTTCATGATTATTATTAGCATGATTAGCGTGCATGATTATAGACTGATTATAGTAGCGCTCCCATTTCTTATTTCAAGTTGCGTGCAACAGTCGTCATTTTAAAAAGTTGTACGAACAAACGATACTGTGGTGGCTGTTGCTCACTGTTTAAATCTAGCAGGTTTGGTGTCTCGTGTCGCAAATCCAATGACAGTTATAGGGACTTTTGTCAGTTGAACCTGCTTCCAAACCATCGTCCTCCCCCAGGACTTGAACATGCAAGACACACACACACCACACACACACACCGAGCCCTTTCCTCCCCCAACACACTGAAATGGTCCTGTTACAAGACTTTATTGCTCATCGGAATGTCGCAGAGTGTCTCTGAACAAAGAGACAGACACGCGTCGCTGTCTTCTGTTGTTTAAAGACATTTAAACAAATATATTCAATGTGTCTTATGTCAATGTGTGTTTTGTCCATGTACATTGGAATAACTGTGACTATCATTATGTATTTCACATTTAACTGCCGATTCTCAGAAGTTAACTAGGAAGGAGAAATGTATCCTGCCTTCATGCATATATATTCTGGTACATATGACCCGTTGAGAATTGTATGAACAATCTATCTAATCTCCTTATCAAACGATGTGCCTTCTATTTTGTGTATGATCTATGTTGTTGGGAAACTAATGGGATAAGGTTTAAAACTATGATTAACCTACAGAATGGTCGTCGCTCGTCGCCAGCCTTGCACAGATGTAACTCCGCGTGATTTTCCCTTAGGGATCCTTGTTTCTTTTCTTTGTAAGTCAAAGTTTTGTTTTCTGTAGTCGACTCCGTTCACTTCCACGAAGTGAAACGAACTTAGCCAAACTATGTTCGTTGGTAACGTTACATCAAAGATGTTAACCTCTGTTCGACATGCGCGCCAAGCCACGCCACGCGTCGCTTACACAAAAGGACTCTGCTCACGCATGCGGCCCGACCGGGCTGTTCAGGAATGCAGCGACCCAGAGAGACCAATACATGTGTGCAAGTATACTTCTTTATAAAGCTTCTGAGAAGCATTAAGATGATGTGTTCCGTGTTGTTTCAGAAGGCGAATGTCTGGGGAATCGTACCAATGCTACAAATTCTCTCTCTCCCCCCCCCTCTCTATTCTCTCTCTCACACCCTCACTCACTCTCACACGTGTGTCCATTGTCCAAACTACGCATTTCTCGTTCATTGATTTCTTATTGTGTTTCGTATGCATATTATGTTTGTAAATATATATATATATATATCATGTAACAGTAGTAAATATATAAGTAGCTCTGCCTTATTAAATCCACATTATATTCACTTGACTGATGAACTTTCTCTTTGCTCAATTTCAAGTCCCTTAAGTGCCAAATACCTGACTTATGCTACTAGCTTTACAAATTACCGGTACTTTGAGTACTTGTTTATAGGGCAGAAAACCCAATTCTTCTGGCCAGAGAATTGCGTATCCTGAAATCCTATAAAGTAAGATAATATTGTGGATCCCCACAATATTATTCTGGCAATTTAGCTAATTAATTTTGCCTGCTTTGTAAGACGTGATCAGTGTAATTAACTGCAATCAACTTGTCGTTAAAATGAAAGGATTCACATGTATGCATGCAGGTAAAATGACAGATTCTCCCTTAGAGGGAGATTTATTAACATGTAAGACTGATCTAATCCAAACATGTATGAATAATTATTAATTACCAATTATTAATTATGATATGCAAATTCCCCACGGATTAGATCCGCCCCAGAGTCTTTACACAGTGGTAGTGACGATTCTCTCTAACCAATCAGTGATCAGCAGTGATCAGTGATGTGGGGCATGTTCAAGATCACAACGGTGCGCAACGTTTTGCTACGGTTTCCGCGTTGAACGCCATGTTTCCTGGAAACGGCTTGCACCGGTGTGCAACGGGGTTTGAGATGCGTTTTCTCTTGTTTGGTGGGCGTGTCAGAACTGCAGTCCAATCAGCAGCAACATGCATGCGGTATTAAAGTGAACGCGCACAATGGAAGTGATTTACAAATGTGTTCGATACGCAACAACTGAGGATATTAGAAGACATGTTTGTCGTAAGTTTTATTGTAAAAATATACGATATCAACATAATGATGTAGTTGTTTATATTTTCAGTTTCATTGCAAGTGTATGACATTTGGTATAAAAATAAACAATGTAAAGTGCTTTTCCTAAAAATGAGAAAAAAAATACAGGGTATTAATAAAACCGTATGAACAACAAATAAAGTCAGTATGTGAGGCTAAATAGATGTGTTTTAGTCTTTATTAGGTAAGATGTGCTTCCATTTCAGTTTCCACAAATCCCTTCACTCGATTGGGATGTTCTCTTGTGTTCTGGGCGGCAAGTGCAGTAACTGTAACATCGGCATATTTTGTAGTATTAAACACATATTTATACTGACTTCATCAGGCTCCGAAAATTCTTCACAAAGAACACAAAAAGCCTTCTCAGCTGCCGTAGTTGCAACTCTGCGTCATCACAACAGTGCGTTCAACGCGTCACCGTTTCTGTTTAAAAAACGTTCTGCAACGTTTTGTCGGCGCTGAACGCAGCCCAGCCGTAGCATGCAGAGCAAACGCCAATATCTCAGATATATGTGCTGTGATCCTCAAACGAATGTCAGGCAAAGTTGTGTTTGCGTCATAAAAAATATATTTGTACATTATATCCTAACATATATTTTTGGATCTCATTCTATTTATCTGTGATTTCACTTGATTTCTGTTGTATTTGTGGAGCTGGGCACAGTGTGTTATCTTCATCTCAACGGTTCATGTAGTCTTGTGCCACTCCGTGTGGGTTAACTTATGTGATTGTAATGTTGTCCCCAAGTCTGGGCACGGTTTGCTATCAGAAGAGCAGTTTTGCAGTGTGTTGTGGGTGTAAATGCAGATGTAGCAGTGAGTGACGTGTGGTTTCAGTGATGTTACTGTGGTCGAACGGTTCATCTTCCACCACTGATCTAAATTGAAGAGCTTCTATTCTCGTCCTGTCCTTTCCTCCATAGTAATTGTATTACAATGCCAAAAGAATATGCCTTATCTTCTGATTACTGGCAGAACGCCATCCAGTGACTCAGTAAGCTTTAGTGCTCATTCCATGCTATTTATTGATGTTTCCCATTTACATTATTCAATTTACACAACCTGCTAACCACGGAAGCCTGTACTCTCTCCTGATTCGTTTAATGCATCCAGCAGGAGGCTTTAACTTTACTCGTCTGTGCTGGAAGATGCTATCTATGATCTGGGGCTATGAATAATGCTGTCTCAGTGACTCAGTGAAATACAGGTTTCTCCCACTCCCAAAAAAACACTTCGGAGCTTTATGAATTAAGCAAGAACACATTTCTCTAAATCTGAACATAGTTGAGCCAAACCTGTCAGTCACAGAACAGAAGATAGACTAAGAGAACCGATTTCAGGCTCAATTTTCACAGAATGTTAAATAATTGTGCTTTGCCTTTGCGGGACATTACTGTTACACAAAAACTACACAATTCAATACAAATCTCACAGAAGACCACCTCGCCATTCAGTAACAGACATGATGGACCTGGCATTTGTCTTTCTTTGTATGAAATGCATCAAAGTGTCATGACAATTTAGTCTCATGTAATTCCACAAAATTAGTCAGATTACAGAAGCAATCAAAACTTATAATCCATGTGACAGAGAGCTCAGAAGTTCTGCTTCGAACCGGGATTGTTTCCATTGAAAGCTCCCTCTGCTTGTGTCTTCCTCGAGAGCTCTCATTAAACCACCTACAACATGAAGTACACGAGTCAAGCATGTCATGACCAACAGCGCTCGACGAGTGCCATGTCAAGAGCCATTAACAATGATCTCACCATTTCACTATAAGAGCCAATTTCACTAGAATCAAGTGATTTGATATTGTGAGGACTAAAGGCGGGCGACACTATGCGACTTTCGTCTGATTTTGAGCCGAATTCTGACTCGTGCGACTCTTTTCTGGGTCGG
The DNA here is from genome assembly GCA_036326025.1 of Chrosomus eos. Classification (NCBI taxonomy): domain Eukaryota; kingdom Metazoa; phylum Chordata; class Actinopteri; order Cypriniformes; family Leuciscidae; genus Chrosomus; species Chrosomus eos. The sequence continues at coordinate 323,443 of CM070842.1, forward strand.
GCAGATTTTCAGCATTGTTGTGCAGTGTTCGTGAAGTGTACAGGGGAAACGAGAGGCGATTAACCTCTCCCGACCGGCAATCGGATGGTCGGATGGATTTCTGGCTTGTCGGTCGCTCCTCGTGACTATATCACACAGTTTGCCCTGAACTCAGTGTATTTCCCTCACTGCGGCTGCGTAAAAAACATAAGTTTCACCATTTCATCTGCAGCAACAAAGAACATGAAAAGAGGGAGATCTTAATTTCTGTAGCTCAAACTAGCTGCAAATTACTGTTGTTTACCTCCAGTTCGTGTGATTAACCACGTCTCCCAACCCACCTGCGATATAGCGACACCTTGCCTCCTTTATTAATTTGTTAAACAATGCTTTTGAAAAAGCTGTTTTTAATTTTCATGGATGAATAATTATTGCCGTGTTCAGACATTTTCAATTTAATTATATGCCTGTGATTCATGGTGATCGACCTAAATGTTTTAGACAATTTTCTATGAGGAGGGAGCTTCTATGTAATCTTTTATTATAATCACAGCGCCTCTTTTTTATGCGGTGATGCGCTATAAATCTATTATATACATGCGTATAGTGTGAGCAGTCACAGCTCGATGATCGGGAGTATAGTGTGAGCAGTCTCAGCTCGATGATCGGGAGTATAGTGTGAGCAGTCACAGCTCGATGATCGGGCGTATAGTGTGAGCAGTCTCAGCTCGATGATCGGGAGTATAGTGTGAGCAGTCTCAGCTCGATGATCGGGCGTATAGTGTGAGCGGTCTCAGCTCGATGATCGGGAGTATAGTGTGAGCAGTCTCAGCTCGATGATCGGGAGTATAGTGTGAGCAGTCACAGCTCGATGATCGGGAGTATAGTGTGAGCAGTCTCAGCTCGATGATCGGGAGTATAGTGTGAGCAGTCACAGCTCGATGATCGGGCGTATAGTGTGAGCAGTCACAGCTCGATGATCGGGCGTATAGTGTGAGCGGTCTCAGCTCGATGATCGGGAGTATAGTGTGAGCAGTCACAGCTCGATGATCGGGCGTATAGTGTGAGCAGTCACAGCTCGATGATCGGGAGTATAGTGTGAGCAGTCACAGCTCGATGATCGGGAGTATAGTGTGAGCAGTCACAGCTCGATGATCGGGCGTATAGTGTGAGCAGTCGCTGCTCGATGATCGGGAGTATAGTGTGAGCAGTCACAGCTCGATGATCGGGCGTATAGTGTGAGCAGTCACAGCTCGATGATCGGGAGTATAGTGTGAGCAGTCTCAGCTCGATGATCGGGAGTATAGTGTGAGCAGTCGCAGCTCGATGATCGGGCGTATAGTGTGAGCAGTTGCAGCTCGATGATCGGGAGTATAGTGTGAGCAGTCGCAGCTCGATGATCGGGAGTATAGTGTGAGCAGTCTCAGCTCGATGATCGGGCGTATAGTGTGAGCAGTCGCAGCTCGATGATCGGGCGTATAGTGTGAGCAGTCTCAGCTCGATGATCGGGAGTATAGTGTGAGCAGTCGCAGCTCGATGATCGGGCGTATAGTGTGAGCAGTCTCAGCTCGATGATCGGGAGTATAGTGTGAGCAGTCTCAGCTCGATGATCGGGCGTATAGTGTGAGCAGTCTCAGCTCGATGATCGGGGTATAGTGTGAGCAGTCTCAGCTCGATGATCGGGGTATAGTGTGAGCAGTCTCAGCTCGATGATCGGGCGTATAGTGTGAGCAGTCCAGCTCGATGATCGGACGTATAGTGTGAGCAGTCCAGCTCGATGATCGGGAGTATAGTGTGAGCAGTCTCAGCTCGATGATCGGGCGTATAGTGTGAGCAGTCTCAGCTCGATGATCGGGAGTATAGTGTGAGCAGTCTCAGCTCGATGATCGGGCGTATAGTGTGAGCAGTCTCAGCTCGATGATCGGGCGTATAGTGTGAGCAGTCGCAGCTCGATGATCGGGAGTATAGTGTGAGCAGTCTCAGCTCGATGATCGGGCGTATAGTGTGAGCAGTCCAGCTCGATGATCGGGAGTATAGTGTGAGCAGTCGCAGCTCGATGATCGGGCGTATAGTGTGAGCAGTCTCAGCTCGATGAGATCGGCGATATATAGTGTGAGCAGTCTGCAGCTCGATGATCGGGCGTATAGTGTGAGCAGTCTCAGCTCGATGATCGGGCGTATAGTGTGAGCAGTCTCAGCTCGATGATCGGGAGTATAGTGTGAGCGTCCAGCTCGATGATCGGGCGTATAGTGTGAGCAGTCTCAGCTCGATGATCGGGCGTATAGTGTGAGCAGTCCAGCTCGATGATCGGGGTATAGTGTGAGCAGTCTCAGCTCGATGATCGGGGTATAGTGTGAGCGTCTCAGCTCGATGATCGGGCGTATAGTGTGAGCAGTCTCAGCTCGATGATCGGGCGTATAGTGTGAGCAGTCCAGCTCGATGATCGGGGTATAGTGTGAGCAGTCTCAGCTCGATGATCGGGCGTATAGTGTGAGCAGTCACAGCTCGATGATCGGGCGTATAGTGTGAGCAGTCCAGCTCGATGATCGGGCAGCATAGTGTGAGCAGTCTCAGCTCGATGATCGGGCGTATAGTGTGAGCAGTCTGCAGCTCGATGATCGGAGTCCAGTCATATAGTAGTGTGAGCAGTCCAGCTCGATGATCGGGGTATAGTGTGAGCAGTTCAGCTCGATGATCGGGAGTATAGTGTGAGCAGTCTCAGCTCGATGATCGGGCGTATAGTGTGAGCGGTCTCAGCTCCATGATCGGGCGTATAGTGTGAGCAGTCGCAGCTCGATGATCGGGCGTATAGTGTGAGCGGCTCAGCTCATGATCGGGCATATAGTGTGAGCAGTCGCAGCTCGATGATCGGGCGCATAGTGTGAGCGGTCTCAGCTCCATGATGCGGCGTATAGTGTGAGCAGGTCTCAGCTCATGATCGGGAGTATAGTGTGAGCAGTCACAGCTCGATGATCGGGAGTATAGTGTGAGCAGTTGCAGCTCGATGATCGGGCGCATAGTGTGAGCGTCGCAGCTCCGATGATCGGGCGTATAGTGTGAGCGTCTCAGCTCGATGATCGGGAGTATAGTGTGAGCGGTCTCAGCTCGATGATCGGGAGTATAGTGTGAGCGTCTCAGCTCGCATGATCGGGCGTATAGTGTGAGCAGTCAGCTTGATGATCGGGCAGTATAGTGTGAGCAGTCGCAGCTCGATGATCGGACGCATAGTGTGAGCAGTGCTAGCTCGATGATCGGGCGTATAGTGTGAGCAGTCGCAGCTCGATGATCGGGCGCATAGTGTGAGCAGTCGCAGCTCGATGATCGGGAGTATAGTGTGAGCAGTTGCAGCTCGATGATCGGGCGATAGTGTGAGCAGTCGCAGCTCGATGATCGGGAGTATAGTGTGAGCGGTCTCAGCTCCATGATCGGTATGTGTGATCGCGCTCGTGTCGATAAGTGTGAGTAGTCTCAGCTCGATGATCGGGCGCATAGTGTGAGCAGTCTCAGCTCGATGATCGGGCGCATAGTGTGAGCGGTCTCAGCTCGATGATCGGGAGTATAGTGTGAGCAGTCTCAGCTCGATGATCGGGGTATAGTGTGAGCGTCTCAGCTCGATGATCGGGCGATATAGTGTGAGCAGTTCGCAGCTCGATGATCGGGCGCATAGTGTGAGCAGTCGCTGCTCGATGATCGGGAGTATAGTGTGAGCGGTCTGCAGCTCGATGATCGGGCGCTATAGTGTGAGCAGTCCAGCTCGATGATCGGGCGATAGTGTGAGCAGTCTCAGCTCCGATGATCGGGCGTATAGTGTGAGCAGTCGCAGCTCGATGATCGGGGTATAGTGTGAGCAGTCTCAGCTCGATGATCGGGCGTATAGTGTGAGCAGTGGCAGCTCGATGATCGGGCGTATAGTGTGAGCAGTCGCGCTCGATGATCGGGCGTATAGTGTGAGCAGTCGCATGCTCGATGATCGGGAGTATAGTGTGAGCAGTCCAGCTCGATGATCGGGCGTATAGTGTGAGCAGTCGCAGCTCGATGATCGGGGTTATAGTGTAGTAGAGCGGTCTCAGCTCGATGATCGGGCGCATAGTGTGAGCAGTCCAGCTCGATGATCGGGCGCATAGTGTGAGCAGGTCTCAGCTCCTGATCGGGCGTATAGTGTGAGCGTCCAGCTCGATGATCGGGAGTATAGTGTGAGCAGTCTCAGCTCGATGATCGGGCGTATAGTGTGAGCAGTGTGCTGCTCGATGATCGGACGTATAGTGTGAGCAGTCGCAGCTCGATGATCGGTATATGAGCATCGCTGCTCGATGATCGGACGTATAGTGTGAGCAGTTCGCTGCTCGATGATCGGGCGTATAGTGTGAGCAGTCTCAGCTCGTATGATCGGGCGTATAGTGTGAGCAGTCGCAGCTCGATGATCGGGAGTATAGTGTGAGCAGTCACAGCTCGATGATCGGGTGTATGTGTGAGCAGTCGCAGCTCGATGATCGGGCGTATAGTGTGAGCAGTCGCTGCTCGATGATCGGGCGTATATAGTGTGAGCAGTCGCTGCTCGATGATCGGACGTATAGTGTGAGCAGTCGCAGCTCGATGATCGGGAGTATAGTGTGAGCAGTCGCAGCTCGATGATCGGGCGTATAGTGTGAGCAGTCTCAGCTCGATGATCGGGCGTATAGTGTGAGCAGTTGCAGCTCGATGATCGGACGTATAGTGTGAGCAGTCTCAGCTCGATGATCGGGCGTATAGTGTGAGCAGTCGCAGCTCGGCGTATAGTGTGAGCAGTCGCAGCTCGATGATCGGGAGTATAGTGTGAGCGGTCTCAGCTCGATGATCGGGCGTATAGTGTGAGCAGTCGCTGCTCGATGATCGGACGTATAGTGTGAGCAGTCTCAGCTCGATGATCGGGAGTATAGTGTGAGCGGTCTCAGCTCCATGATCGGGCGTATAGTGTGAGCAGTCGCAGCTCGTTGATCGGGAGTATAGTGTGAGTGGTCTCAGCTCGATGATCGGGCGTATAGTGTGAGCAGTCGCTGCTCGATGATCGGGCGCATAGTGTGAGCAGTCGCAGCTCGATGATCGGGAGTATAGTGTGAGCGGTCTCAGCTCCATGATCGGGCGTATAGTGTGAGCAGTCGCAGCTCGATGATCGGGAGTATAGTGTGAGCGGTCTCAGCTCGATGATCGGGCGTATAGTGTGAGCAGTCTCAGCTCGATGATCGGACGTATAGTGTGAGCGGTCTCAGCTCGATGATCGGGCGTATAGTGTGAGCAGTCTCAGCTCGATGATCGGGCGTATAGTGTGAGCAGTCGCAGCTCGATGATCGGACGTATAGTGTGAGCAGTCTCAGCTCGATGATCGGGCGTATAGTGTGAGCAGTCTCAGCTCGATGATCGGGCGTATAGTGTGAGCAGTCGCAGCTCAATGATCGGGCATATAGTGTGAGCAGTCGCTGCTCGATGATCGGGCGTATTGTATCCAGCCTCTCACGAAGACTTCAGATGCCCCAACACCTGTGATGAGATGACTAAACGCCTGTGGAGAGACGACTCGACGCCTGTGAAGAGACGACTAAACACCGGCGATATGTTATGCCTAAATTTATACATGATTAACTAACTGTATTTTTCTTTGTCCATTTCTGAAATGCACTTTCTGTAAAGCTGCTTTGAGACAATGTGTATTGTGAAAAGCGCTATACAAATAAACTTGAATTGAATTGAATTGAATAGTGTGAGCAGTCGCAGCTCGATGATCGGGCGTATAGTATCACAGATACACAACATCAGACACAAGCACTGGCCGTACGAGTGGAGACACTATTAGCAATCTTTGTTGAGATGAACTTAATGATCTAGCAGAGTTATTTCATTTCAAAAGATCAACCAATGTAGTATTGGGGAAATATGATTAAATGTCCTTGTGCCAGTCAAAAGTGTGGCTACTGCATTCTGAACATCTGAACACGACTAATATTGGATTGACTCATTCCAATAAAAAGAGAGTTACAATAGTCAATTCTAGATGAGATGAACGAAAGGATCACTCTCTCAAACTCTGCAAATGCAAAGAAACTCTTAACCTTAGATAATAATCTTAACTGGAAAAAATAGATTTAACTACAGCATTTATTTGTTTATCAAATCTAAGAGGAGAATAAAAAATAATACTCAGTTTTTTGACAGAGTGTTTTACGAAGGGAGCGCATCCATGAGAACAGAGCAGGGCCCAGAACGGAGCCCTGGGGGACTCCATAACCCGTTCTAGCACTCAGATAGGACTCAAACCAATTTAATACCCACACATTGTTCTAGTCGAGAGATAAGTATTTGTGGTCCACTGTATCAGAGGGAGCACTTAAACCTAAGAGTAAGAGTCTCACAGAATCCCCGAGTCAACAGACAATACAATATCCTAATGACTTTTAATAACGCTGACTCAGTACTGTGATGTGTTCTAAACCCAGATTAGAATTCTTCAAAAACACTATTTAACTCCTGCAGTTGTTCCAATACAAATTTCTCTAAGATTTTAGAAATAAAAGATAAATTTGGTCTATAATTGGAAAGTATGGTTAGGGCCAAGATTAGTTTTTAAGTAGTGGTTTAACGGTTGCATGTTTAGGTATTTAGGAACAACCCCTGTGAGAAGGAACTTATTTATTATAGCTAAAATACTATATATACTATATAATATACTATATATTAAAAGTATATTAGCATTATGCCTTTACCTATTTTCACAATACATATTTTAACACACTTTAAAATAATTGTACTTTAGTATATTTTCTAGAAAAATTTTATGTATTTATTTGCACTTTACTTAAAAAAACATTTTAGGTATATGTTTAACTATGTGCTGAAAATGATCATTGTAACAATGTCTTGAAAGTATACTTTCAAAATACATGATTAAATATCCTGAAGTTGTAATATATGTTAAGTTAAATATTAGAGTAATTCTTCATGCTTGTAATTCACTTCATTACTTGGACATAAATTGCTTTCAGAAAGTATTAAAGATTATGCATAAATGCATTGAAAGCCCATTTAAAACATATTTCAATTAATTAATATTTGATTATTAATGTGCATTTGTTATTAAAGACCAAGTGTGCAGTTTGTTGTATTTGGATTAAGCCAAAGATATTACTGAGCATATACGTTTTATTCAAATATATAATACACTTTGTGTATATTGCTTGTATGTTTCGACACTCGCAATCAAGCATATAATTAGTCCCTACACAGGCATATATACTTAAAGTATACTAAGTATACTTGAAGTTGTTCCAATTTAGCACACACAAGTACACTAAACACACTTAAAGTTATGCTTTACTACAATTTAATTACAACTAAAATATACTTAATACAAAATTAGTTGTTTCAAAATAGCAGACTTCAAGTGAACTAATCATTAACACTCTTGCAGCCAGACTAATTATAAGTATACTTCAAGTAAACTTAGCATATATTTGTCCAGCAGGGACAGAGAGAAAGAATAGATGATAAACCAGATAAACAGGACACAATAGGGATGAACAGTGCTTCGGGAAACAATGAAGATTTCTTAGAGTGAGTTCTGGTTTTTGATTGGTTGACAGATATTCCCAGGGTGTTGATTAACTAATTGTCTGTTTGTCTGAAACACAGCAGGTTTGTTTCTAATCAGGATGCTTAAACAGTGGCATAAAGTACAATGTGAAAATAGTTTTAAGATGAACATTATATAACCGTGTGTGTGGTAACAGCAGTATAAGTGTAATAAATCCGAGTGAGGCACTGCTTTCAGAAACCTTGCTGTCACAGTGTGTGTTTATCTGGTGACGGTCACTCCCAGTGTAATCCCTGCGTCCATCATTACTAATCACCAATCCAAACACTTCCTCACTGATATTTGCTCATAAGTGCATGTGCTCAATCACCAATGACAGGACAAAACAGCAAATAATGAGAAGTAAACAAAGCGTGAGTGTGTCAGTGATGACTCTAAAGCCTGCAGCTCATCGCTCTCCGTGCTTCAGTCCCATGATCCTCTGCTCTCTGTGTTTATATCTGCGTATTCACACGCAATATCTGCAGGTGCAGAAACATTTGAGTAGATGCTGACAACATCTAAAACATAAGCAGTATAAGATATTTATAGTTAACAAAATATAAAATATTCACAAATCATTTTTATCATATTTATGTAGTTACATGTTTACCATTTTATACATATATTTTAGATCCCTTAACTCAAGGGCATCCAAACTTTATTTAAACAGGGCCAGATGCGATGTTGTGGACATGCCTGGGGGCCGGATACTTCTCCTTCATACATACATACATACGTATATTATATATATATATATATATATATATATATATATATATATATATATATATATATATATATATATATATATATATATATATATCATCATCATCAACCTTTATTTTACAGACTCTTGGTCCATTCAGAAGACACAGACATAACATGCAACAAAACATTAAATCAGAGACATACAAAGAGATAAGAAAATACAAGGGTAAAAAAGATTTAAAAAAAAAAAAACTAAAATACGGCATTTCTATAAAAGACACTTATACCAGCATTTCCATAGTGATGATTGGTATCGTATGACACTAAATCCAGGATTCACTAGCAGCATCACAATGCTGTTCTGGGAGTCATTCAGGCGACAAATGAATTTGTAGACGAGTCTCCTCAGCAATGCCTGAAAAGTGCTGACCCCTGCATTACAAAACAGGTCACTTGCACTAGAACACCTGGGTTTATTGAGCAGTGTCCTCATACAGTCATTATAAGCAACCTTAAGCTTCTGCATACTAGCCTTTTTAAACTTGGTCCATAAAGGAGCAGTATACAAAGGAGTGCAATAAGCTTTGAACAGGCCAATTTTGACGTCATCCGTGCACCTGTGGAATTTTCTTACCAGCATATTAGCTTGGGCATATAATATGCGACGCTGCCTGTATAAATCCTCATCATCAGATAACTGATCTGTAATGTAATGACCCAGGTATTTAATTTTATTACAAACACTCATCACTTGTCCTGACAGATAAAAGTCTGGAAAACAGAGATCTTTATCCACTTTTGTCCTACATATCAACACAGCACTCTTTTTGGCATTATACAGCACATCAAATTTCACCCCATATTCAGAGCAGATATTCAGTAACTGCTGAAAACCAGCACTGCTGGGAGAGACAATGGCCAAATCATCAGCATACATAAAATGATTAACCAAGGTGTTACCAATTATACAACCCGTTTTGCATCTTGATAATTGGTTGGATAACTCATCCATGTAAAGGTTGAAGAGAGCTGGTGAAAGTAGCCCCCCTGACGTACCCCATTACTCACCCCAAATGAGGCAGACACTGTATTCCCCCATCTAACCTGCATACTCTGGTTGGCATACCAGTAAGCCAGGATTCTTATAATGCTGTCAGGAGCACCCCTTTGGCTCAGTTTTTCAAATAGCTTATAATGATTGACTCTGTCAAAGGCCTTTGAAGCATCAATAAACCCAATAATCATGGATGAGTTCTGTCGTATGTACCCCTGTGTTGCCTCCTTCAAAGCATAGATACACATATCAGTACCAACTTTAGCTTTAAAGCCAAATTGATTATCAGTGGTACCAATAAATGGACCCAGACGATCAAGTAAAATCCTTTCCAGTACTTTAGATATCACACTGGCTAGGGCTATTGGCCTATAATTGTCTAAACTCCCAACCTTTCCAGCCTTGTCCTTGACGACAGGCACAAGAGTAACAGAAAGCATTGATTCAGGCAGCATACCATGGGTCATGAATCCAGAAAAACAAATGGCAAGCAGTACTGCCACCTTAGGGCTAGCAAACTTAAGGTGCTCTGCAGTAATGTGGTCTAACCCACACGCTTTCTTATCAGCTAGATGTGCTACTGCCTGGCAGACTTCACTGCAGGTGATTATCTCTGGACTTCTGTTAGCAATATTTGTCACTCTGTAGGGGTCACTTTTAACACAGTTGAATAGGGCAGAGTAGTGTTGCCTCCACATCTCAGTGATATTATCAACCCCAGACACCCCCTCCATGACACATGGAAGCAATGTATTGGCCCTGTTCAGAGATCTCACCTCCTTCCAAAAGCCATTGACATCCTTAACCCTTAATTTCTCAGCCATTGAATTTGCTCTCATAGTTTGCTCATATTTACCAATGTAACGGATGGCATATTTAAGTTTAGTGCTGGTAAGTTTTTTATACTCAAGGATTGGACCATTTCTAGGTCTGCCTGCCTGCACCCATGCTTTAAATGCTACCCTAGCTTCTGCATGATGAGCTTCGACATGCCTGTTCCAGCCCGGCTTAATGTTGATAGTTTTAACAGGTAGTTTAAGATATGGTCTACTAGCCTCATACATTGCACCCACAACACTGTCATACATGGCAGAGAGGGTTTCATGATGGGAGATATCAATACAGTTCACATCCGAGCACATAATAGCCTTTTTAGGTAAACAAATATTACTGAGAAGGACCTCAGCTTTCATACAGTATGTCAAGAGATCTTCATTTGTGAATCTGCCCCAATCCAATTTAATCTTGCAACTATCATTCACCCCCTGGATCAACTCAGGCAAACTTTCCACATCAAGCTTCATAGCAAATGGCACATGGTCTGACATGGATGTCCCATATAGAATTTCCATAGAATGCAAGATTGCATGGGCATCAGCAGTGGCAATACAGTGGTCAAGCCATGATGTTGTGTGCCAGGCTTCACTAATATAAGAGTAGCTATCTGCAGGAAGAAGTAGTCGGCTAGACAGTATGAGGTTATTATCCTCACAAAACTGCACTAAATGTCTTGCAAACAGAGACTGGCTGTCAGTAAGGTCTGCGTTCATATCCCCTACAACACAGACACTTGTGTACTGATTCTCCTGAATAAAGGAATTTATAAAGGCAAGCCTATTTAAATATAAATCTTCATTCTGCGAACACTCATAAGGTGTATATACATTTAAAATGGTAAGCTCCTTATTTTTAAACTTCAATTGTACCGCAATACACCAGTCAACTCCAGTCCTGATGATATTTATCACTGAGTCCAGCTTCTTATGCCAAAGGATGGCCACACCCCCTGATATCCGTCCTCTCACTATACCCATAGTAAGGTCCGCTGTGGATTCCCCAGCTCCGTGGAAACTGTCATTAAAAAAGTTCAATTTTCCTAGATCCTGCTTAGGTAGAAAAGTTTCTTGCAAACATAAAATGTCACATTTTTGTAGCAGGCTATCCACAACCGTACGTCGAACCCTGTCTCCAGCAGTATTGCCAACACGCAGCCCCCGACAGTTATATGATGCAACACGCATATCTAACGGTTAAAATAGCCGTGCCGCCGCAACTCCATCGGACCCCGCTGCAACAGGTGTAGAGATGGTCGTGCTAGACCCTTTAACTCTCACTGTGCGTGGTTCATAATAACGCCGCACAACAGAGCCTTCTGGCCATAGCTCTGGGTTATACACCATTGCAACATCCTCACACTCAACAGTCACTTTAAAAGAACTGCATCTGGTGTTCACAGTTACAATACGTTCACAATGAACATCCCGGCTGAGTTTTTCCTTAAGATATGTACACAGTGCCTCTGCCTGGAGATCAGGTGAGAATTTTGTAGCAAAGACACTAACCTGTTTCGTTCGAACCACTTTAATGTTACTTTGCGCACTCGTGCCGATAACTGGCTTTGGCCTCCTACTCGCAAGTTTATCAGTGCGCTGTTTTAACGGGGCAATCTGGCTCACTACCCTCTTTTGTCGGGCTTGCTTCACCACAAGGCTCCATTTAGGTGAGTTTGAAGCAGCAGCATTACCTTTAAAGCCTTCTTTCGCAGTGGAAGCCTCCACACTCATCCCGCTGCCTAACCCAGTTACCTCCGTGACTGCAGGAGCCTGGACATCAGTCGTGGAATATCCAAGATCAGGAGACCCATAGGTGCTTACATCCGCAGACAGCTCCCCACCAGAGAGATCCTCAGAAGCCCCAACTAGTCCTACACTTCCGATTGAAATTCCAACTGCACTCGACGAGTCCTGTTGCTTCTTACCAGCACCCGGCACCAGATGACCCTCCATTTTAGCAACTCTTCGATCGATAATAGAGGTGACAGACCGCAGATCCTCGCCGACCTCAGCCTGAAGTTTTACTGAGTGCCTCAGAGCACACATCTCGCTGTGCAGACGCTCCATCTTGCAGAGCAAATTAGACACATCCATGTTGTTAAACGTCACAGGCGGCAACTCATCCAGGTAATGGGAAACAAACCGTGGGATGTTTTCCCCGCACTCGTTTAGTAATTTAAGGCAACTTCTGATGTTATTTACATCCTTCTGGTTACCTTTAAATGTCACATTACGTTGCTTCGTATTGGGGCAGAGATCAAACAGCACTTTCTTTGAAGACTCAATCCACTCAGATTCAAAGTTGTTTGACGCTAGAAGGACTATTTCGTCCTGACTCAGAGTTTTTATTTTGACTGCGAGGAAGTTCAGAAACTCATCCTCTACGATAGTTTTTCCATCAACAGTCTCATAAATCAAGGGTTTTGCTCGAGGCCGTATAATACCAGGAGTAGCAGCCAAAGCAGCCGCACCTCTGCCGTTACCTTCCGCCATCTTTTGTTTAAAATTTTGTTTGTTAAAACAAAAAACATTTTGTTAAAAATGTGTATATATATATACACATACATAGGGCCCGGCCCTCCAGACCCGAGGCTATCAGGGGCCTGACAGGGGAAACACAGCAGGTTTAAAGCCCGGCTCGCACCGGCCCGACAGGGGAAACGCAGCAGGTATAAAGCCCGGCTCGCACCGGCCCGACAGGGGAAACACAGCAGGTATAAAGCCCGGCTCGCACCGGCCCGACAGGGGAAACACAGCAGGTTTAAAGCCCGGCTCGCACCGGCCCGACAGGGGAAACACAGCAGGTTTAAAGCCCGGCTCGCACCGGCCCGACAGGGGAAACACAGCAGGTATAAAGCCCGGCTCACACCGGCCCGACAGGGGAAACACAGCAGGTATAAAGCCCGGCTCGCACCGGCCCGACAGGGGAAACACAGCAGGTATAAAGCCCGGCTCGCACCGGCCCGACAGGGGAAACGCAGCAGGTTTAAAGCCCGGCTCGCACCGGCCCGACAGGGGAAACGCAGCAGGTATAAAGCCCGGCTCGCACCGGCCCGACAGGGGAAACGCAGCAGGTATAAAGCCCGGCTCGCACCGGCCCGACAGGGGAAACGCAGCAGGTATAAAGCCCGGCTCGCACCGGCCCGACAGGGGAAACGCAGCAGGTATAAAGCCCGGCTCGCACCGGCCCGACAGGGGAAACGCAGCAGGTATAAAGCCCGGCTCGCACCGGCCCGACAGGGGAAACGCAGCAGGTTTAAAGCCCGGCTCGCACCGGCCCGACAGGGGAAACGCAGCAGGTATAAAGCCCGGCTCGCACCGGCCCAACAGGGGAAACACAGCAGGTTTAAAGCCCGGCTCGCACCGGCCCGACAGGGGAAACACAGCAGGTTTAAAGCCCGGTGCGAGGTGAACTTTTATTCATACAACATACAAATAGGTTAGCATCTATTTAACATTTTTTTTATTATTTTCAAATAATAAAAGTGTTATATAAATAATAAGAGTGTCCATGCAAGTCCTCAGCAACAACACTGACATGAGGCCGATGCACACTGAAGACACACACACACACACACACACACACACACACACACACACCCACACACACCCACACACACACACACCACTGCAATAACAGCCTAATCTCCATCAGTGCACCAGTCTAAACCACACTACTGTCCACACAACAATCTCTGACATTTAAAATACAGTGTCAAACGTGTTCCTCATCTTCACATCGATGGACAGATATTTAGAGGAACAGATACAGACAGACAGACAGACTTAATGTGTCTTACCTTACAAACTGACTAAAAGCTGCCATCTTCCATAGGCTCAGATGAGGGGAGGTGGTTTCTGTCAGGCGCTAACGCCACCGCTAACGCCTCTGCTAATGCCACAGCACCACCGCTAACGCCACCGCTAACGCCACAGCTAATGTCTTGAGGAGCTCAGCGAGCATCTTCCAGCGTTAGAGACGCTGGTGTCCGATGGAGCGGGGAGACTCCCGGCAGACGGCAGGCAGGAGCCTAAACACCTCGAGCCGCTTAATAATGAATGAAGTGTAACTAGACTCTCAGATGCACATCACTGCTGCCATGATAACACAACCTTCCCTAACAGAATCACACACACACACACTATCATAATATCATTTAGTGTTCATTTATAACTATATGCCAACCAAGCGATCACTAAAAACACTACGCCAGTGAATGCTTGCTTATCCCGGAGGACAGGATCCAGAATGTCTACAGAAATACTGCTGAGATCAGGCCCTGAACAGAGCAAAGCGCTGAGAACACCGTCTGGATTACTGAAGCTGTTTCACACACTTTAGTATAACACTGAATGTAGCAATATCTTCTGTATGTAGACACTAAAGTGTGTGTGTGTTTCCATTAAAATATTGTCATCTTTAGATCTCTTTGTTTGTCCTAAAGGGAGTCGGATCTCTGTAACCCGTTTCTGTGTGTGTGTGTGTGTGTGTGTGTGTGTGTGTGTGTGTGTGTGTGTGTGTGTGTGTGTGTGTGTGTGTGTGTGTGTGTGTGTGTGTGTGTTGTGTGTAAAGAGTGTGTTGTTTGAGAGTGTGTGTGAAGAGTGTGTGGTTTGAGAGTGTGAGTGAAGAGTGTGTGTGAAGAGTGTGTTGTTTGAGAGTGTGTTGTTTCTGTGTGTGTGTGTGTGTGTGTGTGTGTGTGTGTGTGTGTGTGTGTGTGTGTGTGTGTGAAGAGTGTGTTGTTTGAGAGTGTGTGTGAAGAGTGTGTGTGAAGCCACAGGTCACGCCAACACACTCCTGGAGAGAGGCTGATCAGAGGACCTGAAGACTCCCTGTGGGACATCCTTCACACACACACAGACAGACAGACAGACACACACACACACGCGCGTGCCGAAGTGTTCGAGTTACGCTCTCCGGCAGCCGGTGATAGCCAAACACAGCAGCCCTCTTCTTCTCCCTCAGGGACTAACCATCACCCGTCCCATACTGACACGATCATCAACACTTCAAACACAGCGCTGGTGACACTGGTGGATCTCTGCTAGATAAATACTTTACACATCCATGAGAGTCTCTTTTGTGGCCAAACACAGCAGCTGTAAGAGTCCTGTTCTTAGGGACCATCTTCACAGGTTCAGACACGCTGCCGGCTCTTATGCGGTCTGAAAAAGCTCTTGTATTGTTCAACCAGGTTCTCAGCATCGTTCATATGACACACATCGATGCACACAGAACCAAGGTTATTTTCGTAAACGAAAACTGAAACTAAGACTAAAACTATTGGTCAAAAAACATTTTCGTAAACTGAAATAAAATAAAAAATTCATAATAAATGAAAAACTAAAACTAAACGAAACTAACAACAGTTACTGAAAAACTAACTGAAATTCAATAATAATTAGCAAAAATAAATAATCGTTTTCGTGATTAATAAGCTCTTTACTCTGGCGGAAACTGACCTGTGGCTGTTTAAGGAAATGCCTGATTTGGCGCTTCATACGCGTGAAGTTGCTGAGGCGATTAACCGCTGTCCTGTGACGAGCTCAATGAAGGACCGTAACGTAGAACACATCGCGAGTGCAGCGGCTGTTCATAAAGATGCATCTGTTGCAGTGGAATGGGAAACAACACAAGGTAATAAGACGCAAGTTGGACTTCTTTTAAGAGCGCAGCATTTTTAGAATGCCGTTTCATTTGCGAGACGCGGGTGCAACACCAAAACAAGTTCGTCAAGCACAAAAAAACTTTAATGTTCTATCTAGGCTACTGTATGTTTGAGATGTTATGTTTTCATGAAGGTTGAAAGGTGCTGTTATTATCTTTGTTTTTACATAACATTTAATGCTAATAATATTATTATCCTTGTGGAGACATTTCCCCCACAATGTAGGCTACCTAATAGCCTAATAGCTACCAAAGACAACACACACACACACACACACACACACACACTATCTTTGTGGGGACTCTCCATAGACTTAATGGTTTTTATACTGTACAAACTGTATATTCTACCCCTTATACTAACCCTTACCTTACCCCTAAACATCCCCATCACACACACACACGTCTGGTTCGCTATCTTTAAGGGGACTCTCCATAGGAGTAATGGTTTTTATACTGTCCAAACTGTATATTCTGTCCCCTTACACTGCCCCCATCCCTAAACCTACCCATCACAGAAACCTTTCTGCATTTTTACATTTTCAAAAAACATCACTTAATATGATTTATACGCTGTTTTCCTCATGGGGACCGTTGGCTGGTCCCCACAATGTAGGTGATCTCAGGTTTTACTATACTTGTGGGGGCATTTGGTCCCCACAATGTAATATAAACATGAGCACACACTAACCCCACCCCTAAACCTGCCCATCACCCACAACTGTCTGCATTTTTACATTTTAAAAAAAACAACTAATTCTGTATGATTTATAAGCTTGTTTCACTCACTCACTCTTAATGGTTGCAATGGTTTTTAACATAATGGTCTCCTTACACTGATGAGTTAGCATGTTTCATCTTTTTGGTTTGAGATTGAACAAAGCACCAAATAAATGGAACTTAAAAGTACACAAGAACATTTATTTTATATTTATTATTAAGATGTCTGCACAAGAGTTAACTGTAATCTGTGCAAACATTACACTTAAATGAAACTTCTCGCTTTGGTCTACACTGGAAGTGTACTGCTTGCTCTGCTAAACTATAATTACTAAAACTAAAACTGAAACTAAATAAAATAAAAACTAAATAGAAATGTGTTTGCAAAATAAAAACTAAACTAAAACGAACAAAACCATTAATGAAACTAACTAAAAGTAAACTGAAATTTAAAGCAAAATTGAAAACGATATTAAAACTAAACTAATTTAAAAAAGCAAAACTATAATAACCTTGCACAGAACGCCACGCTTCCCCAGGCCTCAGGTGTGTGTCTGAGAGCCAGGAACAGCGGGAGGAAACAAGGATGGAAGTCCAAGCGATCTGTCAGTCACTTCACGTTCCCGCTACGAAGACGACCTGAGATAATAAAAACTGCTGCCGTTGACAAAGAGCACAGCAAACGACCAGCGGAAACGGCCAACAGCTGTAGCTCCTGATTTAGACACACGGCTGAGTGTGATTCTGCTTTTACACTCAGTCCATGGAAACAGAAAAGCTGCAGAAATGTAAAGCACAGTTAGCTAGAGCAGTGGTTATCAAACCTGTCCTGGCGTACCCCCAACACTGCACGTTTTCTTTGTCTCCCCAATCAAACACACCTGATTCAACTCATCAGCTCATTAACCCATGTGAAAATGAGCTGATGAGTTGAATCAGGTGTGTTTGATTGGATAAATCACCATTTATTATGGTGAATTCTTTTTCCCTGTCTACACGCTGATAGCTGATTGGCGCACACGTCAGAGGCTCCTTCGCCATTGGATGTGCAGTATCTGCAGCTCAGCCAATCAGTGAGCCGGCCCTCACTGTGCTCGCGTTTAACAGCTTCAATAATCTGAGGAAAAGAGTTTCCCCACTGCGTTTAGCTACAATACGAAGTGACCGAGGAGGGAACTTACATTTTATGGTTATCCTTATCTTTGAATGTTATAAAGTCCCGCGAGTATTTTCATTTAGTACATTCTTACCACGAGCGAGTTGATAAACTTCAGTGTGCGGTGAACGAGCGCCGGTGTGCGTATGCGTCACACAGACTGAGCAATACTTCTGACTAAAATACACATTTTGCTAAAATAATTGTTGTTAGTATTTTTTTATTTAGTTGTATTAATTTCTGCTTTAAAATAGTAAGCAATCCGTTGTTTTTAGCTTTAGAATGAAATGTTTTTTTGTGTTTTCTTTTGCTTATAATGTACAGCAGATACTTTCGTTATATTTGCTTTATATTACACATTGTTTGGAAGCAATGGGCAGGATGTGGAATAACATTTTAATTTTTAATTATGATAATTGTAAGATTTCCCACCTGGTTAATCGATTAATCGTAAAAAATACAGATGAATCGATTATCAAAGTAATCATTATTTGCAGCCCTTAAGACATCATTAAAGTAATGCATGTGACTCCAGTTGTTTAACCTCAGTTTTATGAAGTGACATAAGTGCTTTATTTACAAAATATGAATGTCCAGCGCACGTTCACACAACATTGTATGCTCTCGCGTCAACACATGCGCCGTGCTCTTGTGGAGATTCATTCGTTTCAATTCTGCCATAATTTACTCGCCCTCAAGTCGTTCCACACCTGGATACAGAAGTCAAAGGGGAAGATAGGCTTAGTGTAAAAATATCCTTAATATCTTCCTCTGTGTTCAGCAGTTTCTGGGTGAACTATCCCTTTAAACCACCGGAGTCACATCATGATTACTTTAATAATGTCTTTACCTTTCTGGGCCTGGAAAGTGGTAGTTAGTGGTCAGTGCTCAGATTTCATCTAAAATATCTTCATTTGTGTTCTGAAGATGAAGGAAAGTCTTACGGGTTTGAAACGACTTGAGGGAGAGTATTTTATTTTTGGGTGAAATAACCCTTTAATACCCACACATAGAACGCGAGCAGCTTTACCAGCTGATTCCCTCCACACACACACTCCTGAACCGCTTTCTAAACGCAGACCAGCTGTCCTGCGAACTGAACTCTTACACTCTCAAACACACACCGCCGACTTTAGAACTGCTTATGAAGACGTTTTGCAAGCCGCAAAAGAGGAATTGAGCTTGTGTTTTCTAGTCAGAAACTGCTGACTGGCCTGGGTCAAACAAAGAGTCTTTCAGCGGAGTAACCGAGTCCATCCCTCGCTCATCTGTGCTCACACACACACACACACACACACACACACACACACACACACACACACACACACCTGCAGTTAACCTGTTTCTGACCGCGCTCTGATCATCAGTGTGTGGGACTCTTTTAAAGACACACTCAGATCACTGCTAAAGTCAAAGCGGGGTTTAGCTTAACTTTAGGTTTGCTGTAAAACTAAATGCATTATATTTTACACACACATTTGACAAAATAATTTTGACTCTAAAGTTGTAATAAAGTCAAAGCATATGTTTAACCATGTATCACAAAAATTGAGAAAAGGATTTACAGTACCGTCTCCATGATAACCCAATGTCCAAGGAAGAGTTGTGAGAGCTTTGGAAAGAAGGCTGATTTATGAGGCCATTCCCGACAGCGTGTGTGGATCACCTCGAGACACAGCTCCTCACACTAATGATTACCCATGTGTCCGTGCGCTGATGCTGCTGACGAGCTGGAGGAGTGTGTGTGTGTGTGTGTGTGTGTGTGTGTGTGTGTGTGTGTGTGTGTGTGTGTGTGTGTGTGTGTGTGTGTGTGTGTGTGTGTGTGTGTGTGTGTGTGTGTGTGTGTGTGTGTGTGTGTGTGTGTGTGTGTGTGTGTGTGTGTTTGTGTGTGTCAGTCCGGCTCGGCTGGGCCGCGCTCCAGAACGGCTGGTTCTGTCTGGCTTCTCCTCAGCACATTCTGTGGGCACACATGTAATCACACAGAGCTGTAATTGCAGACTTCATCAGATCCGCACCGCCGCCAACACCAGCACTTTAAACTCCCTGAAAAACAGTCGCATAAATAAATGTGGGCCTGGAATCCAGATGTGGAAGAGGGGAGGAACGGGAGGCCGGGAAACAGTGAGCTATGGGAAAGAAGAAAACACTGCTTTATGGGACAGCAGACTGGTTTTTCCTTTAAATCTCAGAAGAAGGGAGGAGCCGTCTGGGTTATTCCTAGACTTTTACCATTAGACGTTCAGGGTATCTGATTTCTACTCTGTGGAAAAATCAGCCATGGAAGCGAGAAAAAAGCCTATGAAAACAAAAGACATGCTGAGGAACGCAGTCCATTTCCCTGAAACTGGATCCTGAAACTGGCACTGAGTCCTCTGGCTGAAAGAACTGGATCCTGAAACTGGGACTGAAACTGGGACTGAGTCCTCTGGCTGAAAGAACTGGATCCTGAAACTGGGACTGAAACTGGGACTGAGTCCTCTGGCTGAAGGAACTGGATCCTGAAACTGGGACTGGAACTGGGACTGAGTCCTCTGGCTGAAAGAACTGGATCTTGAAACTGGGACCTTGGACTGAGTCCTCTGGCTGAAAGAACTGGATCCTGAAACTGGGACTGGAACTGGGACTGAGTCCTCTGGCTGAAAGAACTGGATCTTGAAACTGGGACCTTGGACTGAGTCCTCTGGCTGAAAGAACTGGATCCTGAAACTGGGACTGGAACTGGGACTGAGTCCTCTGGCTGAAAGAACTGGATCCTGAAACTGGGACTGAAACTGGGACTGAGTCCTCTGGCTGAAAGAACTGGATCCTGAAACTGGGACTGGAACTGGGACTGAGTCCTCTGGCTGAAAGACCTGGATCCTGAAACTGGGACTGAAACTGGGACTGAGTCCTCTGGCTGAAAGAACTGGATCCTGAAACTGGGACTGAGTCCTCTGGCTGAAAGAACTGGATCCTGGAACTGGGACTGGAACTGGGATTGAGTCCTCTGAAAGAAGAGCAGCGAGTGTGATGAAGGAGATCTAGGCTTTATGTTGAGCCGGGAGTAAATGACTAACAGATGTTCACCGCTGAGAGCATCTCTGAGACGGACACCGCAAGAGCTCAGTCTCCAACATTCATGGAGACCGTAAAAACCACTCGTGGAAAATGATTTCTTTGAAATAATGCCTATAATTTGGGGTTATATAATGTGCTCCAGTAAATGTCCATGAAGCACAGACGTGAATAAAGCATCCTGTGCTTTCATTTCAATTTATTTATAAAGCACAATTAAAAACAACTGCTGTTGACCAACAAAGCATAAAAAGACAGATTTAACTCATGAACAGATCAAAATAAAAATAATTCAAACTTTGATGTAGAAATAGGAATTGTGTGAGCAGTTCTGATCTAAACATGTAAATGTGGATAATGTCTCATATACCCTGCATACGGTGTCATCAAGTATAAGCTGAATATGTAATCATAACCATGTATATAATAAAGTTCAATGTCATTGAGTAAAATAATGGGCCTCGCTCTGCCACCTGTTGGACAGTGACGGCACAAAGCTTTCTGGAGTTTGTGTGAATGAACGGAGCAGACTGGATGTAATGATGATGATTTTAAAGCACAATAGGCGTATTATCCGGGTTATAAGAGCTGGTCTGAGAGACTGAATGTCCTAAAGCCTGATATAATGAGCTAGAGCCGGTTCTGCAGGTCGAGCACTTCTCTAAAGCAAACACACAGCCGCTCAGAGCTTCACAAATATCAGTTCATATCTACAAGACCGCATTTATAATCACAACTACACTTCTAAAAATAAAGGCTAAGGTTCCCCAAAGAGCCTTTCAGTGATGCGTTCGGGAAAGAAGAACTTTATTCTAGTGTGAAGAACATTTGCATCATCTAAAGCACCAGTTTCACTATAAAGAACCTTTAGGGGAAACTTCCCATGGATGTGATGCAGTAAAGAAGCTTTATTGTTACGAACACAAACATGAAGGATTTATCAGAGATGCAGAATAAACACACAATGTCTTTATGAATCTGATTTATTTTGTATAAAAATCTATAGATTTCTCTGTGTTTTAGACGCTCTGTCAATATCACACAAGTGCTTAGTGTGTGTTCAAGATCGGGTGTAGATCAGAGAGTTGCTCCACAGCAGGGAAGTGTGTGTGTTCTAGTCCAGTTCACCTGTGGAACAGAGAAGACACGGTCAGAAACTCTCGCGCGCACACACACACACACACACACACACACACACACACACACACACACACACGCACGCACGCACGCACGCGCACACACACAGACACACACGCACACAGAGCACAGTCTCGGGGGCGCGCTCGTACCCGTCGCGCGCTCAGCTCCTCCTCCTCCTCCTGCGGCCGAACGCGTCGGGTCCCACATCGGTCCTGATGAACCCGGATCTGCCCATTCCCCCAGACCGGCTCAGGGAGTCCGCCAGCCGGTGAGTCACGCACGTGGCCGTGTTACACGCGCGCTTCTGCGCGGTCGCGCTGAGCAACACAGAGCGGGAGCGCGCATGAGCACAGGGACTCAGTAGGCTACAGTACATTCATGCGCTACTCATCTATAATGTTTAATTTGTATGGAATTATCAGTCTGATGATTTGATCACATTCACAGATGTCATCTTACCTGCAGAACTCTTGATGTTTTTGTAGAGGCAGTTTAACAATTGAATTTGTAACTAATAACTTGACAATAAAATTAGAGTTCCTGATATAAAAATACCTTTATTGAACTTAAACACATGAAAGAAATCATACCTTTTTTTTTTAAATATTTGATTATCATCATCAGTTACCTTTATAATACATTTACTCAGATATTCAAGAGGCGTGTGTGAAATGCACAAAAACGACTCCTTGTGGAAGAAATTTAGTCTAGGTCTTAACATGCCTTTCTCTGCCAAAAAAAGAAAGAAGGAAGGAAGGAAAAGCCCGACGCAACCAGGCGTGTGTGTGCGGTCAGTCAAGCAGGATCCACATGCAGCGGGGGTTAGATAAAGGCTTCCTCGTAGCTGGGGAACGGGTTGCCCTCGAGCAGGCTGCGCTTCTTGCCGGGTGTCCCGGCGCCCACGTCCGTCTGCGGGAACGTCTGCAGTTTGTGCAGCTCCTGGGACAGTTTTCCCAGCACACAGGTGCTGAGATTGGAGCAGCGCTTGGACAGGAATCTGCCCTGACTGAACAGAAACACATGCAGACAGGCGTATCACACACACATGCAGCGGGAGTCCGCCTGTTAGTGCTCACACATGCGTCAGGTTAGAGAGAGAGCATGCTCAGTGGGAGAACATGCAGTCATTCAGTGGACGAGAGATCGCATGCTGTTAGGACAAGCACACAGGGGTCATTACTGGGAGAAGGAAGATGTGCTCCTCATCCGAGCAGAGAGATGTTCACACTAATCTCCATGGGTTCCTCACTTGACTAACTGGATCTACTGCGATTGAGTCTGTTGTTTCATATAAACACACTCTTCCCCTGTCTGAAAGTCCTGATAAACAGCACAGACTGTGGAGTTCGTACCTGCTGTCATCACCCGTGGGCTCCAGCTCCTCCGCCGTCATCTGCACCACGTTTTTGACTATAGCGCTCAATAATCTCCGTGCCTCGTAGTCCATGAGCGCAAATCTGTCTGTCAGAGACTCTGAAGCGGGTCTGAAGACACAGAGCAAACAGTGATGCAGAACCGCCCACCTGTGGACTGATCATGAGAAGCGAGGACAGCTTTACCTGGCCGGGGCAGCGCTCGAGCTGGGCATCTGCAGCGCCACTGCGGCGTACGCGACTAGCAAGGCAGAGATCTTCAACATGAACATGGTACCCTGGGACAAAAACACAGTGACTACATGCATTTGACTATAGCGTCCTCTGTGAAGCCCCATTCACCCTTCAAACCCATTAGAGTAATGAAAGGCGTCCCTTTCCAAAACCACAAACATCTCGCATCTTGATAGTCTTACCTCACCTCGTGTTGCTGTTCGGTAAAAATGTTGACTCTGTGAACTTGAAGACCAGCTTGATAGTACTGTGTGTGGCTTCAATGGGCAAGCCCTTATATACTCACCATCAGGAGTTGAGTGTTATCTGTGTAGGTGTTTAATTATCTCCCATTGGCCAATCAGAGCACAGAAGGGCACCCATCAGCCAATCAGCATCCGTCCCATAGCTCTTGCGCACTGATCATGTCTGAAGATCAACTCTGACGTCATTCTTTAGCCACTAAGTGCTCTGTTAACTAAACTCACTCTCATTTGAAGCCTCTGATATCTGCACTTGCATCTACATTCAGCTCATTCATATAAATTAATTGAATAAACGCTCTGAATAAACATATACTGTGAGATCAATATTTCACTGACATCCAGAGCTGTGATCCAGTGGCCATCTGCTGGAGAGAGAGGAGCACTACCACAACACAGCACTGAGGGAGAATCACACTATTCTCTATCTTTTACTCTGCATTTCCAGTGCCCATCTTACAGGACACAAACTAATCACTGCTTTACATATCTGAGGTATCAGGACACTTCTTATGTGACAGGGATCATAACAAATCGGTAATATAAACACTTTACAATAAGGTTTCATTAGTTAACATGTTAGTTAATATTAACTAACAATGAACAAATACTTCTATAGCATTTATTAACCTTAGTAATTAAATATATGATTAAATATAGGTAACACTTTACAATAAATTAATAATACGATTAATAAAATTGAATTAATATTGCAGTCACCAGTAGCCATCTTGCGTGTGTGGGTACAAACAGTTCTTCCAGAGTCAGTGGCGTCTGCTCCAGCTCCTCCAGAGTCAGTGGCGTCTGCCCCAGCTCCTCCAGAGTCAGTGGCGTCTGATCCAGCTCCTCCATAGTCAGAGGCGTCTGCTCCAGCTCCTCCAGAGTCAGTGGCGTCTGATCCAGCTCCTCCAGAGTCAGTGGCGTCTGATCCAGCTCCTCCAGAGTCAGTGGCGTCTGCTCCAGCTCCTCCAGAGTCAGAGGCGTCTGCTCCAGCTCCTCCAGAGTCAGTGGCGTCTGATCCAGCTCCTCCAGAGTCAGTGGCGTCTGATCCAGCTCCTCCATAGTCAGAGGCGTCTGCTCCAGCTCCTCCAGAGTCAGAGGCGTCTGCCCCAGCTCCTCCAGAGTCAGTGGCGTCTGATCCAGCTCCTCCATAGTCAGAGGCGTCTGCTCCAGCTCCTCCAGAGTCAGTGGCGTCTGCCCCAGCTCCTCCAGAGTCAGTGGCGTCTGATCCTGCTCCTCCATAGTCAGAGGCGTCTGCTCCAGCTCCTCCAGAGTCAGTGGCGTCTGATCCAGCTCCTCCAGAGTCAGTGGCGTCTGATCCAGCTCCTCCAGAGTCAGTGGCGTCTGCTCCAGCTCCTCCAGAGTCAGTGGCGTCTGCTCCAGCTCCTCCAGAGTCAGTGGCGTCTGCTCCAGCTCCTCCATAGTCAGAGGCGTCTGCTCCAGCTCCTCCAGAGTCAGTGGCGTCTGCCCCAGCTCCTCCAGAGTCAGTGGCGTCTGCTCCAGCTCCTCCATAGTCAGAGGCGTCTGCTCCAGCTCCTCCAGAGTCAGTGGCATCTGATCCAGCTCCTCCAGAGTCAGTGGCGTCTGCTCCAGCTCCTCCATAGTCAGAGGCGTCTGCTCCAGCTCCTCCAGAGTCAGTGGCGTCTGCTCCAGCTCCTCCATAGTCAGAGGCGTCTGCTCCAGCTCCTCCAGAGTCAGTGGCATCTGATCCAGCTCCTCCAGAGTCAGTGGCGTCTGCTCCAGCTCCTCCATAGTCAGAGGCGTCTGCTCCAGCTCCTCCAGAGTCAGAGGCGCCTGATCCAGCTCCTCCATAGTCAGAGGCGTCTGCTCCAGCTCCTCCAGAGTCAGTGGCGTCTGCTCCAGCTCCTCCAGAGTCAGTGGCGTCTGCTCCAGCTCCTCCAGAGTCAGTGGCGTCTGATCCAGCTCCTCCAGAGTCAGTGGCGTCTGCTCCAGCTCCTCCATAGTCAGAGGCGTCTGCTCCAGCTCCTCCAGAGTCAGTGGTGTCTGCTCCAGCTCCTCCAGAGTCAGTGGCGTCTGCTCCAGCTCCTCCAGAGTCAGAGGCGCCTGATCCAGCTCCTCCATAGTCAGAGGCGTCTGCTCCAGCTCCTCCAGAGTCAGTGGCGTCTGCTCCAGCTCCTCCAGAGTCAGTGGCGTCTGCTCCAGCTCCTCCATAGTCAGAGGCGTCTGCTCCAGCTCCTCCAGAGTCAGTGGCGTCTGCCCCAGCTCCTCCAGAGTCAGTGGCGTCTGCTCCAGCTCCTCCATAGTCAGAGGCGTCTGCTCCAGCTCCTCCAGAGTCAGTGGCATCTGATCCAGCTCCTCCAGAGTCAGTGGCGTCTGCTCCAGCTCCTCCATAGTCAGAGACGTCTGCTCCAGCTCCTCCAGAGTCAGTGGTGTCTGCTCCAGCTCCTCCAGAGTCAGTGGCGTCTGCTCCAGCTCCTCCAGAGTCAGAGGCGCCTGATCCAGCTCCTCCATAGTCAGAGGCGTCTGCTCCAGCTCCTCCAGAGTCAGTGGCGTCTGCTCCAGCTCCTCCAGAGTCAGTGGCGTCTGCTCCAGCTCCTCCAGAGTCAGTGGCGTCTGATCCAGCTCCTCCATAGTCAGAGGCGTCTGCTCCAGCTCCTCCAGAGTCAGTGGCGTCTGATCCAGCTCCTCCAGAGTCAGAGGCGTCTACTCCAGCTCCTCCAGAGTCAGTGGCGTCTGATCCAGCTCCTCCAGAGTCCAGACACCGGCTCAGGAACGGGAACAGACACCGGCTCAGGAATGGGAACAGACACCGGCTCAGGAACGGGAACAGACACCGGCTCAGGAACGGGAACAGACACCGGCTCGGCAGGCGTGACGTGAGGCTCTGGCTCGGCAGGCGTGACGTGAGGCTCTGGCTCGGCAGGCGTGACGTGAGGCTCTGGCTCGGCAGGCGTGACGTGAACAGTCTCTGGGTGGGAAGACGTGCATAGTTCTGGGATGGTCTCTGGGACGACAGCATGCTGTTCAGGGACGACCATCGAGACGACAGCGGGCTGTACAGGGACGACCTCCATGATGACAGCAGGCTGTTCGGGAACGACCACCTGGGCAATGGGTAGGTAAGCAATCCTTCCTCTCCTACTCCGTCCTTGATGGCGAGGTGTAGGAATAAACCAGCGGCTCCGGATCAGGAACATAGCAAGGCGGAGGACGGTGTCGTGGGATTTGTCGACCACCTCCTCCCCTGCGACCTCCCCGAATGTCGGAGAATTTTGCCAGACGAGTCCCCTCGAACGACTCACTGTCTCTGATGGACGTGGTCACTGGAGATCTAGCTGCCGCCGCTTCCCCAGTCTGGCAGGCCCATAAGGCGAAACACTGGAAGATGTTTAATCGGGGCTCTTCCTCCCCGGTCTGCGAACCTCCTCTTTGTGGTCCTCTTCCTCTTCCATTATTAGAAGGAGGGTTACGGAATCCCGCACTGCTGGATCTTTGCATGACGGAGTCCTTCTGTTACGACACACACGAGAGAGAGACAGATCCAAGTGCAGTTAGATATATTTATTTGGGGTAATCCGTAAAGCGTAATCCAGTCCAGGCAAGGGTCAAATACCATGTAAGCAATCCAACAAGAATAACAAAAAACAGGAACAGGCAAGAAACCAACGAGGAAGTGTGAGGACATCTAACAAGGACTCCGTGACAAACACTGAAACAGACAGGGTATATCCACCTTTTTCCTGGTTAGCGAGTTTACCCATGATTCATAGCGGGTTTGAACCGGAATCCGGTTGTCCTTTTCCGGTTCTAAGCTTTATGAAGATTGCGCCACTTGCTCAGAACGCCGCAGTGATGTGCTGGTTAGAAAATATGTGAAATAAATAAGTAGGGCTGCCCCTGCCCGTGCACGACTGAAGTTGGGTTGGAAGTTATGTATACTATATGGGAGAGAATACTAAACCATAATGAGCGTTTTCGTAATATTGCCTATTCTGCATCACAACCCACGTAAGCTTGCCACAATAAAAAAAACCGGCAAAAGTAATGATTATGCATTAAACATTTGAATTGTTTATTAGTGTTTTCTGTAAGTATCGACTGCAAAGATAAATTTGATGATGCTGACTCGCCATCTTCGCAGTAGTGAACGCGCCTAGAGAGAAATGCACACTTCATACGAATTAACCTACATAAGCAGAGAGCAGCCCATTTCTGCTCGTTTTTAATTATTTTGTTTAAAAGTACACATTTCAAGCTTTCTATAGATATAATTCTCATGTATGTGAGGCAAGTAGCCTAACTTATACGCTGAGTTTCGTTTATTAATAAGACGCGCTATATTTGTCATATGTCATATTTATTATTCTAGGCAATTTGTGGATAAAACATTGATACAAACGAAGATACAATTTTTACTAAACGAATTTCACTTTACAGAAAGGCTTTCTACAAAACAAAACTTAATAAGTGGTCAAAATCATGTCTGAGCCATTCCAAATGTTTTCCGGGCATTATGATCATATCTGACTCATCTCATGCGGTTCCCTTTTCATATAATAAACATAGATGAAATAAATAAATAAATAAATAAAAACATTATATTGTGAAACTTAAATATAAAAAGTATGTTTAGTTTAAAAATATATATATATATTTATTATATTTATTTAAAAATATATAGGCTATGTGCGTGATGTGATGGAGGGGTGCTATTTTCGAATAATAATTGAATAATACCCAGCGATCTTCGAATATTATTTTTGCTTGAAATGCCCATCCATACTGGTAACGTATTACACCTTTTTCGTTGGATGCTTCAGTTTTAGCGCAGCTAACCAAAAACGTCTACTCTCTGGCACTGAATGTAGCTGATCCGAACCGGACATAGGCATTCTCTCCTTTTAATCTTATGCTCAAAGCACCCAGTTTCTAAAGGTTTTTTTTTTTTCTTTGAATTGTAAAATCAATCAACAACAGCAGCACATAGATAGAGCCTGAACTCATTCTCTCACTGCTAATACAGTGCAAACCGGAAGTAGGCAACCGGAGTCGTCGTCATGGCGGCGCGCATTGTTTAGAGCAGAATAAGGTGGATCTACACAAGTGCTAACAAGGTGACGAGAAACAGCTGTAAGGCAATGAACAATTAGTGACAGACCATAGAGGAAATTATAAATTGTATAAATAGTCTTAAAGAAAATAAATCTCCTGGAAATGATGGCTTGACAGGAGAGTTCTATAAACATTTTTGTAATGACCTTGCACCATTTTTACTTGCAGTTTTTAAAGAATCCGTTGATTTGGGAGAAATGCCCGCATCACTAAAACAAGGGGTAATTACACTTATACCCAAGCCAAACAAAGATAGATTAGTCTTAGAAAATTGGAGACCAATTAGTTTGTTAAATAATGATACTAAAATTTTTTCTTCAATTTTTGCGAAAAGACTTAAGAAACATCTTAATACAAGTCAAGTCAAGTCACCTTTATTTATATAGCGCTTTTTACAATACAAATTGTTTCAAAGCAGCTTTACAGAGATAACAGGAAAACAATGTTGTAATAGTATTGTTCAATTGAAAATTAAATGTCCCCAACTAAGCAAGCCAAAAGGCGAAGGCAACAGTGGCAAGGAACCAAAACTCCATCAGGTGACAGAATGGAGAAAAAAACCTTGGGAGAACCCAGGCTCAGTCTCAGTCCTCCTTTGGCCAACGAATGAACAGTGTATGATTATGAGTTAGGCAGCATAATGTCAGGAGTCAGATGGGATCAGAACTTTCACGATATAATCGTGAAACAATAATTGATGAAGAGCAATCCGGTTTTTTGAAAGGCCGTTACATTGGAAATAATATTAGGCTAATTTTAGATTTAATTGATTATAGACACCTTATCCCAGATGATTCTTTTATATTATTTATTGATTTCTATAAAGTGTTTGACACTGTTCAACACTCATTTATGTTCAAAGTTATTGACTTCTTTGGTTTTGGTAATTTTTTTCCAAATGCAATCCGTACGCTTTATAAAGGTTCGAATAGTTCAGTTCAGCTATTTCACGGTACCTGTCAGAGATTTGATATGGGCCGTGGGATAAGACAAGGCTGCCCTATATCACCTTTTCTCTTCACATTGGTTACTCAGGTCATGGCTGCTCATATAAAAAAAGCACGTTTTCAAGGTATTTCAGTGTTTGGAAAAGAGATTAAACTTAGCCAATTGGCGGATGATACCACAATTTTTCTCAAAAACAGTGACGAATTAGATGAAGTTATTAAATGTATAGGAACATTTTCTGGAATCTCTGGATTAAAGATGAATAAGAATAAATCTACTTTATTCTCTCTTAAAGATTGTGTGTTTAAAGAAATTTGTGGGATACCAATTATAATACCACATACCTTGGGATAATAGTGTGTAAAGATTTGAATCAAAGAAGCCGGCTGAATTTTGAACCTATTATTGAGAAAATTAAAAACAGATTCAATCTGTGGCTTATGAGAGATCTTTCCCTAAATGGTCGTATTCTACTTTCTAAAGCAGAAGGGATCTCAAGGTCTGTTTATATATCAGCAGATGTTCCAAATAATGTTCTCAAGGAATTAGATAAGAACCTTTATGATTTTATTTGGAGGAAGAAAATACACTATTTACGGAAAGATATTCTAAATAATAATAGAGACTGTGGTGGCCTTGAGGTTTTAAATTTTACAGATTTAAATAATGTGTTTAAAATAAAATGGATAATTGAATTTATTAAAAATAAAGATAGTATATGTAATGTTTTCCCAAATTACATATTTAACTCTCTGGGTGGCATTAATTTTCTTTTAAAGTGTAATTTCTCAGTAGATAAAATCCCTGTTAAACTGGCAAACTTTCATAAGCAGGCACTGCTGGCTTGGCAATTAATATACAAACACAACTTTTCACCGCATCGATACTTCATATGGAATAACAAAGATATCTTGTACAAAAAAAAGTCAATCTTTAATCAGACATGGTACGACAACGGTATTCTTAATGTTAATCAGTTGCTTAATGAACAAGGTTTACTTTTAACATATCCCGAATTTCTTAATAAGTTTATGATTCCTGTCAGGCCAAAAGAATATGCTATTGTTTTAGATGCTATCCCTGGCAGAGTAGTTTCACTATTACGAAATCCTGGATTATGCCCTATAAATATTGATTGTCAAATCAGTTTTTGTTGTGACACAATTTTTATTGGGGATATTAATATATTAATAGATAAATGCAGTAACAAATATATTAGAAATACGTTAAAAACAAACGTTTTGCCTTGTTCAACAGGTTTTTGGTCATCTAAATTTGAAGATATTAATTGGAAAAGAGTATGGTCTATAACAAATAAGTTTTGTATTAATAATAAAATTAGAGAGGTTTCCTATAAAATTGTGCACAGAATTTACCCTGTCAAGGAGTTACTTTCTGAACGTTTTCATGTGAATATTGAAAACTTGTGTGAATTTTGTGGCAATGCCAAAGAATCTGTAACTCATCTCTTTTTTAATTGTATTTATTCAAAAATGTTTTGGTTGGATGTTTCAAATTTTATTTCTATTTTTGTTTGATACATGTCTACGAATTGAGCTTTTTGATGTTTTATTTTTTTTTGTACAGGACAATGTTGATTCCAAAAGTACCATGTGCTTCCTTATACAACTTTTCATATTACTTGGAAAATATCACATTCATGTGAAAAAATGGGCTAAAGCTAAGCCAAGCTTTGAACACTTTATAAAGGATATTAAACAATATGGTAATTCATTAGATAATATTAAGAACAAAAAAGCAAGAAAGACCTATGAAGCTTTTTGTAACTTTAAATTATTGTAACTTTACCCCTGGCATGATGTTTCTTTTTTTTCCTTTCTTTTTTATTATTTTCTATTTGTTGTGAGTTGTATTGTCATGTACATCTTTCTGTATATTCTCCGTTGCAATAAAAAAAAAAAAAAAAAAAAAAAAATTAGTGACAGACAGGATCATGGGAATTGTAGTGAGAATGCATAGACACCGTGAAAACTGAGGACCTCTAGTGTTTAACCCAGGGAACAACCAGACACTGTGACACTGTTAGAATCTGTACTGCCTTTGATCTCTTCATGTGAAAAAATTTATGTGATGTGATGGCCCTACCTCTTCCTTTTCTTCTCTTCTTTTTCTGTTTTTCTTTTTTTCTTTTGCTATTGTCTCCTGTATTGTTTTGGTTGACATTATGTGATGTATGTATGATTTCTCTTTTGTATGTTCCCGTTCTCAGCATTAATAATAAAAAAAATAAAAATAAAAATAAAAAAATGTAATGAGAACGAAATGATTTTGATTCTTCTCAGTGACTCGAATCTTTTGTATCATTTCATTTCGTTCTGGTTTGTTTTTTGATTTTGTAAGTGGTACATTTTTTTTAAGTGATTTGTATTGAATTATAAATCTGCTGTTGCATTGTTAAAAAAATAAAAATAATAATAAATAAATAAATAAATAATACGGAATCGTTCCGTATTTGACACATAAAAGGCTTGTGTTCCGTAGTTTTGAAAATCAATTGAGTGTAAATCCATGACAGACGCATAACTTTAATATATCTTCACAGACAGACTATTAACGAAGACCCGCTGCTATAATGGGCTCCTTGCACGTAACTCAGGGTATATGCAGGAATCTTGAAGTTAATTTTAATACCTTTTCAAGACTTTTTCAAGACCTTCTCAATATTTTTTAATACCTCACTGCCACTTCAAGCTGTAACCATTTACATCAGTGATACTTTTATCACAGTTTTAGTTCGTTGTAATACGGGTGATTTTTTTTTTCCCGCCCTGTGAAAATCCCTGCAACCGATATCATTGGTTTAGGTTACAGTGACGGGTGGGTTTAGGGATCAGTGTTTGGTGTAGGCAATCAGTACAGTGATTGACATGACAGAGAGGCAATTTACGAACGCACCCAAAATAGCCTAGTTTTTTATGTACCTGTTCGTTTTTTTAATAAAAATGACTAAATTCACACACTTTTACAATGTTTTTGGGACTCAAACAGTTGGACAGCTAATTCAGAAAAAATAATTTCAAAATTTAAGACTTTATAAACCCGTGATAAGACTTTTTAATACTTTTTAAGGGTCTTAATTTTCCCAAAATTGATTTATCACCTTTTAATACTTTTCAAGACCCCGCGGATACCCTGTCACTTCCTTACCGGAAATGCGGCCTCGTCTTTTCTGGCGCTATTCTATGAGATGAGATGTTTACAAGAGTTGCCGAAACTTACAATAACGGACGTATATCGCCTTTGTAAGTCCTCCTCCAAATCACCTACCAGCAAATTAGAGAGAATGGCTTTAAAATGTATGCCTCTTCATATATCCACGGATATGAAGGTAAGTCTATATATCTCAAACTTTATGGCTTCCGTTAGTTTGCTAGCTTACATTAGGCTAATAAACAACCCGGGCTGACAGAATATGCGTGTTATAATGTTGTACTGTTTTCTAGTATTAGGCGGAAAATGTCTACGTTGTGTATGTACGCCTTCAAACAGGAAGAGAGCGAGCCGTATTTACCCGTTGCGGATATGACGTCAGGTTGCTATGTGCAAGGAGCCTATAGCATAGCAAATTCGGGGACTTGGCGCCCCTTGGCGGGCTCTGACGTGTAATGACGTAGAGTTAGCTCATTGGTCGCCCGCGCTATTGGATGTCAGTGTCCGCAGCGCAGCCTATCAGCGAGCAGACGCTCTGCAGCACAGATACACACACGGCTGTGCAGCTGCAAATGCGTTTTACAGGCTTCAGTAAATCGAGCAAAATCAAAATGAGACATTTGTAGGCTATAATAAGAAAAACTACTACTTTAAAATATATTCAATTCAATTCAATTCAAGTTTATTTGTATAGCGCTTTTCACAATACACATTGTCTCAAAGCAGCTTTACAGAAAGTGCATTTCAGAAATGTACAAAGAAAAATACAGTTAGTTAATCATGTATAAATTTAGGCATAACATATCGCCGGTGTTTAGTCGTCTCTCCACAGGTGTTTAGTCGTCTCTCCACAGGCGTTTAGTCGTCTCTCCACAGGTGTTTAGTCGTCTCTCCACAGGCGTTTAGTCGTCTCTCCACAGGCGTTTAGTCGTCTCTCCACAGGTGTTTAGTCGTCTCTCCACAGGCGTTTAGTCGTCTCTCCACAGGCGTTTAGTCGTCTCTCCACAGGCGTTTAGTCGTCTCTCCACAGGCGTTTAGTCGTCTCTCCACAGGCGTTTAGTCGTCTCTCCACCGGTGTTTAGTCGTCTCTCCACAGGTGTTGGGGCATCTGAAGTCTTCGTGAGAGGCTGGATACAAACTGGAGCTGACGAACGCTATTTACCTCGGGACTAGCGTCCCGAGATAACAGCAGAAAGACAGATGGGAAATAATTAGCATAGCTGATGTTCATAATATTAATGCATTCGAACTGATTCAGAAGTAGTATAAAAGGTAAGCATTAAGTGAATGCTTGGTTAAAGAGATGCGTCTTTAATCTAGTTTTAAACTGGGACAGCGAGTCTGAGTCTCGAACAATATCAGGAAGGCTATTCCAGAGTTTAGGAGATAAATGTGAGAACGCCCTCCCTCCTTTAGTAGACTTAGATATCCTAGGAACGACCAGAAGCCTCGAATTTTGTGATCTTAAAGAGCGCGATGGATTGTAGGGCGATAGAAGGTCTGTTAAATACACAGGAGCTAAACCATTTAGAGCTTTATAAGTCAGTAGTAATACTTTGTAATTGATACGGAACTTAATAGGTAACCAGTGTAGAGATGATAAAATTGGTGTTATATGATCATGTTTTCTTGATCTAGTAAGAACTCTAGCGGCTGCATTTTGGACTAACTGTAGCTTGTTTATTGAGGATGCAGGACAACCAGCTAATAAAGCATTACAGTAATCTAGTCTCGAGGTCATGAATGCATGAACTAACTTTTCTGCATCTGAAACAGATAGCATGTTACGTAGCTTAGCAATGTTTCTAAGGTGGAAAAAGGCTGTTCTTGTAACATATGAAATATGCTTTTCGAAAGTCAAGTTGCGGTCTAGCATAACACCCAGGTCTTTTACTGTAGTGGATAAAGTAACAGGACATCCTTCTAAATTAAAGTTGTATTGTAAGGGATTTTGTGGGTAGTTTTTTGGACCAATAAGTAATACCTCCGTTTTATCTGAATTTAATAGCAGGAAATTACACATCATCCAGCATTTTATATCTTTTAGACACTCTGTCAAGTTAGATAAGTTAGTGTTTTCATCTGGTCGTGATGAGATATATAATTGAGTGTCATCAGCATAACAGTGAAAATTAATTCCATGTTTTCTTATAATATTACCAAGTGGCATCATATATATTGAGAATAGCAGAGGGCCTAGGACAGATCCTTGCGGCACTCCATAGTCTACTGATGTTATCTTTGATTTTTCCCCATTTAAACAGACGAAATGGTAACGGTCTGATAAGTACGATCTAAACCAGCTTAATGCCTGTCCCTGAACACCAGTGTAGTTTTGTAGTCGATCTAAGAGTATTTTATGATCTATAGTGTCGAACGCGGCGCTAAGATCAAGTAGAACTAGTATTGAGATACAGCCTTGGTCAGAGGCTAAGAGTAAATCATTTGTAATTTTAACTAGCGCAGTTTCTGTGCTATGATGCGGTCTGAATCCCGACTGAAACTTTTCATAGATATCATTTTCTTGCAAGAAAGAGCACAATTGAGCGGACACAATTTTTTCTAGTATTTTAGACATAAATGGAAGATTTGAGATGGGTCTGTAATTTGCTAGGTTATTTGGATCTAATTGCGGTTTCTTAATGAGAGGTTTTATTACTGCCAGCTTGAATATTTTTGGAACGTGACCTAAAAATAAAGACGAGTTAATAATATTGAGAAGAGGCTCTTCCACTACAGGTAACACTTCTTTAAGTAGTTTAGTGGGTATTGGATCTAATAAACATGTTGTTGGTTTAGATGCAATGATAAGTTTATTTAGTTCTTCCTGTCCTATAGTTGTAAAGCGGTGTAGTTGTTCTAGAGGGGCCATAATTGAGGCTGAGTCATAAGACACCATAGAGGATTGTACATTTACAATTGTGTTTCGGATGCTTTCTATTTTCTCATTGAAGTAATTCATAAAATCATTACTACTATATTGTAACGGAATATTTTGCTCTGGAGATGTCTGATTATTTGTTAGTCTAGCCACGGTGTTAAATAAAAACCTTGGATTATTTTGGTTATTTTCTATTAGTTTGCGGATATGCTCAGCCCTGGCTGATTTTAGAGCCCTTTTATAACGTGACATACTGTCTTTCCACGCGATTCTGAAGACCTCTAAATTAGTTTGTTTCCATTTACGCTCTAAGTTACGAGTTTCTCTCTTGATAGCATGCGTAGCACTGTTGTACCATGGTGTTTTAGTTTATATATAATTTTTTGCACTGGAAAGAACATTCTAGAAGTGTAATTCTATTGAATAAGTTTGCACAAGGCTACAGAAAACTGGTGTGTTTATTTTTCTTCAAATGCAGTCTAAGCCGATGAGTTTTGAATGTTATATGTTGTATTTGTTTAAGTTAAAAATAAAACGTATTATGAACTAAACAAATAGGCCTACCCTCCCTGTTCCTTACTTTCAATTCAGAAAGTTGGCAACCCTACGCGTCATAGTCGGGGTTATGTAGAAGGAGAAAACAATGGTGTTTGAGACTCACTGTATGTCATGTCCATGTACTGAACTCTTGTTATTTAACTATGCCAACATAAATTCAATTTACGCCTTTAAAGAGAATACAGTCTAGCGCATCTTTAGCCGCTGTACGCTACAAGTACACCGACACCTCAAATATACTACATTTATTAGTAGCCTACATTTTAAAACACATTTAAATGATAAAGTGAAGAGAACATATTTACAAATCATGTATTTTTCTTTACAACCTTTTTTTTACTCTCTCTTAGAGGAAGATGAAGGAACAGTGATAGACAATGTAGATCTCAATGGATGGTGTGAGGGAATAAATTTAAGTGGATTTAACATGGATATTGAAATAATTAGGCATAGGGTTATGTAAGTCTGTTGCAAACCAAATATTCTTAAAATGAACTATTCTAATAAAGACCCCTGTATTTAAGGTTAAAGTATTTCTCTGAAAACACCCCGGGGAAGAGCCCGCTGTTGCTGTGCGGTACAGTCTCCCGACAGCAGGGGCGCTGCACAGATCTACAGCGCGCGCTCGGGGCTCCATTACTTCCGCCTGCTGCAGGACTGAGGAAAACAAATCGAGCTGAATCATCGCGCGCTCTGCCGATAGTCCCCTGATTTGCAGCAAATATGGTGAGAAATGGTCATATTTCCCTCTTAAAGTTGCTGCTAGTGTTCTGCTGGTCAGTGGACGGAGCAGGGTTCGAGTCTAGCCTCTGAGGGGACGCGGATTGTGTGTGTTGTGTTAGTGTATGCGCGTGAGTGATGAGCATGAGTAAGCGGAATGCGCTCGCGATGCAGAAACCCGAACATTAAACAATAAACATCATCATAACTGCTTAATAAACTGGTGTTCGTGAATATATATGTGTGTGTGTGTGTGTGAGTGTGTGTCGACTATAACAGTGTTAGTGTGTTTATTCAGCGGATTAATAGTGTGTGTGGTTGAGCGAGGCCGCGCGCTTTCGCTTTCGCTAAAACAGCGTTAGCTATTCCTCTTTACTATCAGTTTCAGGACTATTATAGGTGTTATTTAAATAATAAATGTTATTAAAAATTGTTTATTGTCCAGTTTTTAATGTTCTGACTCATTCTGTAATATTGTACTCAGTATTACTATTTTAAAATAACTCGTCACGATAATATATTTGTAAAAATCCTCAAAATGGGCTTGTTTTCCTCTTAAACTTTATTATTTTTCATGTTATGTAAGTTAGATGTTGAAATATGCCCTAGAAGTGAACTTTAACACACTTATAAAGAGCACTTATTTCTGAAATAATGTACTTTAATGTTTGTAATGTTGTTAATTGCAGTGATAATGAGGTGGTTTAGTATGTTAGCTCGACTAATGATTATTACAACAATGATTTACAATGTGCTTAATGTGACATTATTATGAAGTGTTCATGCTAGTGTGCTGTCCTCTAAGTGCACTCGAGGAGTGTGCAGTGTGTAGTATGCAGTGTGTAGTGTTGTTGAGTGTGTAGTATGCAGTGTGTAGTGTTGTTG
Source organism: Chrosomus eos (assembly GCA_036326025.1). Taxonomy (NCBI): domain Eukaryota; kingdom Metazoa; phylum Chordata; class Actinopteri; order Cypriniformes; family Leuciscidae; genus Chrosomus; species Chrosomus eos. Next base: position 361,440 of record CM070842.1, read on the forward strand.
AGTGTGTAGTATGCAGTGTGTAGTGTTGTTGTGTATGTGTAGTATGCAGTGTGTAGGTGTTGAGTGTAGTATGCAGTGTGTAGTGTTGTTGAGTGTGTAGTATGCAGTGTGTAGTGTTGTTGAGTGTGTAGTATGCAGTGTGTAGTGTTGTTGAGTGTGTAGTATGCAGTGTGTAGTATGCAGTGTGTAGTGTTGTTGAGTGTGTAGTATGCAGTGTGTAGTGTTGTTGAGTGTGTAGTATGCAGTGTGTAGTGTTGTTGAGTGTTAGTATGCAGTGTGTAGTGTTGTTGAGTGTGCACGATTCTTGTAAAATGTGAATCACGATTTTTCGCCATGGGAATTGAGATCACGATGCTCTTACACGATTCTCATTTTTTCAACCAAAATTTATTGCAATCAAGTACAAAAAACAAAAAAAACAGGACATTCGGTATAATAAAGTGCAGGAGTAACAAAAAAAATTCTAAATTGTTTAAGCTGGTGTTTTGGGGTGTGCTAGCCTATGTAGCTGTCTGTGTATTACATGAACTAAAAGAAAGTGTAGGGTATATATTTTCTGGCTAGTTTACTTTAGCTTTTTTTTTTATGGAAAAAAGGAATAATTAAAAAAAAGTTTAAATGGGTAGCCTAAATCTTTTATAAATATTTTTGAGTCTTCATTTTCTTTTTTTGCCTACTCCAGTTCTTGTTTAAAACTGACTAGACAAGCTTATTCTGTGCATTTTGGGCACTTTTTGTGTGAAATCATATTTATTTTGTCCATCAAAAGTGTGCTTTCACTAATTGAGCATGTTGTGAATTAATTAGATTAGAAATGTTTAAATAATTACCTTTAATAATAACAGTGTTTACCCAAAGTTTACCCAAAATGCTTAGTGGGCGAGAGCGCGCAGATAGAAGAGAGAAAGAGAAATGAGAATGACTCCATGTTAGTGCGCTGTATCAATGTGTAATCCTGTTCATAAACTTCAGTAAACAGTTCGTTTATTTAATTCAAGTCGTCAGTGGTCATTACTGTTCGTTTATTTAATTCAAGTCGTCAGTGGTCATTACTGCTTGTTTATTTAATTCGAGTCGTCAGTGGTCATTACTGCTTGTTTATTTAATTCGAGTCGTCAGTGGTCATTACTGTTTGTTTATTTAATTCAAGTCGTCAGTGGTCATTACTGCTTGTTTATTTAATTCAAGTCGTCAGTGGTCATTACTGCTTGTTTATTTAATTCAAGTCGTCAGTGGTCATTACTGCTTGTTTATTTAATTCAAGTCGTCAGTGGTCATTACTGTTTGTTTATTTAATTCGAGTCGTCAGTGGTCATTACTGTTTGTTATATTTAATTCGAGTCGTCAGTGGTCATTACTGTTTGTTTATTTAATTCGAGTCGTCAGTGGTCATTACTGTTTGTTTATTTAATTCGAGTCGTCAGTGGTCATTACTGCTTGTTTATTTAATTCGAGTCGTCAGTGGTCATTACTGCTTGTTTATTTAATTCAAGTCGTCAGTGGTCATTACTGCTTGTTTATTTAATTCAAGTCGTCAGTGGTCATTACTGTTTGTTTATTTAATTCAAGTCGTCAGTGGTCATTACGCTTGTTTATTTAATTCAAGTCGTCAGTGGTCATTACTGTTTGTTTATTTAATTCGAGTCGTCAGTGGTCATTACTGTTTGTTTATTTAATTCGAGTCGTCAGTGGTCATTACTGTTTGTTTATTTAATTCGAGTCGTCAGTGGTCATTACTGCTTGTTTATTTAATTCAAGTCGTCAGTGGTCATTACTGTTTGTTTATTTAATTCAAGTCGTCAGTGGTCATTACTGTTTGTTTATTTAATTCGAGTCGTCAGTGGTCATTACTGCTTGTTTATTTAATTCAAGTCGTCAGTGGTCATTACTGCTTGTTTATTTAATTCAAGTCGTCAGTGGTCATTACTGTTTGTTTATTTAATTCGAGTCGTCAGTGGTCATTACTGTTTGTTTATTTAATTCGAGTCGTCAGTGGTCATTACTGTTTGTTTATTTAATTCAAGTCGTCAGTGGTCATTACTGCTTGTTTATTTAATTCAAGTCGTCAGTGGTCATTACTGTTTGTTTATTTAATTCAAGTCGTCAGTGGTCATTACTGCTTGTTTATTTAATTCGAGTCGTCAGTGGTCATTACTGCTTGTTTATTTAATTCGAGTCGTCAGTGGTCATTACTGATTGTTTATTTAATTCGAGTCGTCAGTGGTCATTACTGTTTGTTTAATTTAATTCGAGTCGTCAGTGGTCATTACTGTTGTTTATTTAATTCAAGTCGTCAGTGGTCATTACTGCTTGTTTATTTAATTCAAGTCGTCAGTGGTCATTACTGTTGTTTATTTAATTCAAGTCGTCAGTGGTCATTACTGTTTGTTTATTTAATTCAAGTCGTCAGTGGTCATTACTGCTTGTTTATTTAATTCAGTCGTCAGTGGTCATTACTGTTTGTTTATTTAATTCGAGTCGTCAGTGGTCATTACTGTTTGTTTATTTAATTCGAGTCGTCAGTGGTCATTACTGTTTGTTTATTTAATTCGAGTCGTCAGTGGTCATTACTGCTTGTTTATTTAATTCAGTCGTCAGTGGTCATTACTGTTTGTTTATTTAATTCGAGTCGTCAGTGGTCATTACTGCTTGTTTATTTAATTCAAGTCGTCAGTGGTCATTACTGTTTGTTTATTTAATTCGAGTCGTCAGTGGTCATTACTGTTTGTTTATTTAATTCGAGTCGTCAGTGGTCATTACTGTTTGTTATATTTAATTCGAGTCGTCAGTGGTCATTACTGTTTGTTTATTTAATTCGAGTCGTCAGTGGTCATTACTGCTTGTTTATTTAATTCGAGTCGTCAGTGGTCATTACTGTTTGTTTATTAATTCGAGTCGTCAGTGGTCATTACTGTTTTGTTTATTTAAATTCAGTCGTCAGTGGTCATTACTGTTGTTTATTTAATTCGAGTCGTCAGTGGTCATTACTGTTTGTTTATTTAATTCGAGTCGTCAGTGGTCATTATACGTTGTTTATTTAATTCGAGTCGTCAGTGTCATTACTGTTTGTTTATTTAATTCGAATCGTCAGTGGTCATTACTGTTTGTTTATTTAATTCGAGTCGTCAGTGGTCATTACTGCTTGTTTATTTAATTCGAGTCGTCAGTGGTCATTACTGTTTGTTTATTTAATTCGAGTCGTCAGTGGTCATTACTGCTTGTTTATTTAATTCAGTCGTCAGTGGTCATTACTGTTGTTTATTTAATTCGAGTCGTCAGTGGTCATTACTGTTGTTTATTTAATTCAATCGTCAGTGGTCATTACTGTTGTTTATTTAATTCAGTCGTCATGGTCATTACTGTTGTTTATTTAATTCGAGTCGTCAGTGGTCATTACTGTTGTTTATTTAATTCGAGTCGTCAGTGGTCATTACTGTTTGTTTATTTAATTCGAGTCGTCAGTGGTCATTACTCTTGTTTATTTAATTGAGTCGTCAGTGGTCATTACTGTTTGTTTATTTAATTCGAGTCGTCAGTGGTCATTACTCTTGTTTATTTAATTCAGTCGTCAGTGGTCATTACTGCTTGTTTATTTAATTCAGTCGTCAGTGGTCATTACTGTTGTTTATTTAATTCATCGTCAGTGGTCATTACTTTGTTTATTTAATTCAAGTCGTCAGTGGTCATTACTGTTGTTTATTTAATTCGAGTCGTCAGTGGTCATTACTTTGTTTATTTAATTCGAGTCGTCAGTGGTCATTACTGTTTGTTTATTTAATTCGATCGTCAGTGTCATTACTGTTGTTTATTTAATTCAGTCGTCAGTGGTCATTACTGTTTGTTTATTTAATTCAGTCGTCAGTGGTCATTACTGCTTGTTTATTTAATTCGAGTCGTCAGTGGTCATTACTGTTGTTTATTTAATTCAATCGTCAGTGGTCATTACTGCTTGTTTATTTAATTCAGTCGTCAGTGGTCATACTTGTTTATTTAATTCGAGTCGTCAGTGGTCATTACTGTTTGTTTATTTAATTCGATCGTCAGTGGTCATTACTGCTTGTTTATTTAATTCGAGTCGTCAGTGGTCATTACTGTTTGTTTATTTAATTCAGTCGTCAGTGGTCATTACTGTTGTTTATTTAATTCGAGTCGTCAGTGGTCATTACTGTTTGTTTATTTAATTCGAGTCGTCAGTGGTCATTACTGTTTGTTTATTTAATTCGAGTCGTCAGTGGTCATTACTGTTGTTTATTTAATTCGAGTCGTCAGTGGTCATTACTATTGTTTATTTAATTCGAGTCGTCAGTGGTCATTACTGTTTGTTTATTTAATTCGATCGTCAGTGGTCATTACTGTTTGTTTATTTAATTCAGTCGTCAGTGGTCATTACTGCTTGTTTATTTAATTCAGTCGTCAGTGGTCATTACTGTTGTTTATTTAATTCGAGTCGTCAGTGGTCATTACTGTTATTTAATTCAAGTCGTCAGTGGTCATTACTGTTTGTTTATTATTGAGTCGTCAGTGGTCATTACTGTTTGTTTATTAATTCAGTCGTCAGTGGTCATTACTGTTTGTTTATTTAATTCGATCGTCAGTGGTCATTATGTTGTTTATTTAATTCAGTCGTCAGTGTCATTACTGTTGTTTATTTAATTCAGTCGTCAGTGGTCATTATGCTGTTTATTTAATTCAGTCGTCGTGGTCATTACTGTTTGTTTATTTAATTCGAGTCGCAGTGTCATACTGTTTGTTTATTTAATTGAGTGTCAGTGTTCATTACTGTTTGTTTATTTAATTCAGTCGTCAGTGGTCATTACTGTTGTTTATTTAATTCAGTCGTCAGTGGTCATTACTGTTGTTTATTTAATTCAGTCGCAGTGGTCATTACTGTTGTTTATTTAATTCGAGTCGTCAGTGGTCATTACTGTTGTTTATTTAATTCGAGTCGTCAGTGGTCTTATGTTTGTTTATTTAATTCGAGTCGTCAGTGGTCATTATGTTTGTTTATTTAATTCGAGTCGTCAGTGGTCATTACTTTGTTTATTTAATTCGAGTCGTCAGTGTCTTACTGTTGTTTATTAATTCGAATCGTCAGTGGTCATTACTGTTTGTTATTTAATTCGAGTCGTCAGTGGTCATTACTGTTGTTTATTTAATTCGAGTGTCAGTGGTCATTACTGTTGTTTATTAATTCAGTCGTCAGTGGTCATTACTGCTTGTTTTTTAATTCGAGTCGTCAGTGGTCATTACTGTTTGTTTATTTAATTCGAGTCGTCAGTGGTCATTACTGTTTGTTTATTTAATTCGAATCGTCAGTGTCATTACTGCTTGTTTATTTAATTCGAGTCGTCAGTGGTCATTACTGTTTGTTTATTTAATTCGAGTCGTCAGTGGTCATTACTGCTTGTTTATTTAATTCGAGTCGTCAGTGGTCATTACTTTGTTTTTATTAGTCGTCAGTGGTCATTACTTTGTTTAATTTAATTTGAGTCGTCAGTGGTCATTACTGTTTGTTTATTTAATTCGAGTCGTCAGTGGTCATTACTTTTGTTTATTTAATTCGAGTCGTCAGTGGTCATTACTGCTTGTTTATTTAATTCGAGTCTGTCAGTGTTCATTACTGTTTGTTTATTTAATTTAATCGAAGTCGTCAGTGGTCATTACTGTTTGTTTATTTAATTCGAGTCGTCAGTGGTCATTACTGCTTGTTTATATTTATTCGAGTCGTGTGGTTCATTACTCTTGGTTTATTTAATTCGAGTCGTCAGTGGTCATTACTGTTGTTTATTTAATTCGAGATCGTCAGTGGTCATTACTGTTTGTTTATTTAATTCGAGTCGTCAGTGGTCATTACTGTTTGTTTATTTAATTCGAGTCGTCAGTGGTCATTACTGTTGTTTATTTAATTCGAGTCGTCTAGTTGGTCATTACTGTGTTGGTTTTTTAATTCGATCGTCAGTGGTCATTACTGCTTGTTTATTTAATTCGATCGATTCAGTGGTCATTTACTGTTTGTTTATTTAATTGAGTCGTCAGTGGTCATTACTGTTTGTTTATTTAATTCGAATGTCAGTGGTCATTACTGCTTGTTTATTTAATTCGAGTCGTCAGTGGTCATTACTGTTTGTTTATTTAATTCGATCGTCAGTGGGTCATTACTGTTTGTTTATTTAATTCGAATCGTCAGTGGTCATTACTGCTTGTTTATTTAATTCGAATCGTCAGTGGTCATTACTGCTTGTTTATTTAATTCGAATCGTCAGTGGTCATTACTGCTTGTTTATTTAATTCGAATCGTCAGTGGTCATTACTGTTTGTTTATTTAATTCGAGTCGTCAGTGGTCATTACTGCTTGTTTATTTAATTCGAGTCGTCAGTGGTCATTACTGTTTGTTTATTTAATTCGAATCGTCAGTGGTCATTACTGCTTGTTTATTTAATTTGAATCGTCAGTGGTCATTACTGCTTGTTTATTTAATTCGAATCGTCAGTGGTCATTACTGTTTGTTTATTTAATTCGAATCGTCAGTGGTCATTACTGTTTGTTTATTTAATTCGAATCGTCAGTGGTCATTACTGCTTGTTTATTTAATTCGAATCGTCAGTGGTCATTACTGCTTGTTTATTTAATTCGAATCGTCAGTGGTCATTACTGTTTGATTATTTAATTCGAGTCGTCAGTGGTCATTACTGTTTGTTTATTTAATTCGAGTCGTCAGTGGTCATTACTGCTTGTTTATTTAATTCGAGTCGTCAGTGGTCATTACTGCTTGTTTATTTAATTCGAGTCGTCAGTGGTCATTACTGCTTGTTTATTTAATTCGAGTCGTCAGTGGTCATTACTGCTTGTTTATTTAATTCGAGTCGTCAGTGTGGTCATTACTGCTTGTTTATTTAATTCGAGTCGTCAGTGTGGTCATTACTGTTTGTTTATTTAATTCGAATCGTCAGTGGTCATTACTGTTTGTTTATTTAATTCGAGTCGTCAGTGGTCATTACTGTTTGTTTATTTAATTCGAGTCGTCAGTGGTCATTACTGTTTGTTTATTTAATTCGAGTCGTCAGTGGTCATTACTGCTTGTTTATTTAATTCGAGTCGTCAGTGGTCATTACTGCTTGTTTATTTAATTCGAGTCGTCAGTGGTCATTACTGCTTGTTTATTTAATTCGAGTCGTCAGTGTGGTCATTACTGCTTGTTTATTTAATTCGAGTCGTCAGTGGTCATTACTGTCTGTTTATTTAATTCGAATCGTCAGTGGTCATTACTGCTTGTTTATTTAATTCGAATCGTCAGTGGTCATTACTGTTTGTTTATTTAATTCGAATCGTCAGTGGTCATTACTGTTTGTTTATTTAATTCGAATCGTCAGTGGTCATTACTGCTTGTTTATTTAATTCGAATCGTCAGGGGTCATTACTGCTTGTTTATTTAATTCGAGTCGTCAGTGGTCATTACTGTTTGTTTATTTAATTCGAATCGTCAGTGGTCATTACTGTTTGTTTATTTAATTCGAATCGTCAGTGGTCATTACTGCTTGTTTATTTAATTTGAATCGTCAGTGGTCATTACTGTCTGATTATTTAATTCGAATCGTCAGTGGTCATTACTGCTTGTTTATTTAATTCGAGTCGTCAGTGGTCATTACTGTTTGTTTATTTAATTCGAGTCGTCAGTGTGGTCATTACTGTTTGTTTATTTAATTCGAATCGTCAGTGGTCATTACTGTTTGTTTATTTAATTCGAGTCATCAGTGGTCATTACTGTTTGTTTATTTAATTCGAATCGTCAGTGGTCATTACTGCTTGTTTATTTAATTCGAGTCATCAGTGGTCATTACTGTTTGTTTATTTAATTCGAATCGTCAGTGGTCATTACTGCTTGTTTATTTAATTCGAGTCGTCAGTGGTCATTACTGCTTGTTTATTTAATTCGAGTCGTCAGTGGTCATTACTGCTTGTTTATTTAATTTGAATCGTCAGTGGTCATTACTGTTTGATTATTTAATTCGAGTCGTCAGTGGTCATTACTGTTTGTTTATTTAATTCGAATCGTCAGTGGTCATTACTGTTTGTTTATTTAATTCGAATCGTCAGTGGTCATTACTGCTTGTTTATTTAATTTGAATCGTCAGTGGTCATTACTGTCTGATTATTTAATTCGAATCGTCAGTGGTCATTACTGCTTGTTTATTTAATTTGAATCGTCAGTGGTCATTACTGTCTGATTATTTAATTCGAATCGTCAGTGGTCATTACTGTTTGTTTATTTAATTCGAATCGTCAGTGGTCATTACTGCTTGTTTATTTAATTTGAATCGTCAGTGGTCATTACTGTCTGATTATTTAATTCGAATCGTCAGTGGTCATTACTGCTTGTTTATTTAATTCGAGTCGTCAGTGGTCATTACTGTTTGTTAAGGAAGAAAAGATACGCCAGAGCGTGAGCAGTGCAGCAAAAACTCGGCGCCGAAACCCGCGCTTCACTGCAGCTCACGCGCCGCTCCTGCTCCCGGTGTGAAGCCCCGTTCACACTACACACTACACTTGTCGCTGCAGGTCGCCAGTGGCTGCGCTGGAGGGCGTTTCCCCACTACTGGTTGCCTAGTAATGTTTGTGAGTGACATTCCCGGATGTTACTCTATGTTAGACAATAAATACGTTTTCTTGACGCTACAAACACACATTTTGGAAGGAAAAGTCTAAATATAAATGGAATCAGTACATAAAATGCATAATATTAAAGATGACCGAGAAACAGTGAGTGCTCTTTGCCATCGCAGCTATTTAACTGCAGCAAACGGGCAAATACCGGTCTATCTGGGTCCCCGAAACCACCCAGGCACGGAGTCAGTGCGGTGAATACCACTGTATGTACACGGAGATATATCATACATTATAGGACAGTTTCTGACTGCTAAAATGAGCTTCTCGTTCAACTTGCCTCGGTCAGACTCAGCACTGAAGAGTGACGCGCTCCACTGACTTCACTCCTATTGGTTGTCGCTCCTGAAGGTCGCTCTTCATTTGCATAAAGTTAAACAGATCTCAACTTTGTCGCGCGACAGACACACCCTATCCAGTCGCAAACGGTCGCTCCGGTCTCGCCGGAAGTCGCCCGCTCACCATTGAAATGAATGGTATCGCGTCGCTTGGTCGCGTGTAGTGTGAACCAATGATATTGCCGCTTTTGCTCACGTGTCTGGAGCTTCTGAAGTTACAGTAAAACACAACTTGGGGGCGCTCAAACACAAAACGGTCTTGCCGAGCACACATACGTAACGGCGAAGAAGATATACAGCGTCTACACTCTACAGGAAGAAATGAGACGAGGAAGATGCAAGGCAAGATGAATGCTGGTCTTGTTGGTGTCTATATAAAGAGGCACAAACGAGAATAAAGAACTATATGACAAACGCGACAAACTTGCTCTCTTCTTCTGAATGACAAGCGAGTGTCAGAAGCACTTTGTGGACCGGGGTATTTAGCGCCAACTAATGTCAGGGAATGAATTTGCATGTTGACTCGGCTCATCGTCAGCGAAAATCGCTTGGGTGTGAACACAAAAAACGCGTCGAAAAACGCTGACGAATAACGCGAGCCGATATTCGTCCCGGTGTGTACAGGCCTTTATGCACTCATTGATTAACATGCACGCCGGAAGAAATGCTTGTGGTGTGAAACGGCCGTATGATTGATTGGTGAATTAATAATGTTGTGTTATTGTGTGAGTGTGACCAATATAACGCGTGAATGCAGCATGATCTGAATGCAGGGAAATACACGCAAGTGAATCGCCATCATTAAGAAATGAGATCGCATTTATGTTTGAATCGAGATCGTGATCTTTTTTCGATTAATCGTGCAGCCCTAGTGTGTAGTATGCAGTGTGTAGTGTTGAGTGTAGTATGCAGTGTGTAGTGTTGTTGCAGTGTGTAGTGTTGTTGAGTGTGTAGTATGCAGTGTGTAGTGTTGTTGAGTGTGTGTATTGTAGTCTGTAGCACAAACTCGATGAGATTCGCTGCTGCATTGATGATGATGATGTTTGTGTTTTCAGTTTCGTAACCAGTATGACAATGACGTGACAGTGTGGAGTCCTCAGGTGAGTGTGTGTGTGGTGTGTGTGTGGAGTCCTCAGGTGAGTGTGTGTGTGTGTGTGTGTGTGGGTGTGTGGAGTCCTCAGGTGAGTGTGTGTGCGTGTGTGCGTGTGTGTGTGGAGTCCTCAGGTGAGTGTGTGTGTGTGTAATGTTGATCTGTGTGTGTGTGTGTGTGTGTGTGTGTGTGTGTGGAGTCCTCAGGTGAGTGTGTGGGTGTGTGGAGTCCTCAGGTGAGTGTGTGTGTGTGTGTGTGTGTGTGTGTGTGTGTGTGTGTGTGTGTGTGTGTGTGTGTGTGTGTGTGTGTGTGTGTGTGTGTGTGTGTGTGTGTGTGTGGGGAGTCCTCAGGTGAGTGTGTGTGTGTGTCTGGGGAGTCCTCAGGTGAGTGTGTGTGAGATGTTGATCTGTGTGTGTGTGTGAGTGAGTCTGTGTGTCTGGGGAGTCCTCAGGTGAGTGTGTGTGAGATGTTGATCTGTGTGTGTGTGTGTGTGTGTGAGTGAGTCTGTGTGTCTGGGGAGTCCTCAGGTGTGTGTGTGTGTGTGTGTGTGTGTGTGTGTGTGTGTGTGTGTCTGGGGAGTCCTCAGGTGAGTGTGTGTGTGTGTGTGTGTGTGTGTGTGTGTGTGTGTGTGTGTGTGTGTGTGTGTGTGTCTGGGGAGTCCTCAGGTGAGTGTGTGTGTGTGTAATGTTGATCTGTGTGTGTGTGTTTGTGTGTGGGTGTGTGGAGTCCTCAGGTGAGTGTGTGTGTGTGTGTGTGTGTGTGTGTGTGTGTGTGTGTGGGGGGAGTCCTCAGGTGAGTGTGTGTGTGTGTCTGGGGAGTCCTCAGGTGAGTGTGTGTGAGATGTTGATCTGTGTGTGTGTGTGTGTGAGTGAGTCTGTGTGTCTGGGGAGTCCTCAGGTGAGTGTGTGTGAGATGTTGATCTGTGTGTGTGTGTGTGTGTGTGTGTGTGTGAGGTGAGTCTGTGTGTCTGGGGAGTCCTCAGGTGAGTGTGTGTGTGTGTGTGTGTGTGTGTGTGTGTGTGTGTGTGTCTGGGGAGTCCTCAGGTGAGTGTGTGTGTGTGTGTGTGTGTGTGTGTGTGTGTGTCTGGGGAGTCCTCAGGTGAGTGTGTGTGTGTGTGTGTGTCTGGGGAGTCCTCAGGTGAGTGTGTGTGTGTCTGAGGAGTCCTCAGGTGAGTGTGTGTGTGTGTGTGTGTGTGTGTGTGTGTGTGTGTGTGTGTGTGTGTGTCTGAGGAGTCCTCAGGTGTGTGTGTGTGTGTGTGTGTGTGTGTGTGTGTGTGTGTGTGTGTGTGTGTGTGTGTGAGAGAGAGTCTATGTCTGGGGAGTCCTCAGGTGAGTGTGTGTGTAATGTTGGTGTGTGTGTCTGGGGAGTCCTCAGGGGTGTGTGTGTGTGTGTGTGTGTGTGTGTGTGTGTGTATGGGGGTAATTTGATGCCAATATTATTGAAAATGGACAGACTAAAAGTCACAAATAGATATTTCAACTTGTAAACACAAAACACAATCTACAAATAGATTAATAATCCGCAAACAAAGTCCTCACGATCCGCAAATGTAAAACAAGATCTACAAATAGATACAAAGTCCTCAAACAAACTGTTTGTGATCCACAAATTTAAATCATGATCTACAAAAAGATTAAAAATCCACAAATAAACACATCCCGATTCACAAACTGAAATCAGTGACTTGTACTTGAAAACCAGGATTTGAATGAATGTAAAGTGACTTGTTTGCAGGTGCAGATCATGTTCTGTTTGTAGATTGTGTCACATTTGTTTTCAGAATTCTGACACTATTGTTTCACTGTTGTGACAAAATAATGCCATAATCATTGAAAATGAAGAGACTATGGGTCAAAATGCATATTAAAATTTGTAAACACAAAACAAGATCTACAAATAAATGTAAAATCTACAAACAGACTCCTCATGATCCGCAAATGTAAATCAAAATCTACAAATAGATAAAAAATCCACAAACAGACTCTTCATGACATACAAATATAAAATATGATCTACAAATAGATTTAAAATCTGCAAACAAACCCTTTAGGATTCACAAATACAAACCAGTGACTTGTATTTGACAACCAGAATTTGAATGAATGCAAAGTGATTTGTCTGGGCATGAGGTTCATTGTTTGTTTGTAGATTGTATTGCATTTGTTTTCAGAATTTTGGCACAAATGTTTCGCTTTTTTTCCATTAAAAAATCTACAAATGCCCTCCTCACAATTTGCAAACAAACACAGTCTAACTTGTATTTTCAAACCAGTGTAAAAATAAATTCTTACACATTCTGTGCAAAGCTCAGCATGCAAGTGTTGAATCTGTGTTTGCAGATCACAGGGCATTCACAGATCCCTCTGCACACGTCTACAGATCTTTTTGGCACTATCTTTCCGCAGAGTGTGTGACTACGATCCACACGTGTAGTCAGCCAATCAGGTGTATTGCTTCAATATGATGTCACGCCCCCTCAATGAGCCTTTTTAAAATAAGAGCTCAGAGCTGAGACACTTACATTTACCGTTGCCGGTGTCACCGCGCTGGGGAAGGACGGACTGACCGACTACGCTCACAAGATGGGTTGTCAGGTAAGCAGTGGCTCGACTAAGTAGCATTTAAAGTGTATGACATTTAAAAAATACTTTTAGCGCACCCCAGCATTATTCACTATCGTTAAAACCTGCCCAGAAACCGGCTCACCAACAGCTTGGCGTTAGCCTAATAATCATTTAGCTTTTGCTGGCTATAAATAAACATGTAACATTACAGCACATGAACAACAGCACATCCAGTTAACGTTAGCACATTTTGTCCCAAATAAAAAGACGTTCTCTGGGGACGTATCGACACTATGGGTCTTGGGGGGCTTACGGGGTTTGGGGGGCTTACGGATTTTGGACTGGAGCTCTGCGGAACGGCGACGGACTTTGGACTGGAGCTCCGCGGCTGAAGCTCCGCGTAACAGCGACGGACTTTGGACTTGAGCTAGGGTGACCAGACGTCCCGTTTTTCCCGGGACAGTTCCGTATTTCAACTCTTATTTTAGTGTCCCGACTTATTATGAAAAAATCATGTTTTGTCCCGTATTCCATCGTTAATATATATATTTTTATATATTATAGTTTTCGTTGAATACGTGCATGAGCGAGAGGGAGAGAGAGAGACCTTGCGTGTGTGCTAGAGTACGCATTAATTACACGCGCGCACGACAGAGAGAAGGAGAGCGCGATAAACCTTGCATGTGTGTGCTAGAGTAGCCTACGCATTAATACGCACGGCTTTATCCCCCCGGTACCACGCCCCTGTTGATCAACACAGAGCTGCTGTTGTCTTGCAGGTTTTGTCTGGTAAACAATCTGCTATGTTTCGGAAAGCTATGTGCTCATGTCTTTTTTTTCTCTCTTCCCTCTAGTCTGCAGAATCCGGACCGGAGGTGGCCCAATCTGTTTCCAGACCTGCCAAACTGCTGTTTTTTTTTTCTTTTCTTTTTTTCCTCTGTGTTGCAGGGTTTTTTTGTGTGTGTGTTTTTTTTAAAGAACTTAATGGCTTTATCCAGTTTGTCATTTTTTTTTTTTAACTTGGCTTTATCCATGCAACCTGATTTTGTGTTTAGATATAATGGTGACGTTGTCTTATGTCGATTCAGGAATCTCAAACCTTTCTGGTGCAATCTAGTCCATATTTGAGGGCTTTTGCCATAGTGGATTTTGATCAGGTTTAACTTGTAAACTGAAGACATGTATAATTTCCCTCTGTAGTATTTTCATTAACAGAATAAAGGTTTTACAAATCTGAAAGTAGGTTTTAGACAGCGTTAAGGTGTGTCAAAACCTACTTAAGTAAAAATGGTGTTAGTAGGCCTACCATTTACTTAAATGACCAGGACACATTGGATAGAGGAGCCTGTGGTTATACAAGACTTTCCAGGAAAAATAAATGATTACTTTATCAAAGTTGTACATTACAGTAAAATGCAAGGTACACTTTAACATCAATATTCACACAAAAATATCAGATATAATAATGAAACTGACAGGAACATTTTACTCCATTATACACTACTTTATACACAGTTGACCATGTGCAATACGTAAACAACTGGAAAGAAAAAAAAGCGAGTAGGAGATGCCACAGTCCACTTCTAAATCATGTTACCTCAGTCATATCATGATAAAGGAAATTAATATTTGCTGTATGCTGCTCTCACAGATTTAACTGTTGTCAAAACCTGGCTCAACAGGAGACAAAAGAGGAAAACCCACACAGGTCTGAAAATATTAGATATTTTAATTAGTAAATTACAGAAAATATACAATTGTATGTGTCTGTCAGATCATATGAATGAATGAGTGGAGTGTATGGGTGTAAAACACAAAAGAAACAGAACAGAAAAATCAGTCAGTCAACAGAATTGAAAGGATTCGGACAACAAAGGAGTAGATCACTTTAAAAAAAACTTTAGCTGATAATTTACTCACCCCCATGTCATCCAAGATGTCCACGTCTTTCTTTCTTCAGTCGAAAAGAAATGAAGGTTTTTGATGAAAACATTCCAGAATTTTCTCCATGGACTTCAATGGGGTCCAAACGGTTCAAGGTCCAAATGACAGTTTCAGTGCAGCTTCAAAGGTCTTTAAACGACTCCAGACGATGAATAAGGGTCTTATCTAGCGAAACCGTCGCTTATTTCAAAAATAAATAAAAAAGTTTAAGTTTTATAAGCACAAATGCTCACCTTGTTCTGTGATGCGTGTTCGTGACTCATGTAATACAGAATTAGCTAGAATGTTTTCATCAAACACCTTAATTTCTTTTCGACTGAAGAAAGAAAGATGTGGACATCTTGGATGACATGGGGGTGAGTAAATTATCAGCAATTTTTTTTTTTTTTAAGTGATCTACTCCTTTGTTGTCCTAATCCTTTCAATTCTGTTGACTGACTGATTTTTCTGTTCTGTTTCTTTTGTGTTTTACACCATAAGCCCTATTCGTATTAGTATTGTCTGGGGACCTCGTGTGTTTTAGAAATTACCCCGCCACATCTGAATTTCGTGTGGCGCATTCGCACGGGATAACCGAACCCTGTGATTTTACTCAAATTTACTGACTTATCTCCCGGATATGGCGTCAGGCTATTGCTTGGAAATTTATTTTCGTTATAGGTCTAGCTGCTATGCAGTGGTGGAGGAAGTACTGAATCTCAGTACTTAAGTAAAAGTACAAATAACCAGAGACATCTTTACTTTAGTAAAAGTAAAAGTACCACAATGAAAACCCTACTTAAGTAAAAAGTACCTGATTTGAAATGTAGCTACTTTAAGTATTAAAAGTAAAAGTACTTGCATAACAATTTATTATCTTAATGTCTATATTCTAGGCCTAATTAGGGCTGTAACAATATACAATATGAATCAAAATCGCGACACTCAGATCCACGAACCTGTGTCACGGTGTGAAGGCAGACGACTCACCCCTTATACAATAATACCTACACCACAAAACTAGTTGAGGATAAATTCGTTAAAATTGGGCAATCCCAGCGTTATGGATGTGACATTTGCAGTAAAAACTTGAAATATAAATTCTCAGAAAATGCATTTAATACCAATTGAAACATATATCCATATTCCCTTAATAAAGAAGTCCAGACATTAGAAAATATATCAGTCTACAGACACATGCGTTTTATATTTAATATGAGGGAGGGAAATATACATCCATAACGGACATAACACAAAAAAAATCTTTAACTTTTAGGTGGCAACATTTTTTTTTGTAATTCTGTGAATTTCACTGCACACACCAAAAGTACTAATATACACATCGGATGAAGAAGGGTTGGCTCTCCACAGAACATAAAATATTCATTTTATTTTTTGTGTTCACATTTATGAAGAAAAAAAATTATTTCAGACTGTCAGTTCTCCATTAGCCTACGTGAGCGCTCTGAAAGCGGCACTAAAACACTGCTTTAAACAGAGACCTCAAATAGAAAGCCCTTCTTTAAAGTAAATTTCGTTTTGTATTAATTGTATCTTAATTTTAATCAATGTTTCATCAACCAATTGCTTGATTTAATAAATAACAAGTAAATATAGCAGACAATATATAATCAGGTCACGGAGGCGCGTGCTGGAGAAATAAACCGAAACTCAGGTCTGTACTTGCCTCACAGACCTGAGACGTATAGAAAGCCTGAAATGTCTACTTTTAAACAGAACAATTCAAACCGAAAGAAAACAGATTGTTCTCTGCATGTAATCCGTATGAAATGTTCATTTATCTCTGGCGAGTTCACTGCAAAGATCGCGCATCAGCATCGTCAACTTCATCTTTGCTGCTGACACTGACACAGCAGGAAACACTTGTTTATTAATAAACAATTAAAATGTATCCTTGTTATATTTTACATATTCATAATCATTAGCCTACTTTTGCCGGTTCTGTGACAGCTTTTCGGTGCTTTATTGGCAGCGCCAGAGTTAGGCCTAGCCTACATGTTTCGGGTCAGCACCGAAAACATGGAGATTTTTTTCAATCGTTGTTTTGGCAGGGGGAAAATCTGATCAGAAAATGTAACAAAAATTTAACGAAACATTGTAGAAATGTAGTGGAGTAGAAAGTATAATAAATTGCTGCAAAAAATAACAAAGTAAAAGTAAAAAGTATGCACTATTGATTCTACTTAAGTAAAGTACAGATGTGAAAAATGTAGGCTACTTAAGTAACAAAGTATTTTTACTTCGTTACATTCCACCACTGGCTGTATGATATATTATGACATAAACAGAATAAAGTTCCTTACAGCATGCTGCTATACATGTCATTCATCTCCATCTAATCATTCTTTTTGTTTTGCTTTTCTGATGATCTTCAGCTTTCATTTTCTGAAAGATGGATAAAAAGGCGCACATGAAACAAAAACCTTGAAAAAATTATATATGATCCGGCCAGAGATGCCGATTCGCACGGGACTAATATTATCACAGGACCTCGGTGTTCGGCGAAATATAGTAGGTAATTTGCGGGGGAATTTTTACTTTACAAATTACAGACATGGCCGATTCGCACGGGATTAAGATCTCAGACAAACTCCGCAATTATTACAAATTACTAGAGGTCACCAGGTAATACTTTTTCTCCCGTGCGAATAAGCCTATAAACTCCACTCATTCATTCAGAGGTCTTCACTCCTGCTCCTGGAGAGCCACTGTCCTGCAGAGTTTAGTTCCAACCTGCTTCACCACACCTGCCTTTGAATACTCAAGCGATTCTGAAGTGCTTGATGAGCTGATTCAGGTGTGTTTGATTAGGGTTGGAACTAAACTTTGCAGGACAGTGGCTCTCCAGGAGCAGGAGTGAAGACCTCTGCTAATGATCTGACAGACACATACAATTGTATATTTTCTGTAATTTACTAATTAAAATATCTAATATTTTCAGACCTGTGTGGGTTTTCCTCTTTTGTCTCCTGTTGAGCCAGGTTTTGACAACAGTTAAATCTGTGAGAGCAGCATACAGCAAATATTAATTTCCTTTATCATGATATGACTGAGGTAACATGATTTAGAAGTGGACTGTGGCATCTCCTACTCGCTTTTTTTTTCTTTCCAGTTGTTTACGTATTGCACATGGTCAACTGTGTATAAAGTAGTGTATAATGGAGTAAAATGTTCCTGTCAGTTTCATTATTATATCTGATATTTTTGTGTGAATATTGATGTTAAAGTGTACCTTGCATTTTACTGTAATGTACAACTTTGATAAAGTAATTATTTATTTTTCCTGGAAAGTCTTGTATAACCACAGGCTCCTCTATCCAATGTGTCCTGGTCATTTAAGTAAATGGTAGGACTACTAACACCATTTTTACTTAAGTAAAATTTTGACACACCTTAACGCTATCTGAAACCCACTTTCAGATTTGTAAAACCTTTATTCTGTTAATGAAAATACTACAGAGGGAAATTATATATGTCTTCAGTTTACAAATTAAACCTGATCAAAATCCACTATGGCAAAAGCCCTCAAATATGGACTAGATTGCACCAGAAAGGTTTGAGATTCCTGAATCGACATAAGACAACGTCACCATTATATCCAAACACAAAATCAAGTTGCATGGATAAAGCCAAGTAAAAAAAAAAAAAATGACAAACTGGATAAAGCCATTAAGTTCTTTAAAAAAACACACAAAAAAACCCTGCAACACAGAGGAAAAAAAGAAAAGAAAAAAAAAAACAGCAGTTTGGCAGGTCTGGAAACAGATTGGGCCACCTCCGGTCCGGATTCTGCAGACTAGAGGGAAGAGAAAAAAAAAAGACATGAGCACATAGCTTTCCGAAACATAGCAGATTGTTTACCAGACAAAACCTGCAAGACAACAGCAGCTCTGTGTTGATCAACAGGGGCGTGGTACCGGGGGGATAAAGCCGTGCGTATTAATGCGTAGGCTACTCTAGCACACACGCAAGGTCTCTCACGCTCTCCTTCTCTCTGTAGTGCGCGCGTGTAATTAATGCGTACTCTAGCACACACGCAAGGTCTCTCTCTCTCCCTCTCCCTCTCCCTCTCTGTCATGCGCGTATTCAACGAAAACTATAATATATAAAAATATATATATATTAACGATGGAATACGGGACAAAACATGATTTTTTCATAATAAGTCGGGACACTAAAATTAGAGTTGAAATACGGGACTGTCCCGGGAAAAACGGGACGTCTGGTCACCCTAGCTCAAGTCCAAAGTCTGTCGCTGTTACGCGGAGCTTCAGCCGCAGAGCTCCAGTCCAAAGTCCGTCGCCGTTCCGCAGAGCTCCAGTCCAAAATCCGTAAGCCCCCCAAACCCCGTAAGCCCCCCAAGACCCATAGTGTCGATACGTCCCCAGAGAACGTCTATTTTATTTGGGACAAAATGTGCCAACGTTAACTGGATGTGCTGTTGTTCATGTGCTGTAACGTTACATGTTTATTTATAGCCAGCAAAAGCTAAATGATTATTAGGCTAACGCCAAGCTGTTGGTGAGCCGGTTTCTGGGCAGGTTTTAACGATAGTGAATAATGCTGGGGTGCGCTAAAAGTATTTTTTAAATGTCATACACTTTAAATGCTACTTAGTCGAGCCACTGCTTACCTGACAACCCATCTTGTGAGCGTAGTCGGTCAGTCCGTCCTTCCCCAGCGCGGTGACACCGGCAACGGTAAATGTAAGTGTCTCAGCTCTGAGCTCTTATTTTAAAAAGGGCTCATTGAGGGGGCGTGACATCATATTGAAGCAATACACCTGATTGGCTGACTACACGTGTGGATCGTAGTCACACACTCTGCGGAAAGATAGTGCCAAAAAGATCTGTAGACGTGTGCAGAGGGATCTGTGAATGCCCTGTGATCTGCAAACACAGATTCAACACTTGCATGCTGAGCTTTGCACAGAATGTGTAAGAATTTATTTTTACACTGGTTTGAAAATACAAGTTAGACTGTGTTTGTTTGCAAATTGTGAGGAGGGCATTTGTAGATTTTTTAATGGAAAAAAAGCGAAACATTTGTGCCAAAATTCTGAAAACAAATGCAATACAATCTACAAACAAACAATGAACCTCATGCCCAGACAAATCACTTTGCATTCATTCAAATTCTGGTTGTCAAATACAAGTCACTGGTTTGTATTTGTGAATCCTAAAGGGTTTGTTTGCAGATTTTAAATCTATTTGTAGATCATATTTTATATTTGTATGTCATGAAGAGTCTGTTTGTGGATTTTTTATCTATTTGTAGATTTTGATTTACATTTGCGGATCATGAGGAGTCTGTTTGTAGATTTTACATTTATTTGTAGATCTTGTTTTGTGTTTACAAATTTTAATATGCATTTTGACCCATAGTCTCTTCATTTTCAATGATTATGGCATTATTTTGTCACAACAGTGAAACAATAGTGTCAGAATTCTGAAAACAAATGTGACACAATCTACAAACAGAACATGATCTGCACCTGCAAACAAGTCACTTTACATTCATTCAAATCCTGGTTTTCAAGTACAAGTCACTGATTTCAGTTTGTGAATCGGGATGTGTTTACTTTATTTGTGGATTTTTAATCTTTTTGTAGATCATGATTTAAATTTGTGGATCACAAACAGTTTGTTTGAGGACTTTGTATCTATTTGTAGATCTTGTTTTACATTTGCGGATCGTGAGGACTTTGTTTGCGGATTATTAATCTATTTGTAGATTGTGTTTTGTGTTTACAAGTTGAAATATCTATTTGTGACTTTTAGTCTGTCCATTTTCAATAATATTGGCATCAAATTACCCCCATATGTGTGTGTCTGGGGAGTCCTCAGGTGAGTGTGTGTCTGGGGAGTCCTCAGGTGAGTGTGTGTGTGGAGTCCTCAGGTGAGTGTGTTTGTGTGTGTGTAATGTTGATCTGTGTGTGTGTGGAGTCCTCAGGTGAGTGTGTGTGTGTGTCTGGGGAGTCCTCAGGTGAGTGTGTGTGAGATGTTGATCTGTGTGTGTGTGTGTGTGTGTGTGTGTGTGTGTGTGTGTGTGTGTGTGTGTGTGTGTGTGTGTGTGTGTGTGTGTGTGTGTGTGTGTGTGTGTGTGTGTGAGTGAGTCTGTGTCTGGGGAGTCCTCAGGTGAGTGTGTGTGTAATGTTGGTGTGTGTGTGTGTGTCTGTCTGTCTGGGGAGTCCTCAGGTGAGTGTGTGTGTGTGTGTGTGTGTGTGTGTGTGTCTGGGGAGTCTTCAGGTGAGTGTGTGTGTGTGTGTGTTTGGGGAGTCCTCAGGTGAGTGTGTGTGTGTGTGTGTGTGTGTGTGTGTGTGTGTGTGTGTGTGTGTGTGTAATGTTGATCTGTGTGTGTGTGTGTGGAGTCCTCAGGTGAGTGTATGTGTGTGGGTGTGTGGAGTCCTCAGGTGAGTGTGTGTGTGTGTAATGTTGATCTGTGTGTGTGTGTGTGTGTGTGTGTGTGTGTGTGTGTGGAGTCCTCAGGTGAGTGTGTGTGTGTCTGAGGAGTCCTCAGGTGAGTGTGTGTGAGATGTTGATCTGTGTGTGTGTGTGTGTGTGTGTGTTTGTGTGTGTGAGTGAGTCTGTGTCTGGGGAGTCCTCAGGTGAGTGTGTGTGTAATGTTGGTGTGTGTTTGTGTGTGTGTCTGGGGAGTCCTCAGGTGAGTGTGTGTGTCTGGGGAGTCCTCAGGTGTGTGTGTGTGTGTGTGTGTGTGTGTCTAGGGAGTCCTCAGGTGAGTGTGTGTGTCTGGGGAGTCCTCAGGTGAGTGTGTGTGTGTGTCTGGGGAGTCCTCAGGTGAGTGTGTGTGTCTGGGGAGTCCTCAGGTGAGTGTGTGTGTGTGTCTGGGGAGTCCTCAGGTGAGTGTGTGTGTGTCTGGGGAGTCCTCAGGTGAGTGTGTGTGAGATGTTGATCTGTGTGTGTGAGATGTTGATCTGTGAGTGTGTGTGTTCAGGGCCGCATCCATCAGATCGAGTACGCTATGGAGGCGGTGAAGCAGGGCTCAGCCACTGTCGGCCTGAAGTCTCACAGTCACGCTGTGCTGGTGGCGCTGAAGGTACATCACACACACTCACACATACTCTCTCACACACACACACACACACACACACACACACACACACACACACACACACACACACACACACACACACACACACACACACACACACACACTAACACACTGTGCTGGTGGCGCTGAAGGTACATCACACACACTCACACATACTCTCACACACACACACACATACTCTCACACACACACACATACTCTCACACACACACACACACACACACACACACACACACACACACACACACACACACACACACACACACACACACACACTCACACACTGTGCTGGTGGCGCTGAAGGTACATCTCACACACACACACACACACACACACACACACTCTCACGCTGTGCCGCTGCGCTCGCTCCAGTAACCCTGTGTGTGTGTGTGTGTGTGTGCTCCTGCAGAGAGCTCAGTCGGAGCTGGCCGCTCATCAGAAGAAGATCCTGCATGTGGACAGTCACGTGGGAATCTCCATCGCTGGGCTGACGGCCGACGCCAGACTCCTCTGGTAACTCTCACAGCGACACACAGCCTCCAGCTAGGGTTATGAGTTATGGGTTATGAGTTATGGGTTATGAGTTATGGGTTATGAGTTATGGGTTATGAGTTATGGGTTATGAGTTATGGGTTATGAGTAGGGATGCACCGAAATGAAAATTCTTGGCCGAAACCGAAAACCGAAAAAGAGGAAACCAAGGCCGAAAACCGAAAACCGAAACACCGAAAGAAATTATGCCAATTATTAGTAGGCCTCCCATTGCATTTGTGGCTATGACTGTGTACTAACTTTAAAATCAAGGCATTGCAATTGCATAAATTAATATTAAAGTTTCAAAGAATAAATCAATTACAACTTATCCAAATATTTATTTAGCAAATTGCAACAATGCACAGTATAAAATAAAATTCAAACTAAAATGGTAACTTGACCCCACTCATGTGTACATTAAATAATAATGTACAGGCCTACTGGTCTGCAGAAAGGTTTTAAAATGAAATGTTCTCTCAAGTGCATTTAGGTCCGCCACACGTTGATTTTTCTATTTTTTTTTTTTTACTAAGCCTATTTAGTATTTGATTGCAGAGCGCTGTAGCGCTCTCTCTCTCTCTCTCTGTGTACCTCTCGCGCGCTCTCAATCTCTCTCTCTCCGTACCTCTTGCGCGCGCTCTCTCTCTCTCTGTACCTCTAGCGCGCTCTCTCTCTCTCTGTACCTCTCTCTCGCGCGCTCTCTCTCTCTCTGTACCTCTAGCGCGCTCTCTCTCTCTGTACCTCTAGCGCGCGCTCTCTCTCTCTCTGTACCTCTAGCGCGCTCTCTCTCTCTCTGTACCTCTAGCGCGCTCTCTCTCTCTCTGTACCTCTAGCGCGCTCTCTCTCTCTCCGTACCTCTTGCGCGCGCTCTCTCTCTCTCTGTACCTCTAGCGCGCTCTCTCTCTCTCTGTACCTCTCTCTAGCGCGCTCTCTCTCTCTCTGTACCTCTAGCGCGCTCTCTCTCTCTCTGTACCTCTCTCTCGCGCGCGCGCGCTCTCTCTCTATTTCTCTGTACCTCTCTCTCGCGCACTCTCTCTCTCTCTCTCTCTCTCTCTCTCTCTCTCTCTCTCTCTCTCTCTCTCTCTCTCTCTCTCTCTCTCTCTGGGCCGTGTTCCTCTCATATTCAGCGTAGCGATCGGAATGTTTGGATTTCAGGTGATAAATTAAACCCGACGTCATCACAACATTTCGGCCGTATTGTTTCGGTAATCAAAGTCTTTCGGCCGAAAACCGAAAATGCTCTTTTGGGCCATTTTCGGCCGAAAATTTTCGGTGGCCGAATATTCGGTGCATCCCTAGTTATGAGTTATGGGTTATGAGTTATGGGTTATGGGTTATGAGTTATGGGTTATGAGTTATGGGTTATGAGTTATGGGTTATGAGTTATGGGTTATGAGTTATGGGCTATGAGTTATGGGTTATGAGTTATGGGTTATGAGTTATGGGTTATGAGTTATGGGTTATGAGTTATGGGTTATGAGTTATGGGTAGGGCTGCACGTTTTCAAGTTTTTCATTAACCGTTAACCGATGCCCTTGGCGGTTAATACTCGGTTAACCATAATGTGCGCGCCGCAACCCCGAGATACAGACACACGAGAAAGGGGTAGTTCATTTTTAACACCTTTAATAACTGCACAAAACATCTTTAACTTTTAGGTGGCAAAATATTGTTTTAGGCTACCTAATTCTGTGAATTACACTGCACAAACCAAAAGTACTAGGCTACTGCCGAATGAAGAAGGGTTAGTTCTTCCCAGAACATAAAATATTCATTTTATTTTATTTTTCGTGTTCGCATTTATATGGAACAAACAATGGGACGTGCAGTTCCTGAAGCGGCACAAAAACTTCCAGAGACCTCAAACAGAAAGCACAAAGCCTTTCTTTAAAGTGAATTTCGTTTTGTATTAATTGTATCTTAATTTTAATCAATATTTCATCAACCAAATATATACCTGGATTTATTAAATAGAAGTAAATATAGCAGACATTAGATAATCACGACACGGAGCCGCCAGTGCGTGAACTGATTGCATCTCATAAACGAACCGAAACTCCGCGTATAAGGTAGACTACTTAACACACCTGAGAAATTATCTATATTGAAATGTCTACTTTTAAACAGAACAATTCAAAACGAAAGAAAACAGACTGCTCTTATGTAATCCGTATGAAAAATGCATTTCTCTCTGGCGCGTTCACTGTGAAGATCGCGAGTCAGCATCGTCATCTTCATCTTTCCAGCCGAGTGAGCCGACACTGATAGAAAACACTTATTTATTAATAAACAATTAAAATGTCTCCTTGCTATATTTGACATATTCATAATTATTACTTTTGCCTGTTCTTTTTGACAGCTTATAGGTTATTGGCAGCACCACCCAGGCTACATTGAACGCGTCAGCACCGAAAACATGATTTTTTTTTTGAATAATCGCACAACCTATTTGATATTCCAATTAAATAGGCTACTCAGTTAGGCTACTCATCCGAACCAACTATTAAAAAAATGTTTACTTGTAAGCGGTCTTTTTACATGTTGGTTTTCCGTGAGCGGGAATTGAAAACCGGGAGTGGACTATGAGCGAAGTGATTACAGAATGCTTAGAGTGGAGAGAGGAACGTGCTTTTGCTCCACTCCAGGCTTTGATCACATCCCCCTCAGCAGGGTGAATAGGCTACCACCTCGTCTTTCCTTACCTCGTCTTTCCTTAATTTAAGACCTATTCAAACTAAAATTAAGACATTACACTATTTGAGAAATGAAAGCCTATTTACGGCCTTAAAATTATGAAAAGTGAACTTCTTGTGGACATTACAAATGTCTGTGAGCGCTCTGGCGGTCTCTGGTGATGCAACAATTCACGCCATTGACGCTAGTTAACCGAGCAAAATGTTTCACTCGGTTACGCAATTTTTAACGGTTAATCGGTTAATCGGTTAACCATGGACACCCCTAGTTATGGGTTATGGGTAATGAGTTATGGGTTATGGGTAATGAGTTATGGGTTATGGGCTATGAGTTATGGGTTATGGGCTATGAGTTATGGGCTATGAGTTATGGGTTATGAGTTATGGGCTATGAGTTATGGGCTATGAGTTATGGGTTATGAGTTATGGGTTATGAGTTATGGGTTATGAGTTATGGGTTATGAGTTATGGGTTATGAGTTATGGGTTATGAGTTATGGGTTATGAGTTATGGGCTATGAGTTATGGGCTATGAGTTATGGGCTATGAGTTATGGGTTATGAGTTATGGGTTATGAGTAATGGGTTATGAGTTATGGGTTTTGAGTTATGAGTTTCATTCAGCCGGCGATGGGAAAGAGGCTAATGAGCATTCAGGAAATCTCAGTGATCAGGACATGTGCACAGTAAGGCTGAATCCCAATTCACCCCTTGCCCCTACTAGTGTTGCTTTCGTCAACGAAAATTATGACGAAATATCGTCGTCAACGAACCTTTTTCACGTGACGAAAACGAGACGAGACGCAACGTAAATGCTGGTCATGTGACGATGACTATAATTAAATGTATAATGTAATATCGTTGACGAATAAAAACGAGACTAAATGTGGTTTACAAAATAAAAACTAAGCTAAAATGTCTCTTCATTTTCGTTGACCAAAACGAGACGAGACGAAATGTTATTTCGTCTCTTGCGTTATTACCGGTATGCAGCATTTCTGTTTCCTGTGTTTCACTTCAGGGGCTGCATCAGATCGCACTGCGCAGACGCAGGCGACATCACATCCTCAAGCCCCACTCGCGGCATTATTTAGAAGATGCAGCTGCGTGAGTTACGGCTGTTTCACACATACTCCGTGTGTAGTGCGTATGCGGTGCGGTGTGTATGCAGGAGCAGCTCGAGCTATTGTGTTTTCACATGTGCTGCGTTTGCAGCGCGCAGCTGATCTACGGCTGTAATACCACAATCACAACATTTATTCTCTATTTTTTATTTCAAATCAATATTTCTAGCCTACATCCGTTATGTCGCGTTGTTGAGGTAGGCTACTGTGTAGATCTCTGCTCTGCTGTTATGCACGCACCGCTCCCGCTGCGGTGTGAGCGCTCTAACCTAACATGGGTGCGGGAAAAAATACACACCGCAAACGGAGTAGGCTATGTGTGAAACAGGCGTTAGCATAAACGACAACAAACGCAGTTAAGTCTGACACAGAGAAAGGGATTCGTCTTTGGGAGAAAAAGAAGAAATGACATTTGGAAAAACTTTAATGTCATCGTGTGTAGTAGGCAACATTTGGTTGGTAAAATAAATATGTTCTAAATTCATATCAGAGCGTCTTCTGTGTCTGGAATAGCATTCTTGAGTCTATAAGGTAACAATAATATAATAAGATAGACTAACAATAATAAGATTTTTTGAAATGGGTTTGGCTAAAAGAAAATGTTGGTTTCGTCTACTACTAGGTATACATATTGACTGGGTTAAATAGAATTGCATTACTAAAATGAGACTAAAATACAATTTTCATGGACTAAAACTAGACTATGTCTTTCGTCGACTAAAACTAGACTAAAATGTCATCAGTTTTCGTCGACTAAAACTAGACTAAAATGTCATCAGTTTTCGTCGACTAAAACTAGACTAGACTAAAAAGAGTATGAACGTGACTAAAACTAATAAAAACTAAAATGACAGCTTGACACAAAGACTAGACTAAAACTAAAATTAAAACAGGCCGCCAAAAACAACACTAGCCCCTACCCCTTGTTTTCGAGTGTACCCCTTGGCCCTTAAAACAGAGTCACAAGGGCCAAGGGGTTGAAATATTCCCCTACGAAATGGAACAACCCTTCATGAACCCGATACGTCATCAGTCGTCGGCGATGGCTCTGCCGTTACAGAGTTTTTCAGGATTTCTCCATGACAGTGAATGACAATCGGCGCCGCTGCTCTTAACTTTGAGGAAACATGATGCTTATAATGTTCCTTCCTCGAAATGTATGTCTTCTGTTTTGAAAAGGTAATTTATTATACAATTTCTTAATTTAAATGACTATATTATTATTATTATTATAAGAGTAAATAAAGTGCATGGTGGTGTCATCTGGCGCTAAATTTAAATGTTTAACCGTTTGCGAAGCCATCTCGCCGGTGATTCGCGATGCATTCTGTGAAGTTTCCCGTAGCCCTCCGTTTGGAGTGTGCCTCTGAAAAATCTCCGTTTCGAGGGCTATGTAGCTCTACCCTCGATCTAAACAGAAACGGGACACCCTACCCCTCGATCTAAACAAGAAACGGGACACCCTACCCCTCGATCTAAACAAGAAACGGGACACCCCACCCCTCGATCTAAACCAGAAACGGGACACCCCACCCCTCGATCTAAACAAGAAACGGGACACCCCACCCCTCGATCTAAACAAGAAACGGGACACCCCACCCCTCGATCTAAACAAGAAACGGGACACCCCACCCCTCGATCTAAACAAGGAACGGGACACCCTACCCCTCGATCTAAACCAGAAACGGGACACCCTACCCCTCGATCTAAACCAGAAACGGGACACCCTACCCCTCGATCTAAACCAGAAACGGGACACCCCACCCCTCGATCTAAACCAGAAACGGGACACCCCACCCCTCGATCTAAACCAGAAACGGGACACCCCACCCCTCGATCTAAACCAGAAACGGGACACCCTACCCCTCGATCTAAACCAGAAATGGGACACCCTACCCCTCGATCTAAACAAGAAACGGGACACCCTACCCCTCGATCTAAACAAGAAACGGGACACCCTACCCCTCGATCTAAACAAGAAACGGGACACCCTACCCCTCGATCTAAACAAGAAACGGGACACCCTACCCCTCGATCTAAACAAGAAACGGGACACCCTACCCCTCGATCTAAACCAGAAACGGGACACCCCACCCCTCGATCTAAACAAGAAACGGGACACCCTACCCCTCGATCTAAACAAGAAACGGGACACCCCACCCCTCGATCTAAACAAGAAACGGGACACCCTACCCATCGATCTAAACAAGAAACGGGACACCCTACCCCTCGATCTAAACAAGAAACGGGACACCCTACCCCTCGATCTAAACAAGAAACGGGACACCCTACCCCTCGATCTAAACCAGAAACGGGACACCCCACCCCTCGATCTAAACAAGAAACGGGACACCCTACCCCTCGATCTAAACAAGAAACGGGACACCCCACCCCTCGATCTAAACAAGAAACGGGACACCCTACCCCTCGATCTAAACAAGAAACGGGACACCCTACCCCTCGATCTAAACAAGAAACGGGACACCCTACCCCTCGATCTAAACCAGAAACGGGACACCCTACCCCTCGATCTAAACAAGAAACGGGACACCCTACCCCTCGATCTAAACACTTCGTCTGAAGTTTAAAATCATTGGTCACCCGTAAGCCAATCACATCACGTTTGGTTATGCACCAGCTCAGCTGCATCGAACTTCCACTGTAAAGTCGTCACCTTTATTTATATAGCGCTTTTACAATACAGATAGTTTCAAAGCAGCTTTACAGAGATAACAGGAAAATAAACACATATGATGCGAAAACTAAACCATCGAGCGAAATACCGGAGTGAACACGGCTGTGACCGACTTTAGCAGATTATGTGAAGTAAATCTAACGTTACGCATACACGGTGTAATCAGGGCCTCCAAACTGATATTTGACAGTAGAGAGAAACAAGAAAATATTTGCAGTCAAAGTTATGATTAGTTCTGTTAAACACAGCTCTCTGTAGATCTCGAGTCTGTGGGAAATGCTACAGCGTAACTGCAAGATTACAGCATGACAATATTTAAGAGCTGGAAAAGAAAGGAAGGAGACACTGACCTGACAAAAGCTCCTCAGTTTCTCACTGACGATCGGTAATAGTTGATAAATTAAACTTTTCCCAAATAGAGTAGGGCCACAACATCACCTCCATTCAACATGTTTACCACACACTCTTCTTGTTCAGGCTTCAGTTTGCTCATGAGGATTCCTCAGAGAGACGCTGCTGTGGAGTAGGGCTGCAGCTATCATTAATCTAGCACTTAATCTATCGATTAATCCATTAATCTAGCACTCAATCTATCGATTAATCCATCAATCTAGCACTCAATCTATCGAGTAATCTATTAATCTAGCACTCAATCTATCGAGTAATCCATTAATCTAGCACTCAATCTATCGAGTAATCCATTAATCTAGCACTCAATCTATCGAGTAATCCATTAATCTAGCACTCAATCTATCGAGTAATCCTTTAATCTAGCACTCAATCTATCGAGTAATCCATTAATCTAGCACTCAATCTATCGAGTAATCCTTTAATCTAGCACTCAATCTATCGAGTAATCCATTAATCTAGCACTCAATCTATCGAGTAATCCATTAATCTAGCACTCAATCTATCGAGTAATCCATTAATCTAGCACTCAATCTATCGAGTAATCCTTTAATCTAGCACTCAATCTATCGAGTAATCCATTAATCTAGCACTCAATCTATCGAGTAATCCATTAATCTAGCACTCAATCTATCGAGTAATCCTTTAATCTAGCACTCAATCTATCGAGTAATCCATTAATCTAGCACTCAATCTATCGAGTAATCCATTAATCTAGCACTTAATCTATCGAGTAATCCATTAATCTAGCACTCAATCTATCGAGTAATCCATTAATCTAGCACTCAATCTATCGAGTAATCCATTAATCTAGCACTCAATCTATCGAGTAATCCATTAATCTAGCACTCAATCTATCGAGTAATCCTTTAATCTAGCACTCAATCTATCGAGTAATCCATTAATCTAGCACTCAATCTATCGAGTAATCCTTAATCTAGCACTCAATCTATCGAGTAATCCATTAATCTAGCACTCAATCTATCGAGTAATCATTAATCTAGCACTCAATCTATCGAGTAATCCATTAATCTAGCACTCAATCTATCGAGTAATCCATTAATCTAGCACTCAATCTATCGAGTAATCCTTTAATCTAGCACTCAATCTATCGAGTAATCCATTAATCTAGCACTCAATCTATCGAGTAATCCTTAATCTAGCACTCAATCTATCGAGTAATCCATTAATCTAGTACTCAATCTATCGAGTAATCCATTAATCTAGCACTCAATCTATCGAGTAATCCAGTAATCTAGCACTTAATCTATCGAGTAATCCATTAATCTAGCACTTAATCGATCGAGTAATCGAGTAATCGGATACATTTTTTGTGTGTGTTTTTAAACAACCATAACCAATAATGCATAACGAAAATGATGTGGCTGTAAAATGATCTTTTAATGGCTTTTATTTCTAAAAAAAAACCAACAAAAAACCTGGTATTTATTCCAACTCCAACATTTGGCTCCAAAGCTAAGCCTATTTATTGCATTTTTTTACCCATTTAGTATAAGTGCCAACAATGTTCTATGCTCAATTACTTTGGTAGCCGATTAAATGTCTTCCCCAAAAGTACGAGTGGATTTGGAGAAGCAGGCTGGGGAATTAAATTTTTTGTTGTTGTCTGTAACTATTTGGAAGACGTGACATAAACAAGGTCTCGCAAAGACTGCAATACAATATTTGTTCCTCCATCACATCCCGGTGTATACAGTGAAGGCATGCTGAAATTATTGCTGCGTTGCTACATAAAAGTTTAAGCATATGTGATGCATTGCCCCAATTGATCTGACTGGCTCGTGAGAGAGACGAGGGTGTGTGTGTGTGTGGAGTGAAGGGGTTCACACACCGAACGCAAATGTAATTATTTGCGTGAGTAGATTACATACAAAGTCAATGCAAAGACGCGAATAGACGCATCATTAGCGCCAGGCATCGCGAATGACGCAAATTGGGTGACGCGTTTGCCGCAAACGTCTTTCGGGCAAGTTGAAAATTTTGAACTCGAGCGAATGTTCAAGCGTCTAACTAGACGCGATAAACGCGTATTTGACGCTCTATCCAGGTTCGGTGTGAAAGACACCATTAGGTTACCTTGTTTCAGCGACGCTTGGTGAGACCGCATGAGTGGATGTTTTCGGTTCAGATTCTGAATCATTGCAGTCCTACTGTTGTGGTATGTCAGGTCTACTATGCAGTAGACACAGTGCACCTTGTTCTCCTCCTCTTTAAGTAAGTAATGATCCCAAACTTTAGACATTCTCTGCTGTTTATGGACATATTTACTCTCCGCCATCGCGCCAACTAAATTCAAATTGTATCATGCGCTATAGTATAGATCCCTGCGCGTCATAGGAGTTTTTGCCTCGAGGAATTTTTGTAATCGAGTAACTGGATGAATGGTTTCAGCCCTGCTGTGGATTACACATCTCGCTTCAGCAGTCGGCTGTTCTACTCAGAGCTGGAGATGCTCTTCATGAAGGGGGGTAGTTTGGAGACGGCAGAAGTCATTACCTTACATTTCAGTCGAGTTTGGGGAAACCACTTGAAACATTTGAGTTATTTCAATTACTGGTGTTTAATTTGTTCCTTCTAACAGCTGAGTCTGTAAATGTTGACTATAACCCTGATGTGCAATGGGGGGGGGGGGTGTATCGATTGTACCTGTATGTGTGTATATGTGTATATGATGTTGAGTTAAAGGCTGTAATGGGAGGTTTATTGTTTTATAACACTTGTATTTTGTGTTAATAGTGTTTTGTAGAGTTGTTGTATGGATTGTCAGATCTTGCTCTGCCTTCTGCACAGGTTTATAAAGTTTATAAAGTAAATGACCAGCTGTGAGGATGTGCCGGTTACACGCTGTATTGAGTGTGTTCTCTCTCTCCCTCTGTGTGTGTGTGTGTGTGTGTGTGTGTGTGTGTGTGTGTGTGTGTGTAGTAACTTCATGCGTCAGGAGTGTCTGGACTCCAGGTTTGTGTTCGACAGGCCTCTCCCCGTGTCCAGACTGGTGTCGCTCATCGGGAGCAGTATCCTTTCAGAAGTGTTCATCTCTTCATCTCTTCATCATGTGTTCAAGTGTTCATCCATTCATCATCTGTTCATCCGTTCATCATGTGTAGGGCTGTCCGCTAATAATCCACTAACCGTTAGTCGACTAGTTTTATTAGTCATTTAGTTACAAAAAATAAAAACTCACTAAAAGTGTATACATGCAGGCCTGATAGCGCTCCGGCGCCACACCGGATTTCCGGCGTACAGACGTGTCTGCAAAAAAAAAAAAAATCAGATTCACGCTCGCGTGATCACCTGCCAACCTGTATGCATTGTGCGTAGCGGGTACGCATATGACCTCAAAGTACGTTGGTACGATTTGTCACTCTAAACTACGCAAAAACCCTATATGGGGCTTCTGTGCACGCGCAGTCCTCAAATCAAGCAACCGCAAAAGAAGCAGAGTTCGACCAATCATAGCGCTGGTATTCCCCAAATAGGAAGCGGGGATGATTGACAGATGCGTAAGGCCTATCATTAAAAGGAGACTAAAAAAAGAGAGAAGAATCCCGCTCGATCCATCCATCCGTCTGACTGAGTTCATAACAGCACACTGAAGGTAAACAGCTAGGCTGGGGTGGATGTGGAAAGTTGAAAAATTGTAGTTAACTTAATCTGGATTCGATGATCGCACGGGAGTGATCGCATGGATTATCTTAAATATTCCGTCATTCATGGTCACTCAGAGGAAGACATCATTCAGACATGCAAATTATAAAATGCTTAAGTATTGATGAACAATAAATCTAAATAAAATTAAAATCGCTATGTCTTAGTGATTACAGTTCTGTGATCTGTGGATTACTGATAAACGCGAGTCTGGAGAAACAGGCGTTTATTTATTTATTCATTCATTCTCAGTGTTGAGAAACGCATGCATGTGTTACTTTATTGTGTTAATAACTAAAGTATAATGTATGAATGTATGAAAACTAGCGCATTAGTTACTTATGGATTAAAAAGTACCGTTGTATCAGTGCTGCGCGAGCTCTCCATCACAAACACTGACGCGCGCGCACAGATAGAGAAGATAACGTTAATAGAAAATTGACGGGCTACGTTTAAATTATGTTCTTGGTTGTGTTTTTTTCTGTCAAAATGTCAGAAAGCATTTTGTATTATCCATCTGTGTTTTTAAAATTCGTTAAATGACGGACGTTTTACTATTTACACAGCCCCATATTTCGGATTCATCTAAAATTATACTTGATATTCTTTTTAGAATAAGTGATTCGTTTTGCTATTATTGGTCATGTGACAGGACTCATGTCTATTCATTGTCATTTTCTATAAATATGTTTGTATTGGCTAACGTTTATTCAGCTAATGGGTGTCCTGTTTAAAATGTGCAATGTTCAAATGCAAAGACAGCACGTCACAAATAAGTCATTTTTTCACAAATAAAAGATTTAGTATCATATTTGGATATTGGAATAATAAATTAATTAGCACTATCTTAAGTCAATGGGTCCCAGGAGCTCTGGTGCTCTACACAAAGATGCTACTGTAATATAGGCTTGTATTGAGTTTGTTCATCTCATGTCTGAATGATGTCCATTTGTCCATTGATGACATGTCTACAAAAGTCACCAGAATCTATAATTTTCCCGTATTTATCAAAATGTTTTCCCAGGGGAGCACAGCCCTGGATCCCGCTTGACAATTATGTTGATCAGGGCATATATCTCTCGCTTGCCTCCCAGGGAAAAAAGTTCAGGCTCAGGATTTTTTTCTACTATCACCCCTGTACATGACCCAGGCTGTAACGGACAGATCATTAAAGGATTAGTTCACTTTTTAAAAAACTTTTGCTGATAATTTACTCACCCCCATGTCATCCAAGATGTCCATGTCTTTCTTTCTTCAGTCGAAAAGAAATTAATGATTTTGATGAAAACATTCCAGGATTTTTCTCCATATAATGGACTTCAATAGAGGCCAAAACGGTTCAAGGTCCAAATGAGTTTCCAGTGCAGCTTCAAATGACTTCAAATGACAAATGACGACACCAGACGATGAATAAGGGTCTTATCTAGCGAAACGATGCGCCATTTCGAAAATAAATAAAACAGTTAAAGTATTATTAGCACAAATGCTCGCCTTGTTCTGTCCTGAGATGCGTGTTCGTGATTCTCCTGTTCGAACTCGTTCATTAAAATGAACAAATCTTTTTTTCGAGTCATTTCGTTCGTTGAATGAACAATGAACAATGTCACGATATGATACGCATCATGATACTAAAGCCACGATAATTTGGAATTTAAATTTCTTTTGAGCTGAGTTTAGTAACAGTGTTATAATAGTTGTGATAACAGAAAAACAATTTAGTTTTTGTCATAAAAACAATGAGTTAAACAAATAAAAATGCTTAGAAAGGCTCTTCCTTCTGCTTTTAAAGTCTGCCTCAATAACTGAAATGACAATTATAGTGACACTGAAGCATTTCTACACTGCTCAATGACTAAACACAACTTAAAACATTCCATAAAAGCAAAAACGGTAACAACTTAAATCTAGAAACACACCTAGTATTTAACAATTTGGACTTAAGTGTTGAAATGTGCAGCAAAGTCAGTCATTTCTTCTATGTTGAAATCATTTTAAATGATTACATTTTTAAAAAAATTATGCAGAAACAACAGTTGATTGACATGCTCAGGGTTAGGAGAGTGACAGCAGAATAATACGGCAGCTGCTGTATCGATACGCGCATCGCCAGGAGTTCATGACCATGTATCGTCGTATCGATATTCTGAGCACAGCCCTAATGTTAGCCTACATACATGTGCGTTATTAGCTGCATGTGCAAGTGTGTGTGCGGAGCCGCTTACTGCATGACACACACATCACTGCATTTAACTCAAAATACTCCATCATAAAGATAAGAGTAATAAACTCTACTGGGTCTACTTTTAGTTTGTAAACTTACAATAACAATAAAACTTTGCTTTTGTAAAACAATGGCGCGTTCTGTCGATTCGGCCTTGAACTGGAGCGCGTCACAAACTCAGCGCATACGTTCCTCACTGACATGAGAAATATATATCTATAGAAAGCTTGACACGTCTACATTTGAATGGACCGATTATATTCTCTGATTAAGTAATCCGTATGAAACGTCCACTACAGCGGAGGTGACGGTTAGTCACTAACGGCTTAAATGAACGACTAGCCTATTAGTTGACTAGCGGATGTTCGTTCTATTAGTTGACTAGCGGATGTTGGTTCTATTAGTTGACTAGCGGATGTTGTTTCGAGGGCAGCCCTAGTGATGTCATGTGCTGAGATCATGTTTCCTGAACGCCGTGTCAGAAACACAGATTCCCACGCAGCGCTACGGCAGACGCCCCTACGGAGTCGGGCTGCTCATCGCAGGATATGATGTGAGTGCCGGAGACGCGTGTGTGTGTGTGTGTTGTGCGCTGTATCTGATGAGCTGTGTGTGTGTGTTGAGCGCTGTATCTGATGAGCTGTGTGTGTGTTGAGCACTGTATCTGATGATGAGCTGTGTGTGTGTGTTGAGCGCTGTATCTGATGAGCTGTGTGTGTTGAGCGCTGTATCTGATGATGAGCTGTGTGTGTGTGTTGAGCGCTGTATCTGATGATGAGCTGTGTGTGTGTGTTGAGCGCTGTATCTGATGATGAGCTGTGTGTGTGTGTTGAGCGCTGTATCTGATGATGAGCTGTGTGTGTGTGTTGAGCACCGTATCTGATGAGCTGTGTGTGTTGAGCGCTGTATCTGATGAGGTGTGTGTGTGAGAACAGGACATGGGTCCGCACATCTTCCAGACGTGTCCCTCTGCTAACTACTTCGACTGTAAGGCCATGTCGATCGGCGCGCGCTCGCAGTCGGCCCGCACTTACCTGGAGCGCCACATGGAGGCCTTCCTGGACTGTACGTCTCACGCGTCACACACACAGGCCTGGCGTTTATTACTGCTCCGTTATCTGATGAGTGTGTGTGTGTGTGTGCAGGTAACCTGAACGATCTGGTGCAGCACGGTCTGCGTGCGCTGAGAGAGACTCTTCCTGCTGAACAGGATCTGACCACCAAGGTTTGATACTTCCTCTCTCTCGCTCCCGGCAGCCTCACACACACACACACACACAGTGTTGCAGTGTCTCATTAACCTAGAGTACTTTCTGATGTAACGAGTGCTGTCCTGCAGAATGTGTCGATCGGGATCGTGGGGAAGGAGCTGGAGTTCACCATCTATGATGACGACGAGGTGTCGCGCTTCCTGGAGGGCCTGGAGGAGCGGCCGCAGAGACGGGTAAGTGTGTGAGAGTGTGTGTGAGAGTCCTGTCCTGTCCAGGGGTTCTGCTGCCTCTAACACCGAGTGTGTGAGAGTGTGTGAGAGTGTGTGTGAGTGTGTGTGAGTGTGTGTGAGAGTGTGTGAGAGTGTGTGAGAGTGTGTGTGTGTGTGTGTGTGTGTGTGTGTGTGTGTGTGTGTGTGTGTGTGTGTGCGCGTGAGTGTGCGCGAGTGTGCGCGAGTGTGTGAGAGTGTGTGAGCGACAGTGTGCGAGAGTGTGTGAGCGAGATTGTGTGCGCGAGTGTGCTAGCGAGAGTGCGAGCGAAAGAGAGAGTCCTGTCCTGCACAGGGGTTCTGCAGCGTTTAAAGCTGTGTGTGTGTGTGTGTGTGTGTGTGTGTGTGTGTGTGTGTGTGTGTGTGTGTGTGTGTGTGTGTGTGTGTGAGAGTGAGAGAGTCCTGTCCTGCACAGGGGTTCTGCAGCGTCTAACGCCGTGTGTGTGTGTGTGTGTGTGTGTCACAGGTGGGTCCGCCGGCGGACGAAGCGGCTCCAGCGGTGCCTGATGAACCCATGGAGCACTAACACACACTCCTGCACTTCTGACCCAAAATACACATCTATACTCGTCACACATTACACAATGAAACCTTCATTTTCTATCTGTGAGTGTTAGAGAAATAAAACTGTTCTTGTTTCTTTCTGAGTGTGTGTTTATGCTTTCACTGTATATATTCATTCAGTGGGATTATATAATAATTATCCCCGCACAAAAGCTGTTCATCTGATTCCCTTCATCAGACAGACTGACATGATTATAGTGGAGTAGAAGATGAAGTTCCTTTTCCAGAAACGCCTTCATTTCTCAGGATAACTACATACCTCTGTGTGATCGGTTAGCATTAGCTCCGTGCGATCGGTTAGCATTAGCTCCGTGCGATCGGTTAGCATTAGCTCCGTCTGATCGGTTAGCATTAGCTCCGTGTGATCGGTTAGCATTAGCTCCGTGCGATCGGTTAGCATTAGCTCCGTGTGATCGGTTAGCATTAGCTCCGTGTGATCGGTTAGCATTAGCTCCGTGTGATCGGTTAGCATTAGCTCCGTGCGATCGGTTAGCATTAGCTCCGTGCGATCGGTTAGCATTAGCTCCGTCTGATCGGTTAGCATTAGCTCCGTGCGATCGGTTAGCATTAGCTCCGTGTGATCGGTTAGCATTAGCTCCGTCTGATCGGTTAGCATTAGCTCCGTGTGATCGGTTAGCATTAGCTCCGTGCGATCGGTTAGCATTAGCTCAGTGTGATCAGTTAGCATTAGCTCTGTGCGATCGGTTAGCATTAGCTCCGTGTGATCGGTTAGCATTAGCTCCGTGTGATCGGTTAGCATTAGCTCCGTGTGTTTGGTTAACATTAGCTCCGTGCGATCGGTTAGCATTAGCTCAGTGTGATCAGTTAGCATTAGCTCTGTGCGATCGGTTAGCATTAGCTCCGTGTGATCGGTTAGCATTAGCTCCGTGTGATCGGTTAGCATTAGCTCCGTGTGTTTGGTTAACATTAGCTCTGTGCGATCGGTTAGCATTAGCTCAGTGTGATCAGTTAGCATTAGCTCCGTGCGATCGGTTAGCATTAGCTCTGTGTGTTTGGTTAGCATTAGCTCCGTGCGATCGGTTAGCTTTAGCTCCGTGTGATCGGTTAGCTTTAGCTCCGTGTGATCGGTTAGCATTTGCTCCGTGCGATCGGTTAGCGTGAGCTCCGTGTGATCGGTTAACATTAGCTCCGTGTGATCGGTTAGCATTAGCTCCGTGTGATCGGTTAGCTTTGACTCGTGTGATCAGTTAGCATTAGCTCCGTCTGATCGGTTAGCATTAGCTCCGTGTGATCGGTTAGCATTAGCTCCGTGTAATCGGTTAGCTTTGACTCGTGTGATCAGTTAGCATTAGCTCCGTGTGATCAGTTAGCATTAGCTCTGTGCGATCGGTTAGCATTAGCCTTGTGTGATCGGTTAGCTTTGACTCGTGTGATCAGTTAGCTTTAGCTCCGTGTGATCGGTTAGCATTAGCTCCGTGTGATCGGTTAGCATTAGCTCCGTGTAATCGGTTAGCTTTGACTCGTGTGATCAGTTAGCATTAGCTCCGTGTGATCAGTTAGCATTAGCTCTGTGCGATCGGTTAGCATTAGCCTTGTGTGATCGGTTAGCTTTGACTCGTGTGATCAGTTAGCTTTAGCTCCGTGTGATCGGTTAGCATTAGCTCTGTGCGATCGGTTAGCATTAGCTCCGTGTGATCGGTTAGCTTTGACTCGTGTGATCAGTTAGCATTAGCTCCGTGTGATCGGTTAGCATTAGCTCTGTGCGATCGGTTAGCATTAACCTTGTGTGATCGGTTAGCTTTGACTCGTGTGATCAGTTAGCTTTAGCTCCGTGTGATCGGTTAGCATTAGCTCTGTGCGATCGGTTAGCATTAGCTCCGTGTGATCGGTTAGCTTTGACTCGTATGATTGGTTCGCTGGGTTCTTCAGAGATGCACACATTACTGTAGATTACTGCGTCAGACAGGAATGACATCAGAAGAGTTACTTACACTGAATACTCTCCGTCAGATCTCAGAGAATCTATCACGCTTTTTCTCACTCTTGCTGTAGTCTCAGGCTCCACTAGAACAGGTTTTCCTGCATTAATGTTGATTATTTTCCTCATATTCTCCATTGTTGCGGCTCCTCTCTTTCCAGTCTGTCAGTAACGCTCTGTTTACTTCCTGTCTCTATGAAGCCCCTCCTCCTGAAAGCACACTGTGCTCTGATTGGTCGACTGGAGCGGTGTGTTGTGATTGGTTGAGCGCTTCGAGTGTGTTTGGGAAATGTCCCGCCCCTTTCCATAACCGCCAGTTTAACACACTACTAACTAAATCAACCAGGCCCCGCCCCTCTATTCTGCATATGAATTATTATAATGAGGAATATTGTGACGTGTTCGTTCAGGAAGAAACTGGAGGTACAGTGGAGGCGTTTCAGGAGTTCAGAAACTCTGATATAGAGAAGAACTGGAGCTCAAGCACGTTTACTCAAGTCTTCATGAAAGAGAGGCTGATCTCTATAATCCGAGTGAAGCGCTTCACGAACAGGAACACGTGGGCGGGGCTTGATTGTGTCTGTGGGCGGGGTTTGATTGTGTCTGTGTGCGGGGTTTGATTGTGTCTGGGGGCGGGGCTTGATTGTGTCTGGGGAATTGATTGGATAGTGGTGGTTTGCTATTGGCTGATCTCGTGTGAGTGACAGGTTGCCCCGTCCACATCAGAGAAGAGAAGCTGAAGAAGAGGAACTGATTCTGATTTAAAGTAACACCAAGTAAATTTTCCTCTTCGGTCGCCCTACTGGTTGGAAACGAAATTGTCCATTACCGCTGTCGTAAATAATTTAGCGTTCCCGCGGGTCCTTAAAAAGTCTTAAATTAGATTTTTAAAATTTAAGGCCATAAAAAGTCTTATAAAGTCTTATTTTTACTTATGAAAGGTCTTAAATTTTAGATGACACTTCGACTTAGACATATATAAATGTTTTACAAATTAAAACTAATTAGCGTAGTATTTTTTTTATTATCTTTGTGGATTTGCTTGGTCACGTGACAATTCGCATCACATTCGCGGCAGCATAATGTCTGTCTCCTGCACGCGAGAGAGGAGAGAAGGAGAAAGTTGGTGAATGTCACTGTCAGTTCAGTCGTAAGTTCATTCTTTATGTGCGTAGGGGTGTGCGATGTGTATTGTCTAATATGATATTGTAATAATCATTGTTTTAACGATGTATGAGGCACTGTGAGCTGACATCGCATTTGTCTCTCGTGCTTTCACTGCGTGTGCGTGATGTGTGCAGTTAAAGGTAGGCTATGTCCCCAAATTAGTTTTTGTCTTATATTTACATCATATTATGTTCTTCTTATATTAGAAAATCACATCAGTGAGTGCCGTTTTCCCGTGCACAAGTGCAATGTTTATGATATACAATAGTTAAATTAAAAATAAATTAACATTGTGAGTTACTTTTTAGACACAATATTGTTTGTTTTCCCTTTATTTCGCCGACTAGAATTTCAAAATGAATCCGTAGCAGTCAGAGTCTCAATGCCACAGACAGCGATGATTTCTTGACTGAAATCCGCGTTTTGAACGAGTCATTTTAACGATTCAATGAACAATCACTTTCTTCCCCGAATGAATCAGCCGTTTGAACGAATCGGTTGAATGAATGACTCTCTCGACTCGCTTATTAAGACAGTGACTTGCCACCACCTACTGGCGGTTTTAGTTTCATATTTAAAGTACCCTTTAATTAAAACGTTAAAATTAGAAATCATTTAAATATTGAATATTTTATTTATTTTTTAAACTCTCTCATAGCATGGAGTGTAAATATTAATGCCACTTCTGATGCTGCTTCTGTGTCACCTCTGCTCTGCAAAGATGGATTTTGATTGAATGATTTAATTTGACTGGTAACGGTGGTACTGTATAATTGTGTAATTAAGTATTACTGTATAAATAAGTATAATTACTGTATAATTTAATTTTAATAATTTGAATGTTAGTATTTTACATAAAAGGTGATGCATAACTCTAAATAGGTTTAGAAAGAATGTCCATATATAGGTGAAAATGCCCCTGGAAGTCAATTTAAGTTTGCAAATATTGCATATTAATTAATCATTTCTGTCACTGCTGTGAACTGACCACTGCATAGAATATGACAAATATGAATATCTTCGTGAGTCAGCTGTCAACAACAGGCCTAAACCAGCCATGGCACCAGCAGAAAAACACAATCAGTAAAAATCATCTAATTATTATCAACAAAACGTTGAAAATATCGAGATATATTTTTGTTAATATTGCACACCCCTAATTTATGGTATTAATTTTGATTTCTTCAGGTCTTAAAAAGGTCTTAAAAAGACTTAAATTTGACTTTAAAAAGTGTGCAGGAACCCTGTGCCAGTAAAAGCGACACAGACCCGTCAGGCGATGGCAGACGAGTCATTTAACTTATTTTAAGTCGATGTACCATCACAAGGGTCTTGGAAATATATTATGAAGGTTGAAAAACTACTTAGTGTTACTTTAAGATTATGTGATCGGGAATATGTGTTGAGCCGGAGCTCGTTCTGTCAGTTATCAGATCATCATAATATCAAATATTGTTGACTATAGGTCAGTCCACATTCCTCATGTGTGTGTTTATCATCGCTCACTGAGAGATGAACCACAGAAGCAAACATCAGATGTTTTATTAACACATTATCATAGCAGAATATTATGATACACAGTCATGCCAAGAAAATATCAATAAATAATAAAAGCATCGGTTACAAATGATGAGAAGTGAAGCACATAAACTAAAGCCATGATGCAGTTTACTGTGATGATGATGTCAGAACCCGTTTATTGCCTTCAGACCTGTTGTACATTTGGGTCGTTTTCTTCAGTGTAAATATAGAGTATATAATAATATTTGAGGTCTGTGAAATGTTTCACACATAAACATGCTAAATGCCACAGGTCAATCCATGTTTTTCTGTGTGCATATGAAGATCTGTATGAGATTGATCATCAATAGTGCTCAACAACACTGTGTGTTCCTCCGTCTGACGGCAGGCGTGATGTCACTTCCTGTCTGAGCGCCCGTCTCTGGCTGTGATTGGCTGACGGTCTGCTCGTGTTCGTCAGGATCATCGCTCTCTCTCGTCGGTGTGTGTGTGCTCAGCTCAGGGGAATGAACACTACAGAACTGCTCATTACGACTGTCGTCAGGAAGATCTGGGGAAATAACCCAACAGTGCCAGTAAAGCCCGAGTCATTTCCCAGCACAACCACAGTGTTTTTCATTTCTCAATACTTGGCTCACTTTTTCACACAAGTCTCCTTACTTTCAGCTTCACAACAGTAAATGTCTTCATGTGTTAAATCAGCTCATTCTGAACACTAGCAGAGGTTTCACCCAACAAACACACCAATCACTCATTAAACAACCCAAAACACTCACAACAGGAGCATTATG
Source organism: Chrosomus eos (assembly GCA_036326025.1). Lineage (NCBI taxonomy): Eukaryota > Metazoa > Chordata > Actinopteri > Cypriniformes > Leuciscidae > Chrosomus > Chrosomus eos. Next base: position 403,907 of record CM070842.1, read on the forward strand.
CTGTTATTCAGACACATTTCTTCACAACACAAGAATGTCAGTATATGTGCACCTGTGTTTGTCCACACACCCGTATGACGCGTGCAGCAGCGGATCATGAGTCTGAGGGAAAGAGCAGCGCTGAAGACCAGTGGAAGTGTGCTGAAGTTCATGAATATAGTTTTTTTTATTCGCTTTGGTGCTATTTTCACAAGTAGGGTGTACATTTTCAAAACTCTTAGTGCTAATATCACAACAGATCATCAAAAGTGCACTTTCAAACATTTTATCATGTTTTCAATTGTGTTAGTACAAGTCACAAAATCACAAAGTATCCCTTTCACAACACAAAATAAGTGTTTCATCTGCATATATATATATATATATATTCAGTTTAATACATTTGTCTATTTAATCCAACTGATCTTAATGGTTAATCAATGAATCATTTGGTACACCTATAGATTTCTTTACAGGTGAAACTCAAAAAATTAGGATATTGTGCAAAAGTTGATGTATTTCAGTAATTCAAATTAAAAGGTGAAAATAATACATTTAGTATATGGAACTATTATATGCATGATTATACTTTTCAGAGGGCCGACATTTCTGTATTTACATAAAATTATTTTTTTATTGATTTCATGTAATATTATAATTTTCGGTGATTTTGAATTTGGATTTTTCATAAGTTGTAATCCATAATCATCAAAATTATAATTATCAATAATTATAATCAAATATTTCGAGTTTCACCTGTAGATATTGATTCTATTTTTCTATAGAACTTGTTTGCAATTTCCGATATGGATAACCAAATGTAATGAATTCTTATTACATAAGTGATTTATAGATAATAACCACCACTATGTTCAAAGTGTGTGTGCACACGCATGTGTGTGTGTCTGTGTGTGTGAGAGATACAGAGAAATTTGTCATTTGTGAAAACACTGTAAAGCAGAATAGAGTATAAGGGAGATAAACGGTTGATGACTGTAAAATATTGGATAGATTAGAGATGATCAGTAGAAGGGAGACAGATGGCATCAAATACAGCATTTTACATTACAGTGTGTATGCCATGTGATACTGTAAACAGATTACCATGGAGACTGCCACATTACTGTAACTCATCCTTCATCTGTAAAGGTCCACTACTGTATAGATTCAGTCAAATGGTATAGAGTGAAATCATTTACTGTATTTCCAGAAAACTCTGTTCTAGCACAGAACCTCATGGCTGGGTCATACTTCATCACAGCTTTTGATAACTCACTGCAGATACTATTACAAACATAATGGATTCCATTACATAAGTTTGGTAACGCATATGTGTATTTTCTAATGTGACAACTGTAGTCTGTATTACTGTAATTATTTCAGCAGCAAGAGTGATTTGAAACATGTGTCTTGCATTGTTTGCTGTTGAATGAACTGATTGTTAAAAGTACTAAATTGAAAGAAGATCATACTGTTGTGTTTCTGTGATTAAACCACACATTCTCATTACATATTACAATAATCTTGTGTTTGATACAATGATTTTGTGGACTGAGAAATGTATAACTGTGATGAAATCATGGGATCATGTTTTGAAAGAATGACTAGCTGCATTACAAGTGTGATCAGTTTGGAGTTTTGAAAATGTACACCTTACTTGTGAAAATAGTACCAAAGCGAATAAAAAAAAACTGTAATACAGTAGGCAACATTTGAAGTGGATCAAAAAAGTTCATCAAAGTTGTCCTAAGACAAGAACGGGTATTACTCAAAATGTATAACTTTGATAAAAGGTTTTGATCCACTTCAAATGTTGACTGTATAGGCCAGAAGGGTTAATCTGACGCACACTTCCCTGAGATCAGGAACACACAGCCACAATCAGAGAATATACAGTTTAACTGCTTCAAACTCATGTTTCTGTGTGGATGTGTGTGCGTAACGTGAACAAAGCGCATTCGTTTAGAAAGCTTCTAATTTTTGAATGTTTTGTTCTGAAATGTAGTATGCAGTGAACAGCTGTTATAATAAATTCTGCTGAGGTGAATTTTAGTGCAGACCCGTATAATGATATTAAATGATATTGATATGACACTAGCGCTGATGAAAGACTGCGTCGCCTGAGGCTGGAAAAACTGTGCTTGAACCAGAGGTCACGTTAACCGAATATTTTACCTCATTGACAGATTTTTTTTACTAGTGACGGAAAAATCTGAAGGCCATCCGTTATTTTGACAGATTATGCTGAGGGCGATCTATTGCACTTTGTAACTGTCATTCTCACTCCTCTCCACTTGGTGGCGAGTGCACATTAATTGACAAATATCCTGTATTGTCTCGCTTTGTCACCAATGCATACAGTTGCAAAATGTCACGGCAGTTGAGTGTGAAAAGTTTTTTCCAACGGCCAAATAGTTAAAAAACGACCACACCTTAAAAAGGTGAAAGAGGAGCTGATGCAGTGGAGGATGAAGGACAGATAGACAACACGTATCAGTTAGGGTTAGGGTTAGGGTCAGGAGTTCATGTGGCTGAGGAGGAAAGGTGGAAAAATGTTCTGCGACATCTGTGGAAAAGCTAACATGAGCAACGGATTTGTCCGAGGAAAAAAAGCAGAAATCAGCTTTAAATGATCACAGAATTAGCCATAGCCACGGAAGCTTCACGGGTGGTCGACCAGAGCGCGGCAATGGTCAAGCATGTCCAACAATCACAGGCTGCCTGAACCAGGCATTAAACACAGTTCAAGGTTGGGTTGCATATGGCAAATACAATCACCCCGAGCCACCTTTACCCTAACCCAGGGGTTCCCAACCCTGTCCTGGCACCCCCTCAACGTCTCCCTAATCAAACACACCTGATTCAACTCATCAGCTCATAATCACATGGGTTAATTAGCTGATGATTTGAATCAGGTGTGTTTGATTGGGGAGACTAAGGGGCGCCAGGACAGTTTCGGGAACCCCTGCCTAACCTAATGCACCTTTTACAGTCTGCGGGTGTCCAAACCTCAACAGGTTGTGTTTTAATCGTCTCCGCTGTCAGTGCGGAAAACATTCATCTGCATCATGTTGAACCCATGCTCAGATGAAACAAAACAAACAAAAGCTAATTTTTTTATGTAATTTAGGGGAACAATCATAGTGTAGAGGTCATGGTTAGTCCACACCTCAGACATCCGCTAATTCTGGGAACAAACTGGCCAACATTTAGTAATTTATTGGGGTTTCTCTGTGCAGATGTCTCTTAGGAGAACAGAGGGCGGGGGGGGGGGGGGCACGATTGCACAGCTAGAGTACGCAGGCAATTCTAGACATGGGGGTAATAGAAGAATCCCACAGTGACTGGGAGAGCCCGATAGTTTTAGTCCCTAAAACAGACGGCTCGGTGCGATTCTAATGCCACTGGTTGACGAGCTATTTGATCGACTCGGAAAGGTTAGTTTTTATTCGACACTGGATTTAACTTAAGGATATTGGAAGATCCCCTTGACACCTTAATCCAAAGAAAAAACAGCCTTCTCAATGCCATTAGGATAAGACCAATTCGTTACGCTTCCTTTCGGGCTGTTTGGGGCACCAGCCACCTTTAATCGGGGGGGCGGCTGTCCTGCGTTCCACTTGGGTCACGGGCAGGTGCATCTCCAAATTAATAAGATGGCAGCAACCAGTCCGAGACCCAAGACCAAAAGAGCTCCTCCTCTTCTACTGGTTTGATAGGCAAATTGAACGTGTTCCTCCCGAACTTTATTAATAAAACAATTTATTTTCTAAGTTTCTCCTTTTGTATAGATCTGAGTTCACTAAGTACATCTAATTGTTTTAATAGTATTTACATTTTTGGATTTTTTAACATATATGCGTTATGAAAAGTGACCTAAGTAATGAGAAATGTGTGCTAGCAACGGTAAAGGAAGTGTAACTGGTCTGACCGTCCCACTGCTGGCCGCAGGATTCTGCTGGGATTGAGTCCACGAGCCGCCCCTCCTGCATCACACGCGTGATCTCCTGCAGCTGCTGCAGTAACTGCTGCTCCTCGACCACTGCAGCTCCAGCACTGCACACACACACACACACACACACACACACACGTCATACTCACTGTAGACCAGACAACACATACACACACTGCAGACCAGACAACATATAGACACACACACACACACACACACACACACACACACACACACACACACACACACACACGTCATACTCACTGTAGACCAGACAACACATACACACACTGCAGACCAGACAACATATAGACACACACACACACACACACACACACACACACACACACACGTCATACTCACTGTAGACCAGACAACACACACACACACCACACACACACACACACTGCAGACCAGACAACATATAGAAACACACACACACACACACACACACACGTCATATTCACTGTAGACCAGACA